>JAKTVX010000001.1:0-558354 GCA_030581755.1 Crinitomyces ghanaensis
GTATCCGATGAGGTTATTGCAAGTAGCGACAATGGGAATGGCCATGGGGTTACCAGTACTGGCGATGTAGTTCCAGTCGAAACAGAAGGACAATAGTCCAAGTCCTTCATTACCGTTGGTTCCTCCAAAAATGTTTGATACTACTGAGGAGTTAGGAGCGGCAAGGCATGGAACTGAGAAACCGATCAACAATTCAAACATCCACTCAGGAACGATTTCCCAAAAGAATAAACAGAAGAATGCAATATAGAACACCTTGAGCTTTGCACGATTCTGACTCTTGTCATTGTGGAGGGTTTGAAGGGTAGACACCTGAGGAAGAATGTTGGGATAAAACATTTTCGTAGGATAGACCAAAGTTTTCCGAAGCAGTCCTACGATACCGTATCCAAGAATTTGGGAAGAAAAGATCATGAAAATTCCAACAGCTTTGTTCACAGGCGAGTACCACAGCTTCTGAACTGCCAATACTTCGGTGGCCAACGCACAAGTAGATGCAGTACCGCACATGATGACGATAACGACGTGCTCTTTGATGTTGAATGGGTGGGGGTTAAGGAATTTGAATACCGGGTTCATCCATTGGAGTCCTCGAATATTGGTGTGACTAGGAATGAATTTGGCCATGGCTTCTGCAAGCACATAGGCAATCATTAACAGGAAAATACCGTTGACCAAGATAGTTTGTGGTTTGAAGTAATAGATTTCTGCCAAAACAGAGCCGAAAATCGATAATCCTATACCGAGAAAGACAGAGCGGAACGTCCAAGCATTGAGTGATGGGTCATCGCTCGCATCTAAAACAGCCACGGCAATTTCCTCGTCATCTAAAGGCAGATTGGATTCAACAAGCTCATAGTCATCAATATAGGTATCTTTTTTTTCGAAGTCAGTACCGTTCTCAGATTCAGGCGATGATTCTGTTAGCGGAGGCTTTTCGTTTGTAGTACGCGCGTGAAGGCCTTCCAAGACCGGTGGCTCTTCAAACGTTTCTACCGGCTGGTGCCCCATTTTTTTTGATGGATTTCGATCGTTCCTTTCACTGTTTTTAATAAATGCTCTTATTCTTTGTTTCTTTTTCTCTTGACTTTATATATTGTTTCTAATTGGATCATTTCCCATGGCTGATGTTCGGCTGGCCCCCCCTTTCCCCAGCATTGATGCCGTGCATCCTTTTTGCGATAACGCGCAGTGTTATTGCATCAAATGAACGGCACGACTGCCGATAAGATAGATAGGGCTGCACGGAACGCCTGACTAAATATTCTCCAATTACGTTTTTCTGCTTGTCTATTTGTTTCCCTTTTTCCTTGTGGCAATTCCTTTGAAAATAACTTCAGTAATTCGACTTCTATTTGGCTATTTCTTTTTTTTCTTTTCCGACCGTTTTTCATTTTTCATATGTTAATTAAGCATGCCGATTGCCGGTATTGAAGTGTTTCCGTTTAGGCAATAGTAATTCTATTATCTTCCCCCACTTACATGCATATGCATGCAGATTGATGCCGTGCACCATTGTTTTCGGACAGAGGAGACATCTGAAAGACACAGGCTACAGCAATTTAATTCCGATGTGTTTTGAGCCAATGGATTGTGGGCAGCAAAAAACTTCAATGTGTTACCCAAGAAAAAAAGACTTGCATTTATTCTTTTGTTCAGTTTTGTTAAACCTATTGCCTATGTGAGATGTGAGATCGCTCATTTGTGCCATGTGGACATCTGCCGTCATAAGTCGCTTGGCTTTATTAAGCCAAGTCCCCAAATAGGCAAGTTTCAGAATACGGTTAGCTCAGCCCCGCAAATCGATTGGACAAGACAAAATTAGCTCAACGTCGATAACGGTCGAGTTTAAAGACTGCACTTTTCGGCGCAATCGCTAAACACAAAATTAACAAATAGAAAATAGAACTGAATATAAGTAAAGAAGACGATACTATAGTTATTACAAGCTCTGTTTTTAATACATGTATTATGCTCTTCGATAAGCATTTATGAAATCTATTTTACGTCGCCTCGGATAGTTACAAAATACCCGTCCCTTTAGCCTTACAATGCATTTAGCTGCCCTGAATCCTTCTTCACGCCGTGCCCAGTTCTGTTGCCAATTTTGCAATATGGGGCAGGTGATCCGTACGTTCTTTCTTTTTTTTCTTTTTTTTTAAAAAAACAAAAAACAAATAAAAAACAAAATCCGAAATTCTTAAAAGGAAAACAATGAAGAAATCAGGCCATACCACAGGAAGTCGGATCTCGGGCTGCAAACCACATATCATCCCATCGAGAGCTTTGGGAACACGGAATAAAATATAACCAAACGAAATGCATTGATTCCTTCATGCGAAATAAAGAGTTGCAAAATTGCGTCATATTACCATCCGCTTTTTTGATCGCAATGAAGAAAGACGTAGTTCGGCTACTGCGGAACATTGGCTGAATTGCCTGCAAGCCCTTTTTAAAACCCTATCGTGTAAATACTTTGTATTAAAATACATTGGATTTTTATTCAGAAATTGCTCTTCTCTTTTCTTCCCTTTTCTTTTTCATTTATTCCCCTTCAGTTCTGCCTCGCCGGCTCTCCATTGTTTCTCCATTGTTTTGGTTTTACTTCTTACGTAAGTTAAACAACACTCACATCACGGGTAAATGGGAAGGAACGTCGCAGGCCGACGAATTCAAAGATGAGTGTGTCATCGGATATCTAACCAGCAGCAAGTATCAAACCGATCATGGAAGAACCTGAATAGCTCAAATAAAGAATATTGGACATTGAGGATATTTTATATTTCTATATTTGCCCTACCTATTTATTTGTGTTTCTACCCCGTAATGATAGTTTAATCTTAGTCAGCTTGGGTACGTCACACCTTGCAGGTGAACATGCCCCCCCTCAAGAACCTTGTCGGATAAATTCACCTATTTCTCCGAATTTGTCATCATAAATTGACACCGAGTTTCTCGTTAGAGATCAAACAAAATCCATAGAAAATGACTAGAATTGGTATTATTGGAACAGGGATTTTCGCCAGAGATTCTCATCTTCCTGCGATTCAGCAAGTAGACGGGCTTGAGGTGCATGGAGTGTACAACCGAACCAAGTCTAAGGCGGTTGATTTCGCCACGCAATATGCCAAGATCAGTGAATCGCAGGTATTTGATAGCCAGGACGAGTTGATCAATAGTCCTGAAATTGATGCTATTGATGCACTTGTTCCAGTGCAATTTAACCGGGCCATTGTGGAGGCAGCTGTCAAAGCTGGAAAGCCCATTAGTATTGAAAAGCCTATTGCAGCACATCTTGACGACGCCCGGGCAATTGTCAAACTCTCTCAGTCGACTTCAGTTCCAATTCTTGTCCTGGAAAACTGGGTGTATCACTCTAGTGTGCAGCAGATGAAAGCATTGCTTCCCAAAATAGGCAATGTAGTGACCTTCACCTATCAGAGTACAGGACCGTTTGCTGCATCCAAGTATCACCAGACTACCTGGAGACAAAAACCGGAACATGTAGGAGGATATCTTAGTGATGGTGGAGTTCACCAGCTCGCCTTGTTGACTGAGGTACTGGGAGAAGTAGAGTCAGTAAGTGGAAGAGCGGTTCAACTGCGGGAGATATCTGGCGACATCGATACTTTAAATTCATTCTTGAATATGAAATCTGGAACTTTCGGCACTTTCCTCTATGGATCCTACATGGGAGCTACCGAGAAGATTGTCAAGTTTACAATCTTTGGCACCAACGGCACCTTAGAATATGAGCATCGACCAAAGAGTTGTCAAGAACCTAAAATTACATTGTACGAAGGAGCAGACGCAGCATCTGCCAAGGCTCCACACACATTCGAGGTTAAAGAGGACGCAGTAAATGGAGTTGTTGCCGAGTTTGAAAACTTCTATCAGGCTGTAAAGGCTAATGACAAGACCAAATTGAAATGTACACCAGAGATGGCATTTCATCATTTTGCTATAATTGTTGCTGGGGTTGAATCAGCCCAAGCCAATGGACAGCTTAAACAAGTTGAGAGACCATAATTAGAATAACGTAATATACAAATTGTTGATGATAAAATACTAGTAAGGTTGCGACATATGAGATAGTCTAAAGTTATCTGATCTCGTCGACTTTGTTTACATTATTCTTCATGTAGAAACGTGTGCCACGTGACTTAAAGTTTTGTTAGAGTGTCCCCTGAATTTATCCTGATCCCTTACACCTGAACAAGAAATAAGTGACTTCCATTCCCTGAAACGGTAATAGCTGTCAACCCCTCAAGGTTTGAGTGCGGCGTCGAGTTGACTGGAGTGTGAAAAACAAGCATCACCAAGTCATTATAATCTCTAACCCACGTTCACCACTCAACAATAAAAATGTCTAGTGTCGCGGCCGCCCCTAACAGACTGTACGTCAACGGCAAGCACGTTTCGTACCAGCGATCTAAGAGAACCGTCAACCCCAACTGCTCTTTGATCAAGATTGAGGGAGTTGAGAGTGCAAAGGATGCCCAGTTCTACTTGGGCAAGAGAGTGGCCTTCGTTTACCGGGCTCAAAAGGAAGTTAGAGGAAGCAAGATTCGTGTCATTTGGGGAAAAGTTACCAGATCTCATGGAAACTCTGGTGTCGTTAGAGCTAACTTCAAGAAGAACCTTCCCCCCAAGACTTTCGGATCTACTGTCAGAGTTATGCTTTATCCCTCTAACATTTAAGGAATGAAGCTGTTTATGAATGAATTTAATGTAAATTTTCATATATGCGAGTGGTGGTCTTCTTCTTCTTAGTTATTCGACTTGCGCTTCGAGTTACGCGAGTTAGGTTCCATTATCGAGTAATGTAGTTGTATTCCTGGTGTTTATTTGTTAGGTCTGTTTTATATAGTTTTTTGTGGTATTCCCTTCTTTTTTTTAAAAAAAAAAAACGAGTTCAGTTTACATTGTCTCAATATTCGAGGTGTGCTGTGACAACCAGACCGGTCAACATTTATATATATGGTTTCGTTCCTGTAACTCTGCCATCACGATTTGAGATCCGTCCGTCTGCTTGTCACCTAAATCGCCCTCAATCACCCGTGGATCAGATTTAAAGTTAGTCGGGCCAACCTTATTTTCTAGGGTTTGTCTCCTTAATATCTCCTTCTGTTAGGCAAAAAGTCCAAACCACCAATCACCACACAAGCATGATTCCCTTCGAGGCTCTGTTGCCATATGGCATTATCTTTGGACTTATCACTGTTGCCGGCGGCGGCATGTCAGTGATCCACTCTGTCAGAAATAACGGAAAGCGAGATAGAACTCGATTGGATCCTTGGGAGAAACAATGTAAGTAATACCTGCGAGAGGAACAAAGTTTTTGTAACATGCTCGGCTAACAAGTGATGGAAAGAGATTTCAGATTGACTGGCAAGTATCGGGAACAAAGTGATAGCCCCATTGCTCCAGAAGTCTTTAAGACCAACTCTGTGTGGAAGATCCAAAAGTCTTTATAAAGCGGATATACAGTTCGATATACATGTAGATGCAGATCTGTCTATTTACCTATTTGTCTATCTATTCAACTCAACAGAAAATGAAAAACTAAACAGACCATTTGCTATTCAAATATCAGTGTAATATATTGATTGATTGATTGATATATTTGTTTTGCGGCAGTCTTCAAGCCACTAGCGTTTCCACTGTCGTCTGTGTTGCTATTATCGTAATTTGCTATTAGTTGTTATTTATTTCCTTCGTGAAACGTTTTCCATTCTACATTTGCGTGATGCATTGTCTAATCTATCGCAATTATAGCTATGCTATACTGGACTATATTATTATTGTCATGGAATGGTAGGAGGCCCTCTAGTAGTAGTAGTAGTAGCGGGTTTATGAGCCCAGCGCCGCACCTAACTTTTCATTGATCTTCATCCTCGACCTACACGACCCTGTATAAGATGTCCCTTTTTTCTATGGGAATCAATTCCCTGGAGGTAAGCGAAGAGCGCCTCCAGATGGCGGAACTTGAGTTTCAGTCTCTAACATATCTTTTCAACAGCATGTTAGATAGTTGTAAGAAGAAGTGCATTCCTCCAGCATACGGAGAAGAAGAGTTAAACAAAGGAGAGTCAGTATGCATTGACCGATGCGTAGCGAAGTACTTTAAAACCAATCTAATAATCGGCGACTATATGAGAAAGACAGGACAAACTCCCGAGACTACATCTTTTAAGCATATAATGTAGCAGCGGGTCGAGCACTAATGTAGAGGATCCAACACCAACAAGACTGACAGAATGAATGAGTACCTAGTATAAAATTTGTTTTTGTGTTTGACCACAAAGCAGCAGATAAAGATTAGTATTGCATGTATTAATAAGATGTAATATATATATGTATATATGAAATGATATGATCATTGTTATTATTATGAATTAATTAATTAATTGACATTGTTGTAATTGTAATGACGGTGATTTAAACAACTCGGGACCTGCGTTTGAAGAAATCAACTACCCGACGAGTAGAAGACTGGTGATGCTCTTTGACAACAGGCTCCTGCTTGGCGATGTTGGACGATTGACTGTAGATGCCAGTTCGAGGCTGCTTGTTTTCAGCAGACGAAGGAGATGAAGAAGACGACGAATACACGGCGGTCGCCGCAGCTCCTTGATGAGCAGTAGAAATGTTCAACGCACTGTTATTATTCGAAGAGAAGCCACCCAAGAAAGAAAACCTTTTCCTGTTATCTTTCAGATCAGCATCTGACTTCTGTGAAGATGAAGAGGTAATCACAGAGAACCGTCGACGGCCAGTAGAGTTGTGGTTGTGGGTCGCACTATTGTTAGCTGATCCAAATGTTGACGTGCTCATATTACTGGGATTAGCACGAATCTGTCCATTATTGGTGGCATGGTTGCGGTTGGTAAATGCACCATCAGATGAAGACGTTGTATTGATGTTTTCTTGATTGTTGTAGTTGTGGCCGTTTTGCGAGTGGCCCCACAACTTGGAAAAGAATTTGTCAGCGTTATAAGAAATAGATGAAGTGCCTCGGCGATGTTGTTGTTGCGATTGTCTATATGATTGACTGTGGCTAGCTCGTCTATTTTGCGATGCTGAGATATCAGGCGTAACTGAAGATGAACGCTGACTAAACTCATCTCTAGTACTAGGAGCAGTGGCGCTCATAGTGGTTGCCGCCGTAGTATTGGAAGCTGTAGCGTTATTACTAACAGCAGCCGTATTTACTGTTCCGGTAGTGGACGATGAGCTATCCAATCGTGCAGCAATTGAATCCGTAATATCCATGGCATTAGCCTCAATGTCTTCCTCAGGCAAAGGCTGGGGAGCACCATATGGCATTATTGGTGGTTGGCTTACCTGGGAGGTAGGATAATTAGTATGATAATTAGTGTCAATATTAGCCGATAAAGAATTGGAGAACTCCGGCTTGGTGGGAGAATATGCCGACACTCCTACCCGGGGCGATGCAGACATTGGAGTCGGGTATCCCATATTGGTTCGTGGTGGAGGCTGATAAGATGCAGGTCTCGGTTTCCTAGCCGTTGGAAGTCGATTCGGATTCTTAGCTGGAGCCGAAACAGTCGTTGCTTCGAAAGAAGTTGTACTGCTCTCTATCCCGCCAATGGCTATATCTGCACCTTCATCGCTAAATGGGTTATTAGGATTCAACAGCGATGACGAAGTTGAAGAAGCATCAGTGTCCATAGGAGAGGAGGCATTGTAAGCGAATCCACCTATTGGCAGTGCAGGTGTCGGAATAGGTTGTACCGATACAATGGCCGAGGTCGGGATGGTCGATGTGACAATGTGACTTGCAGCTCTGCGGTGGTGAGGACGCGAAGAAAACGTACCGGGAGCGCCTGCAGAACTGAAACCGCCTGCACTTGGCTTTTGTGGAGATGAGGAATAATCACTGAACTCATCATAAGCAGTTGCAGCATTATTCACAGGAGCCAAGACCACATTTGATGAACTTGAGCCTGAACGGCCTGGCGATCGAGGATCGGCGATGTCCAGCATATTAATGTCATCAGAAGACATCGATGAACGGCCCTGAGACGAAGGAGCAGGAGAATAGGAGTACATCTGCACTGAATGACGCTTCGAATGATGACTAGCAACAGCCTGAGGCATAGCTACGGACGGCGGGGTAATCATGGAAGTTGTGCGCTGATGATGACGCGCTGCCGGAACGGGAGGTCCTGCACTATGTGGAGCAGGGGGCGCATATGGATTGTAAGGATTTGGCGAAGGAGACGGTGAGACATGCTGCTGTACCGATTGACCATAAGGCAATCCAGTCACTGAAACAGATGCATGATGATGATGCTGATGACTTGGCCGTGAAGAAGAGTACATTCCGCCCGTTCCAGGCCCAACACTGGCGGCTAGATTTTGACCACCGGCAGCGGCGGAAACCAAGCCATATCCACCGACGCTGCTGCTCGAATGCGAATGAACCTGAACGCTTTGAGATCTGGTGAGTTGCGTTGGCGACATCATATGCGCGGCGGCAGCAGGGACTTGGGTGGAAGTATTGGCAGCCGTGGCCGACTTGGCTATATAGCTTCTGTCCCATTCTTCTGGGGTAACGGATAAGAAGTGGGCATGAGGAGCCAGCCATTGATGAGCCCTTATCGAGTTTAAGTCGATACGCTTGTTGGGGTCAGAAACAAGAATCTTTCTCAGCAAATCACGAGGCATCGGCTGAATGTATTCAGGAAACGTGAGCGGAGTAGTAGTAATATACTTGTATAACTGAGTAATATTATCACCATCGGGATTATTAGGGTCATCATCAAATGGCAAGTAGCCGGCCAGCATGGCGTATAAAATGACACCACAACTCCAGATATCTACCTTTTGTCCGACATACTTGTGGTCACAAACCACCAATTCTGGTGCAGCATAGCACGGTGAACCACAGCTAGTACTCATCAGAGCCTCGCCATCGCCACGGCGAAACGAGTTGGCAAAACCAAAATCTGTAATAATAATGTTTTTGTGCTTGTCCAACAACAGGTTCTCGAGTTTCAAGTCGCGATGCACAATTCCTTTCGAATGCAAGTAATGGACACCAGAGATCAGTTGAGCAAATAGCCGACAAGCTACAGAGTCTTTTAAATAGCGATGGGTCAAAATATGATCAAATAGCTCGCCTCCACTAGCGTATTCAAGAACTATTCCAATGTACTTGTCATTTTGGATGACCTGCTCTAGTCTGACAATGTTCGGGTGAGTCAAGATTTTTAAAGCATTAATTTCTCGAAAAACTTTAGTTTCTCGGCTTGACTTGGGCGGAACAGTATCTTTTCGAATCAGTTTAATTGCCACATGTTCAGGCTGTTTACCATCCTTTCTCCAGCCAAGCTTGACTTTGCCAAATTCTCCTTGTCCTAAAGTCGACCCTAACACATAGTCACCAAATCGCATTTCCCGGTGAACACGACGAGTTAAACTATTGCTTAGCTTAGTGGTGCTAGGCAGTCGAGATGACACCTTAGGTGCACGGTCATCCGACATTGTCAAATCACAATGTTAGTCTGGAAATGGCTATTAAACAGGAGAGCAGCAAAAAACAAACAGTCTATATGTCCTTATTGTCGCCACTTTCTATCGGTTGCTGCTGCTTTCCCGCACTTGCGTTCTATGTATAGGTCGTGTGGTCGCGATGGCTGGTGTTGTTGGTCCTGTCGGGAAGTGAGTTGAGTGTATACTTATTTAGATTTATCGCCAATCTATAAATATATTAGCGATATTACCGACTAGTCAACAAATCTATGTTGTTGAAAAAAGAGAGCCAACCGATTTCCAAGAAGTTGGGAAAGCCTGTTGAAATCGCCGTATTCCTCCAAACAAACTGACAACCTGCACTCTGTGTAAATTAGCCACTAGTAGAATAAGGGGTAGTTTGTATACAATCCAACCGCTAACCCTCATTACCCCATTGGGAAGGGTTCCTGCAAGTTAGAGGAGATCAATCTCGGTTGGGGTAAGGGTGTTTGTCTGATGGCTGGGCTAACTTGGGCTACAAATGGCAATGAGGGATGTTATTTTTTCAAGCACGCGCGTCATTGGGTTGTCGGCTGCGCAGGTGGGTCGCGGTGGGTCTTGAGGCGAAAGTGTTGTTTATTTTACTAATAGAGCTAAAATACCTTCCATTTTTTGCTTTTATTTTTTTTTTTTTTTTATTTTTTTTTTTTTTGCCTTTTCCGAAGCCGTCTGTGTGGCCAGATGTCTGAACGTTTCATCTGCAGTAGTCAGGGGGCGTGCACGCACGGCTGAAGACACCAACGACATCACCAGCATTAGAAAATGCTCAATGTTGAAGGGCGCGCGTAATAGTCCCCATTATCTTCTCAATGCAACTGTTGAGAAAATATGAGAATGGCACTAGATATCGGATAGTATATACACATATATTATTAATTAATATCCTACAAATAAACCAAGAAGCATCGCTGGCATAATAATGGCTGCCACTTGCAATGTAGTGGATGCGGCATCGCTTTGCCTTCTGTCGGCAGTAATAGACATCACTTGAGTGGACGGGGGCTCCTTAAGATGTTCCGCAGCCGTGGTGGTCGCGACAGTAGATGCATGGCGTCTATGTTGCTGCGAGACAGGCGAAGTGGCCACGGCAGTATACAGCTTGTTATAGTGGGAGATGCCGCCTTTAGATGCAGTTGACCCAGGTGTTTTCAAAGAAACTCCCGTAGGAATTAGATATCCGCCACTTATACCTTTGGCCAAAAAGAAAGCCGCCTTTTTATAATCCTCTTCTGCTCTTTTTTGGGCCGAATCTAAAATGCTTGTAATTCTGGCTAAAGCAGAATTACTAGGAGGGGAGGAGGTGTGGGCTCCATATATTGACGAGACTTGTGAATTGGCTTGGGATAAACGAATATTGGCTTGATTTAAATAACTTCTTGCAAGCCTGGCCGGGTCTGAACCTGCGTCACTGCTCAGAGGCAAGTTTTGGAGCCTGGCAATGGCCAAGGATAGCTCATTCTGCAACGGGAAGCTTGACATAAGGAAGCCCGGCGTAGGGTCTGCAGAGACTAAATGTACATTGATCAAGCATATCAACGCCAAAAGAATAGTTCTTATAAACATGACTAGACAATGACCACAAGAGCGGGCGAAGATACCTTTTTATCATTTTTCATTCCTTGCTTATCATAAAGTAAGTTGACACAAACAAAGTTTCTCGATTAATTAGACGAACCTCGACTTTCCATGTTGAGATGAATCAGCAACAAATGACAGCAAAAAGCAAAAAAAAAATTAAAAATATAAGTAAATAAATAAGGTGAAAGTCAGCAAGAGTCAAGTCACATGATCATAAGTTTGGTAGCACGTTTTTCGATTTTATGATCGAATGACTCGTCAAGCGACTTGTCTAGATACTCTGAGGCGTGCTCGCTGCACAAGGGCAAGCCATTCAAAGAGTAGTATTCGCTATCAGCGATAGGAGAGCTACACTGGTGACAAGACAAACAATCAATATGGTATCGATGTACTGCAGAGTTTGGAGATGAGCTTTCCAAGCACTCACCCTCAATACCTTGTCCGCAAGTGACGCATAAACTATTATTCTCTGTATGATAACATTCTCTGCAGTAAGGCAAATCGTCTAGGACGTAAAACTGACCATCAAAATGAGAATAACAATGCTGGCATACAAAGCATTCACGATGCCATTTTCCAGAAACCAGACCATCAGCTGAACTTACTGCTTTACCAAGAATAGGCTCAGAGCAGCCACGGCACATGCGAAGGGGCCTGCGACGTTTGGGTATAGTGAGAGAAGTCGCATTACTAATTTGAGTATTAAGATTGGTGTCTTCCGCATTGTTATCAGCGTGAGAAGAATCTAGGGCGCCGGAGGAGTTATTATTAGAAGTCAATTCTGCAGATGACGCAGAAGAGGAAGACGAAGACAACGGCGCAGAATCAAACAAGGAACCGTTATTGGACGATGCAGGCGATAACTCATCTGATTGAGTGTTTAAAGAGGCCTCAATAAGTTGCGAGTCCTGGTCTTGGAGTTCATTGCTACTTGGCTGCTGCTGCTGTTGGCTAGTATTGGTGTAGGCATGCAGTTCGTGAGTAGATGAATCATTAGAAATATCTTGTCTATTCTCGTGGGTCGGAGAAGCAACCGAAGAAGAGGGTTCATGAAAATCGAATTCTGAGTCGCGAGGCTCGGAAGCTGCAGAGGCAGCAGACAAATCTAAAGATTTACTGTTCGCGCCTGGAATAGAATATAGGCTTCTTTTGGATGTTAATTCATTTGATATTGATTCGTTAGAGATGGATTGGCTGGCTGAAGATCGCTTTGAGGCAGCAGACTGCGATCTAGAGTTGAAGCTTAGGTGGCTTGACATTCGATTATTGCTCGAGATCGAAGAATGAACAGAAGAGCTTTTCTGGTTGTGATCTCTGTACTGCGACTGTCGATCTTGTTTGGCATGCTTCTCTTGCTCCAAATGCTCTTCGTAGTTACCAATTGAAGGGATGGTTGCCAAAGTTGGGCGAGGTAAAGCACTGCGTGGAATTGGCATCTGAGACTGATGAATAGGAGTAGTGGCAGTAGAGCTAATTGAAGAGCGCCTGGAAGTGCGAGAGCCTAAACTTGTGGCACGACTCGAAGGTCTATTTGAACTAGAGCCGGCAGATTTGTTGACATCAAAGCCGGCCCGCTCGTAAACAGATTTGACAGGCATTCCAGGGAATAAAGGAGGGAATGCAGAATCCATATTTTTTCGTGCAGGCGTGAACATTTAATAATAGTTAATGACAATGATTGAAGATTCAACTAGACGATGAGTTGAGAGTGATGGAATATTTCATACAACGCGTTGGTGGACGAAAACGCACACACTTGACACCAACAAAAAAAAACAATGCAACTGCTGAAAGCAGTAATAATAATAAAGGAAAAAGGCAATTGGGTAAAAGAAAAATCAGTTATAAAGAGAGAATAGAGCTCAAAAAAACAAGCCTTCAGGCGAAAGTTGATTTTCAAATGTCTCGTCAAAAATGTAAACTCTAATAAAGGTAGTCAGTCTCCTTATTGCTTAGAAAAACCTAATTTGGTTATGTTTCCACTGAGCCAGGGGGTGGGCCTACCAGCGCGGGTTAGGGATAGCTGCAGATTTAGAAAGAATCAAGCTTTCTGCCCCTATTATTTGGCGAGGCTTTTGCCTGCATTATTGCCGAAGGGATGCATCTTGAGAAGGGCTTAAAGGTTGTCAAAAAAAAAAAAAAAAAAAAATACGGGAGAACCCATGAAAAATTTTGAAAGAAAAATTTATTTCCTTTGTTTTTTCTGTTTTTTTTCTTCTTTGGGTATTTTCCAGCTTGGCTGACTATAAAAGGATTGAATAAAGATGTGGGTGGAATTGGGTAATAAACACAGGAATGAAGTTTAGTTGTTACCACATTCGGAAGAGAGGGATAGCAGCCCACCAACTGCTGCAATTTGCAGGGGCTGGGCGCTAAAACTCAAAGAACAGGCATGATGACAAACTAGATGTTTGCAAATCATAATTTTATCGTGTTTCATTCTTTGTTGATTGTTTTGCTACCGCAATAGGACTAGTTAACTATTATCGTGTCGTTCCCTGAGTGCCTATGAATTAGCTTTCTTGTTGCTGTTGTCGTTGTTATTGAATAAATCGCGGATTATACGGCCATATAGAAGATTCAAACCGCCTGACCGGAAGCGCCATTTCGTTGTGAATCGGTCAAGTAGTATTGGTTCCTGAGACGATCGCAGAAGCTATGAATCGTTCAGTACGACAAGGTAATATATAGTGTCCGCAATTGCTCAGATGATCATGAACGTACGTGGGGGCATAGGTCAACCTAGCGGGTTTCACATTAAATTCCACGTGACGCTCTATATTCCAGTGACAGGGAGCAAAAAGTATCCTCAGACGCAAAAGATAAACGGGTGAACATCACTTTTCAATACAATTAGCTTTGATGAAAAGTGTGTAAGCGACTCTAGCCCAGCAGCAGCAGCACGACAAGAGTAACAGGTCGTTTCCCCTTTAGTGAATACACATGCAGTGAGATATTTTGCAGCTAATGGCACAGTGGCTGTCAGGAAGCATTGACGGAAGGGAAAAACCGGCACGAGACTAAGCATAGATGCAAATCAAAAAAATGACTCTACTGCTTGATGAGAAAATATTCGGCGCAGCCCTGGAAAAATAATACCACATGAATCATGCGTTACGTTTTGAGCACAGAAAGCATTTATGGGAGGGAAGCTTGTTCAACCAGCAGACAACCACGAAAAGTTAACCTGTAGCGTGGCATTAGTTAGAAAACAATGAGCGTGCTCTTGTCGTCGGTTCCGAATAATTTGTGCATGAAAATCGTTACTGTTAGTGTTAGCATTAATCAATTAATTACGTCATGACATAAACATGGTTATGCTGTGGGACGTGGGGTAGGGCGCTGATTCAGGATGACAAATGTGCCGCATTCCAATTCCGCCGCCGTCGCCCTCCGATCTGCGGCAACGATTTCCGAAAGATTTCTAACTAATTTGTAATCATTCAATTGCAAGAGATTACTATCAACAATTATGTTCAATTCAGCTGCTCGTTCATTTACTCTTAACAACGGTGTAGCCGTTCCGGCCGTAGGAGCTGGATTTGGTACCAAATGGTCCGTTAGCAATATCGGCGGTCCGTTAGACCACAGAGTGGTCCGGGGAGTAGTCGATGCATTGAAGCAGGGATTCGTCCACATTGATGCTGCGGAATGGTACAACACTGAAAGAGAGATTGGCCAAGGAATTGTCGAGGCTAAAGCTGACCGATCTAAGTTGTTTGTTACTACGAAGTGCAGTCATTCAATGGAAGATCCTGTGGGAGCACTCGACAGAATGCTCAAGAGTCTCAAGATGGATTACGTCGATTTATACTTGATCCACTCTCCGTTTTTTGATGAACCTTCGCTGGAATCGGTATGGAAAGCCATGGAAACTTGCTACAAAGAGGGAAAGGCCAAGGCCATTGGGGTCAGTAACTTCCGAGTCAGGGATTTGAAGAGGGTCTTAGCATGTGCAGAAATCAAGCCCTCGGTGAACCAGATAGAGTACCATGCATGTTTGCCCAACCAATCAGCAGGCATTGTCCAATTCTGTCAAGATAATGGCGTTCTTGTCGAAGCTTATTCTCCTTTAGCTCCATTGACGGCGCCTGGAGCAGATTCTGTACGTTCCTTAGTGGCTACAATTGCAGAAGCTCATTCTAAGACGCCTGCGCAGGTGTTATTGAGATGGGTGATTCAGACTGGTGTGCTGCCTATCACTACATCTTCGAAGCCGGAGCGTCTGGCCCAGGCTTTGGATATTTTTGATTTCGAACTATCCAATAAGGAGGTTAAGGATATTTCGCAAGCAGGCGAAAGCTCTATTTATAGATCTCATTGGCAAGGAGCAAATTTCAATTAGGTAGCCTATGTCTATGGTATGCTTTTTTGTTTTAATTTATTTCATAGGTTTTCTTTTTATCTGTCACACAGCACTAGGTTTCGACATCCTTGTTTTTCTAAATAAATAAATTTGTGATTATTCTCATAACAGGTGTGTATTACGTGGTACGGCAATTTGTCTGGTTGATGAATACTAGAGAAGATATGTTTTTCCCGCTAAATATGAGTGCGATCCAACATTTGATGGGGCGAGTTTATTCACCTATTTTGCCCCACAATTTCGGCCTAATATTTGCCGGAAGATGAACTTATACTAGACGGTATGGGCAAAAATATTTTTTCAATCATCTAATCGAATCGGCTATATATAAAGGTCAAATCTCTTATCTGACCTCTCGCATGCCTCCAGAGTAGTCCATATGCATCTTATATATCACGTGACCATCTGTCGACTGAGAAAAAAAAAATAAAAAGAAGGTTGGAAAAAAAAAATTTAGGTTAATCAACGAAGTCGGATTAGAGAAACAGTAGTAGTTTATTACACTGTTCTTTTTTTTTTTTGTAAATTTCATTCATCTGACATGACAGATTCAGCTAAGTATTCACGAGGAAAAGGCACTGGTGTGAAGAATGTCAAGAATCGGCAGTTGAAAGAAAAGATCAAACGAACTGAAGCTAAATATAAACAGGCGGCCAAGGAAGCAGCTCGGACAGAATATCTGTTACTTGAACAGCCAGGCTTTTTAGAAGCAGAAGATGACTTAGAACAGACATACAAGTTAAAGCAAGATGAGATTCTTAAGCATGTCGATGTGGCTACGCAAAAGAAACGATTCGACCTAAAGTTAGATCAGTTTGGACCATACTATATAGATTATTCAAGAACCGGAAACTCGGTAATTCTGGCAGGAAGTAAAGGACATTTAGCAGCATTTGATTGGAAACAAGCCCAGCTAAAGACGGAAATAAATGTAAAGGAACATATTCGTGCGGTCAAGTGGCTGCAGAGTGATGACCAGTTTTTTGCGGTGGCTCAGAAGAAACATACATTTATTTATGACCATAACGGCATGGAAGTCCATTGTCTTAAGAAGCACGTAGAAGCGACGTGTCTGGAGTACCTCCCGTATCATTTCCTACTAGTATCTGGAGGCGGCAGTGGCTTTCTTACTTATCAAGATGTTTCGACTGGTCAATTGGTAGCCGATTTACGGACCAAGCTTGGGCCAACGACTGCCTTGTGCCAGAATCCTTGGAATGCAGTAATCCAAGCGGGCCATTCAAATGGAACAGTAACATTATGGGCGCCTAATACTCCCACACCACTTGTCAAGGTACAGTCTAGCCGTGGTCCTGTGAGGAGCATAGCGGCCAATCGAACTGGAAATTATATGGCGGTAGCTGGTGCTGACTGCAGCATTAGAATATGGGATGTTCGAAATACGTACAAAGAGGTTAACTATTATTTTTCACCGTCTGCTCCGTCATCCATAAGCATATCAGATACGGGATTACTGGCAGTTGGAAGCGGCTCTATAGTAGAGGTTTGGAAAGATCCAATGATGACTTCATCTTCAACTTCATCATTACATGCACAACAGACGACGTCTCAGCCACAGAAGAAGAAGCCGTACATGAAGCACTCATTATTTGGAACTGAGGCAAGAAGCGTGAAGTTTTGCCCTTTCGAAGATGTGCTAGGTATCGGACACAAGACTGGGTTTTCTTCGATTATTGTTCCAGGATCTGGAGAAGCCAACTTCGATTCTTTGGAAGTTAACCCTTACATGAATGCATCCAAGTCTAGCCGACGAGAAAATGAAGTCAAACAATTACTCAACAAGCTGCAATGGGATATGATTTGTTTGGATCCTGACACTCTGGGCAGTGTAGACCGACGAGCGGCCAGCGTGCGATTCAAATCTTTGCAAGAGAAGCAGGATTGGGAACGAAAACGACAAAGAGAAGAAGAAGAATCCGGTGACGGAGGACGCAAGAAGAGTCGCAATATAATAGAGGAGCGACAGCTTCAACGAGAACGGTCGTTACAAGTTCAGAAACAAATGCAAGAAAAGAAGATGAGACGACTCCGCGGAGAATTCGAAGATGGAGAATCTCAAGGAGCTGCCTTAGATCGGTTCCGTGCTTAACATTAATAATGTAAGATTAATATAATGATGATATTTATACATATAGTTTTGTTTGTTTATTTATTTATTTAGTCATCCATGGCGTCATCGTAGACAAAAGGCTCTGGCAAAGGAGCATCGTTCTCTTCATCGTCAGGGGAATTAGCTTGTCGGACAGTTTGGATGAAATCCACAGACTCTTCAGGATTTTGATCCGTTACCACAACTACACCACCCATTCCACGGAAACGGCGGATGGGAATGAAACGAGAATCTGGATCAAACGATACATGCTTTAATTGAGACGGTAGAACGCGGGACAAGTTCTCGACTTTGAATGACTTTTTATCAGCGGCAGCAGCAGCAGCAGCAGCGGTAGCAGTAGAAGCAGCCGTTGGCTGGGCCGAAGAGTCAATCTCCATTTCATCACCGGCAGAAGTTGCGTCCGGCGCATTGCCCGCGGCACCGTTGCCTTTGCCAGTTGCGGTGCTCGTACTTGATTCTTGCTTTTCAGAAACATCTTCCATCTCGGCATCAGATCCTGCTTCATCATCCTTCTTCTTCTTCTGGACCTTCTTGGCCCTGTGTTTGGCCTTTTTCGTAGTTGATAAGATTGCCGTCACTAATTTTTCTGGTGCTTTTTCGCTAGTCTCTTCAATCTTTGGAACATACTCAAATAATGCGGGAGATGCATTGCAAGTCAGGTCAAACTTGGGGATCTTAAGATCTTCTCGAACTCCAACAATCATTGTAGGAGTAAACGCCAATGATAAGAAATGAGTAAAAGGAAACCAATACCAGAACTGGAGGAATACTGCTAATCCTACTACAGCCTTCATATTAAGGTTACCGGTTTGAGAATGTTCTAGCGAGATTGTAACGTTGCGACCACCAGCATCAATAATACCTTGAGCCAAGGCAGCACCAAACTTAGCCATTGCATCTTCATGCTTAGCAGAGATAACTTTGGCAAACGATTCCTTGATTTGCTTAAGTTTAGGACACGTCTTGTCGTTTTGTTGAATAAGTATCATAGCCAGTGCAATCATGGAACCCTGTCTAACAAAGTCCACGGGATCCTTAAGCATGGGCTCTAACACGTCAATGGCCTGTTTCAGTCCAGTTCCTGCACACGAAACGGCAAGGGCCATCGCAGTTCCGTAACGGACATGTGGGTTATGACTTTCACTCAACAACTCGACCATACGGGGAACCGCAGTATGATTGCGTACCAAAATGAAACCCAGACCCATGACTGCCGCGCGTCGCACGTCATCACTGACATCAGATACAGCAATGTGTAATAAACGTTTTACAGCCTGGTTATTTCCTGTGCCCACGTAGGCAAGGGCGATAGTGAATGCACCTCCATATCGGAGAATGGGATCTTGCTCGCTAATCAATTGGTCAATGACCTCATCAGCTCCTTCTTCCTTGCCATAGTTAAGAAGAGCTATGCCGACGGCCAAACTGCGAATAATCTTCTCATGCTGGGTGTCGTGGGCATATTGCAGCATCTCAGTTTGGGCAGTGTGAGCTTCGTCGACTGTGGATCCAGCCATGACAAGACCCATTGCCAAACCAGTTCCTTCTCCAGCCACGGCAGAGTCAGAGAACAAAATTGTCCGTAACTGATCGTAAATCTCTGCATTACCACTGGCCATCGCAGCCACACCGACTCCGAGAGCTGCACCATGGAGCACCACTTCGGCATCGGATGACGACGAGGATGAGCCACCGTTTCCGCCGTTGCCGCCTTCGACTAAATGTTGACGAAGATAGTCAATAACTTGGCGGCCGTGACCAGCGAAAATAAGGCCCAGGGCAAATAAAGAACCGCCCTGAGAATAACAAGAGCCCTGACTGGCTGGAAGATACGGTTGCAGGATTCTCATTCCCTGTGACAAGTCGCCCTGATGAATAACTCCTAAAGCTGCGGTAGCGCTGAACTTGGTCCAATTAGTAGCCCTGGACAGCCAGTCCAAGTTAGAGCGGAAGAAACCATCGGCAGTAGTTCCAGCATGCATGAGGGCATTTTCGAAGGTAACTGCAGAATGTAAAATAGAACTTCGGCCATCCAACAAGCTCTTGGTCTTATTAAGAATAGTTAAATCAGTGTGGTTGTGTTTTTGCAGAAAAGTAATGTTGTAGTCACAAGTGGGAACTCCAGACAGGATCTTTGCCAATTTAGCATAGTCTTTTGAGGTTTCAACATTGGGAGCAATCTGTTCAGACACTTGATCCAATAGCCGCTGACTAGCTGAAGCCACGAGATCGAAGGCCACTTGATAGGCAATTAGCGTATGACGGTGAGTTTTGTCGTCGTCACTTGTATCGTTGGCATCACTGAGTAGGTCGTCGAACAATCGGACAGCGAGGTCGGCGTCATTCAATTGGACGATAATCTTCGAAACCGCGAAATAGTCAGGCGTAGGAAGTGTTAGGATCAGTGGCACCAAGGACGACAGGACCTCTCTGCGGAACTCCGAGTTGGACACTAGACTAATGGAGGAATCAAGTACGTAATGAATCAACGACAGTCCATCGGCATCAGCAGAAGAAGAAGAAGAACTGGTTTTCGGCGGCGCTGCAGCCGTTGCAGTCTTAGAAATGATCATATCTAGTACTTTCTTAATAATGTCGAGACGTCGAGCTTCTAAGGATACACCCAAGGCCAATTTATAATCTCCATCTGTAATACACTTTTCAATCATTCGCTCAGCCACTACTACTAGCTTTTTATCAATGGGGGTAGCTTCATTAGGGGAGTCATGATTTAGCTGAGCTTGTTGGATGTAGCTACTTAAACATTTGGACACAATAGTTTGAACATACTCTGAACGGTTGTTTAAATCGAATCGATTGCCAGCGACGAGAGCGAATCGCATGGAAGCCTCATATTCTCCCAAATTGTAATAGACTTTAGAGGCTACTAAGGCAGCTAGTTCTGGAGCTGGGAATTTTGAATCTTCGTATAGTTCTTCGATTTGAGAGATATGATCAGCAATTTCGGCCCATTCAAAGTCTACATTCTTATCGAGGGTTTCTAATGCATAAGTCTTGAGTCCATAATCTGGCTCGCTGAGGAGAGCCAGAACTGGTGACGCCATTGGTAACGCCATGATGATGATGATGTTGTTGTTGTAGGTGTTCGTTGACGATGGCGATGATGATAGTTAAGCAGTAGGAAAACGAAAACGATAACCCTAAGGTTGCCACACACGGTTTAAGTTTAGGCTTATGTAATGAAAGATGCACGCGCGAAAATGAGGTGTCAGCCATTGTCAATTAGTTAGAGGCTAATTGTTTCTATTGACAGATATTAGGAAGGCTACTTATTGCTAACTGATCCATGTGGACTAAAATGATGAATATTCTATGTAAATCTACATGGTTTCCGTGGCTGGCAGCTGATGCTGTGTTTCTGAAGCAGCAGCAGTACCAATGAACTCACCATGCGAGTTGTTCTCTCACGCTGATCTTCTTGGAATGCGTTCTGTATTTACTATGATGTGTTATAATTATTTGTATTCCAAGGTCGGTGTCGCTGATGATGATGTCAGTTACCGCTGATATGGAATTGTCGAGAACGCCAACTTTAAGAACAGCCGTGCGGCATGTGACATTTCACGGGCATTGAACAGACTAATTTACTATGCTGCTAGACGCCACCGTTGTGACGCCACCGGCTATATAAACTAACAAATCGACGAAGTACTAACGAACAAAACGGTAACGAGCCAGACTTCCTAATTGTCTGGATTTAATAATCTCTCTTTTTTTTTTTTCCTTTTTTTTTGTTTGTCAAAATGGACATCAACCGCGCAGACGATAGGAACAGTACTAACGAAACTGGCAGTAATACTAATGTGGATGATGAAGAGGAGTCATACCCTGTCCACTTGTACGTATACGACCTCACAAGAGGAATGGCTAGACAGTTATCGCAGCAGCTGCTTGGGATACAACTGGAAGGGGTATGGCATACTAGCGTAGTGGTACATGGGAGGGAGATCTTTTATGGTCAAGGGATTCAGCAATGTCTGCCTGCGCAGTCTCACCATGGATATCCTCATGAGATCATTCCGATGGGGCGGACGTATATTCCTCCTGATGTGTTTGAAGCATTTCTTGAAGAACAAAAGGAAGTATTTACTGCCGAACGATACTCTCTATTTGACTACAACTGTAATAGTATGACACAGCAATTTTGTGAGTTCTTGGTAGGCAAGAACATTCCAGACCATATTAGAGATTTGCCGCGGACCGTTTCGGATACGCCATTTGGCCAGATGTTGCGTTCTTATTTAACATTCTGAGAAGCTTGATGGGTACGGAGGTGTATTTTGTGCAGCCGGCGGAGGTCTGCAGCGTGGAGTGGGGACGCGGTTCGTAACGGATGGATGCAGATACAAGCAGGCACATTGCTGCTATACAGATGTGATCATGAACTTCTGTGAATATATATTACACAACAAAAGCGAATGCGACCCTATGTGCATGTATATGTTGATTCCATTCTGATATAAATTTAGGTTGTGCGAGCGACGCGAAATTCTTGTAATAAGAATTTGATTACGTAATGCATGTGTTTATGAGGAACCCTAAACCGTTGAACCAGGGGTAGTCACGTGATGTCTTTTTTTTTTTTTTTTGGTTTTAAAGTTTTTCATCAACAAGGGTGTCCGTGAAAATTCATTGAAACACTCAAACTAGTATAAAAAAAAACATGTCTATTGAACTTGGATGCCCCGGAGATTTTCATGTGCATCTTCGTGATGGATCTATGAAGGAATTGGTGACACCTACTATCCGTGATGGAGGTGTCTCAGTAGTCTATGTTATGCCCAACCTGGTTCCTCCTCTTATTGATCCTGAAACTGTTCTCAAGTACAAGGAATCATTACAGAAATTATCACCCAAGACCACATTCTTGATGAGTTTATATTTATGTCCACAAATTACGCCTGAGGTGGTTATTGCTGCCAAGAAGGCAGGAATTACTGGTGTCAAGTGTTATCCTGCAGGTGTTACTACTAACTCTGAACATGGAGTTTCATCCTATGAGCCGTTCTATGAAACGTTTGCCGAGATGGAGCGTCAAAACATGATTTTAAACTTGCACGGAGAGTGTCCCTCTGGCCACGGCATCCATGTGCTTAATGCCGAAGAAAAGTTTCTTCCCACTTTGAAGGATCTGAACCAGCGGTTCCCTAAGCTTCGAATCATTTTGGAGCACTGCACATCAGCAGCTGCGATTAATGCAGTCAAAGAGTGTACCGATTCAGTAGCCGCGACCATTACTGCTCACCATTTATATCTTACAATCGACAGCTGGGGAGGAAGCTCTCATAATTTCTGTAAGCCAGTTGCTAAGCTTCCGTCGGATAGAGAGGCATTGATTGAGGCAGCAACTTCGGGAAGTGCCAAGTTTTTCTTTGGATCAGATTCTGCTCCTCATCCTCTTAAGGCTAAGGCCAAGGGCACTAGCGCGGCAGCGGGAGTGTTTACACAAGCATACTGCATTCCATACGTTGCTCAAGTGTTTGACAAGGCGGGCAAACTCGACAAGCTCAAGGCATTTGTGACAGACAATGGCAAGGCGTTTTACGGGATTACTGATGACGATTTAATAGATAAGCAGCAAGTGAGATTGGTCAAGAAGGACCAAACAGTTGTAGATAAGATTAGTCTGCCAAGCACACCAGCCGATGAGGTTGTTGTTCCGTTCCAGGCTGGTGAAGTGTTAAACTGGACTGTTGAGTGGTTGTAAATAGCGTGATCTCTTAAATACAATGTAAATTATTATTGCTTCATGCCTTTTGGTTAGGTTTTTTTTTTCTTTGGTTTTTCTCGGTATTTGTCATAAACAAACGAACGAAAAACAACCAGTCATTCATTTTTTATCCAATCAAACGATTCGATCAAGTGGAAGAGACTTCTAACAGTGTAGGAATTGACGGCAGGGAACCGGTCACAAGTACTGTTCCATTCAATATTTGGATCAACACCTTTATCGACCGCGTGCTGAGATGGCGCCGCAGATGATGACGAGAATGTTTTGCAATGATCCACATTATTGTGTCGAGAATTATAAAGCAAGTCCATGGAAGAGAACATCCGGTCGACAGCTGTGGCATTAATGGTAATTTTCTCCAAGTGCAGCGCCAGCCTGGCCAATTGTGGCATGCCAGGCCGTTTAATATGTTCTTTCCAAAAGTTTTTCTGCCCCGGCTGCAGATCAACTAGACTTAGTATTTCCCGTGAATATTCAAAGTTCGTCGAGAAAAGTCGATATTCTTCCTCAATATCGCAGTGCTGTTGGAATAGCCGATAATAGGTATTTTCTATTGCTTTTATAATAATTTCGTTTGTTACTGTTTTCGAAAACGCATTCCTATTACGTAACGGATCAAGAACACACGCAGTCAACAACAAATCAATCTCGCAAAATTTCTGAATACGTTGGCTGCATGATTCGAAAAGCTGATCGATATTTGTTCGAAGTACAGTGTCTTTATATAAGTCATATGCCTCTTTGGTCTCGCCGTCTGCTATGGGACGGCGCCATTTCCCCTGACGGCACCAATAAGCCATACGCTGAAATGCCGAGCGCATAGCGGAGAACACATCGTGTAGCCGAGCCGTATTTTGGTGAAGGCGGTCATGAACTTCTGCCAGGGCGGAAAATAATTTTTTTGCGGTTTTTAAATCGCTCAAAAAATCTTTGTTCTCGAAAGCTACAAGCAGCATACTAGCATTTTGCTGCACTTTCTTGGAACAACCGGCTAAAAAAAGATCAAAGAGAACACCCTTAATAGTTTCGTATTGTTCGATAATTGGGGAAAGCATGAGTGGAACTGAGCTCCATTGCGCAGGGATCCTGGGAACAAAGGGCATCATAGTCTTGCCATGGCCTTCCCGCCTAACTTTTAAAAGGCCGAGTCCAAAAGGATTGAAAAAAAATGTTACGAGCCGATCGGATGTTATCAACACCATTTCGATCCATTCGACATGGTCGCAGAGATCCTGGATAATTAGACTCATATGCTGTGCATAGCAAGGAAGAAACAGAACATGAGGGTATTCCTTAATAAGCGAGCGTCTGGTCTTCAAAAAGGTGCTTGCTGAATTAGTGACAACGGCCAGAATTTTGGCACCATCTGCATGTAGTCTCATATACTTTTCAACCGGGTTGGCATATTCATCGTCATCGTCATCGTCATAGTCATAGTCATCGTCATAGTCATCGTCATAGTCATCGTCCTCGTCGTCTTCCTCTGTAGAGCTTTCCTCTACATTGTATAATAATGGGATGCCATCTGGCAAGTGGTAAACAATCCTACGAACAGGATTCATGTTTAAATGGCTCTGCCATTCATCCAGAACAAGAGTCATTTCACTGTTGACCATAAGGCTATCCATTCTCTTACGACAGTGAACTCGTCTTTCTTTCGCATACTTTGAAAGCTGTTTGTAATCAGGCAACGTTGACCATATCTTCTCCCGCGGATTGATCAAGCCCAATATGTATTTGAGGAGGTCGTGCTCGATAGATTGAGCAGATATACCAGTGAGGGAAAAAAACAGAGTCCATGCTTTCCCGATCAGATCTTGTTCATCTTCAGTAGGCTTATTGAGATGTTTTTCAAGCTCTGTACTCAACATCCCAAGGGCCGAGTACTGGCCGACTAAAACAGGCTCATATGGCCAACAGTCATTTTTCCTTATGTGAGCGCGGAGACAGTCGAAGGTTCCAACGTATTCACCACGACAGGATCTGCACGTGTAACGACAATCTGTGTGGTTCGCGTCACGGGCATCTTGGACAACGTGGCCGAAATGGGTAAGAGCCTGTTCTGAGTTTCTGAACGCGCGAAAGTCTCCAGGTGGCAGAGCGCCAATATTAGCACGTCGTTGAGCAGGAAGATACCAATCATCTAGCCAATCCTTCTTCACCAGCGAAGAGGCTGCTACATCCCGTGCAATGGGTGAGGGCGCAACCAATGGAGGTGGCCTGCGCGATAAAGAATCTCCATCTAATGAAGATTCAGGTGAGTTCATCATTGGACGGGGCCGACGCGTGAGAACACAGGAGAACGCGAACGGGAACGATAACGCTTACTATCAACTACCATCTTTTATGACTTGACGTGATTGCTCTTGCTTCTCGTTCTTTTTTTCTTTTTTTCCTCCCGCAGCGTGAAATATAATTCGCAGTACCAGGGTAAGGTCGTTGGATTTATCGCGTGGATTTCTGCGTGTCGCGGCTTGTAGGGTCAATTTGGGAAGTTGGGATATTTATTTATTTCCTCCACGCGGCGTGGTGAACCCTTGTTATTTTCTTGCGCACATACAACAGCAAGTCGACCAGGGCCACCAAACAGCTTATTATTACGGTGTATGAATGTGAACGCTGACGTCGAGATATACGATGTCATGTGGACATTCCAGCTTACGCAAAAGTTCAAGAAATGGAACAACGGGGAGTTGAAAGTCCACAAATTTAACCGGCGTGTGTTGCTGTACAATAATGATGGAATCCTTGTAGAGGATGCATTCCTCAGTCAAAATGAAGCATCCAATCTGGAAGAAGACTACGAGTTGAAACTCGACCATGCTCTTGTATGTATAGGCGCCAAGACTCGGCATATCCAACGAACGCTGGAGTCTTCAAAAGACCGGGTTCGGAAAGTTCGCCTGGAAGACAAAGTGCACAAAGTGGTGCATCAGCAGTCCAGGAATGGTAGCTTGAAGCCATTAAAGACAGTTCTGGGCAGCTCGCCTCGAGTCGGCCTTTCTCGTCGCAGGCGCCCAGCGGTTAAGCTTGAAGAGTCGTTTCCCAATAGAAGTCCAGCCCCTGAACAGGCTCTTGGCAATCCGATCAAACGAGAAGAAGACGAGAGCCCAGGGATTTTTAAAGAAGAAGAATGAAGAAAAAAAAATCTAATACGAAATACACGTTGTATTATTATTATTTATTATTATTATTATTATTATTATTATTATTATAAATCAATTAGTTATTATTTATTGTTATTTACTGGCGCCAATTATGATGGTATACATTGACAGACATCTTAAACTCTGCTGCTCAGTCGAGAGCTTGCCCGCGAAGATGCAGATGGTGCTGGATGGAACTGACTTGTTGCAAACGACGACACGCTCGGTTGTCGTGAATTGCGTCGACGAGGGGTGTTCATTTCCGGAGCCAGGCTTCGTCGAATTGAAAGTGCCAAGTTAGAACTAGCCTGCTTTGCACGTTCTCTCTGCAACCGAACATCATCTGTATAATCATTATTAGTAGTATTATTGTTACCGTTAGTCCCTCCTAAAGCGTCCTCGTCTTCTTCGTCAAATACTAAATCGTCAGCCGACCGTTTAAGTAAATACCGAATAGAATTATACCACACGTTGTGTCGCTGTCGACTAGGGCACGTGACCTTGATGACACGGTCAGCGGTCTGAATAACAATACTCTTGTGGTACAGTCCAGGAGGAAGAGGGTTAGAATCTCGAACAGACTCTACTCCCAGAATGGCAGCACTCTTGGACTTTCCTTGATGCACATCATCCACTGGAGACTCTTTAGACCAATACAGTGTCATGGTGTAAGGATGAACCCAGAAGTATCGTTCGTGTCTGTTGTCGGAAATGCCTGCAATTCCCATGCGACGTGTGTATTTGAATAAGTATTCACCAATGACGATTTGAGTCACATATGGAATCATGTCACGACCGGATAAGGAAGTGTGCGAGTAAATAGTGCTTTGGGAAGCGTTAAGATAATGATTACCGACCAGTGCGGTAGATGATGCTAGTGATGATGCAGAAGTCTTTCGACTATGTGGGATCGATGGCGTAGGTGGTAGCTGCGATGGTGGTTGCGAGTTCAACGACGACGACGTTCCTGCAGACGCACCCGCGGACGCGCCAAGTGCACCAGCGATAGCAGCTGCTGTGGTAGCTGTAGCCATGTCCGGGCTGGGCTTGCGATAAGGTTTGATCTCGATGCTGGTAATGGTATTATCGTTTGAAGGATTGTCGGAAGCATCAAAGAACCGGTCGGTTTCTTCCTCATCACGTTGGCCATTCACGCCACTTGTAGGCTCATCAGGAGTCTTAACCACTTTAACAGGTGCGCCCGGGCTGTTTTTCAACTGAGGCTCTGAAATCTCTGTGGCGCGCTTCAGCTTGTCATATTCAGATATCGTCAAAACCGCCAGTCCTAGTCTAGGCGCATAGCTTCGAATCTTATCTGCAGTCACCTCCGATTCGCGGCTCAACTGTCGGAACTCAGACTGCGGCACTGCAACATAGCCTAACCTCTCAGCGCTCTCTTTGACTCGACCCAAAGAAGGATGCTTCAATCCATTATATTCAATACGGTTGACCGTGACTAGGCCCAACAAGGAAGCCTGGGATTCTAATTGCTCAGCAGTGAGCGGTTCTGGTGAAGTAACATCATCGGTTTTTTCTGGTCGTTGTCGCAACTCTGCAAGTTCACCTGCGGACAACACAGCCATACCAAGAGATCCGGCCACAGCGGCCAAGTCTTTGCTATTTGTGGGCCGCTTTGGCTCCGCTGCCTTCTTGCGTAGCGCGCTTGCCTCATCGGCGGGCAGAACGATCAATCCTAGCATGGGCGCACGTTGTTGAATCTCTTCGGCCGACAATGGTTTAGGTTTCTTCAACGCATCGAGCTCTGCAGTGGGCACAACACTCATGCCGCGAGTTGCTGCTTGCGTTTCCAACGGGGTTTGGGCATTTTCGCTGTCCTTCTTAAGTTTCTCGAACTCATCTGCTGAGATGGCTACAAGCCCCATTTGCAGTGCGCGGGATTCCAGTGGCTGGCGTAACACTTCCAATTCCTGAGAAGGCACGACTGCGAGTCCTATCTTAGCAGCTTTCTCCTCTAGTGGCAGTTTCAACTCTTCAAGTTCCTGGGCTTCAACCAGAACAAGTCCTTTACCCTCGGCCTGCTTTTCAATGGGCACTCTCAGTTGCTGAAGCTCGTCCACCCTAATCAATGCCAATCCTTTCTTACTTGCCTGTTCTTCAATTGGTACCTTCAGCCTGGCTAACTCGTCAGAGTCAACCAAAGACATATGCCGCTCGGCGGCTTGATCCTCAATAGGGACACGCAATGCGTCCAATTCGACCTTATTAACTAGAACTTGTCCCTTGGCTGCGGCTTTCTCTTCCAACGGCGTTTTCAATTCGACGAGCTCCTCTATATTCACTAATGCCAGTCCTTGGGCTTGAGCTTGTTCTTCAATAGGTAGTTGCAATTTGGTCAGCGCTTGAACGTCAATTAGGGCAAGTCCCTTAGCCTGGGCTTGCTCCCCTATTGGTGCTCGCAATTTACTCAATTCGTCCACATCGATTAACGCCAATCCCTTGTCCGAAGCCTGCTTCTCAATTGGTTCACGAAGCTTGCTAAGCTCTTCGAAGCCTATCAAGCTAAAGCCAAGCTTCTCAGCCTCGTCGGCCAATCTTTCCTGCGACACGTTTTGCGCCTTATCAACAACATCTTCATATTCCTTGGTAGGCACCGCCACCAAGCCCAGTTTCTTTGCCTCATCCTCAAAGGCTTCGACGGAAAGCGGAATCGACACAATTTCCACAGAATCTGATTGTTGGTGTTGTTGTTGTTGGAAAGCGCCTCCCTTGATAGATCTCTTCTTTCCTTCCAGTTCCTTCGTGGCGTCGAGTAGTTCTTTGAATTCCTCTTCTGACACAGCTCTCATTCCCATCTTCTTTGCCAAATGCTCCAGATCTTCCTTAGTAGGTGACTCGGCAATTCGTCGTAAAGTGGCCAGGTATTCTGCAGGAACTGCCTTCATATCTAGTCCATAATCTTCGCCGTCCGTCAAGCCGTTGGGGGAACTGCTGTCATTTGCATTCGAAGAGCCCTTGGGTGTAGATGGCGAACCTGGGGCACCGGATGACAGCGCCTGTTTCGCATCAATTTCCTGACTAGAGAACGCAGGATCACGAATGTGTCCGCGATGAAGCAGCGATTTATAGGTTTCAATAGGAATAGCTGTCAATCCAAACGTCTTGGCAAGTCTAATAATATCTCCCTTAGTTGGCTCATACACACTCTGGTTACTGACCAACCGTTTGTACTCATCAGCAGATACCGGTACATATCCAAGGGATCTCATGCTTTCTACTACCTTATCGCGGCGTTGTTTCTCCTTGGCGTCCTGGCCAGACTGTTTTATAATATCCTCGAAATGCTCGCGTTTGGCGGCTACAGAGCTCAAGTAACTAATCTCTTTATTGGAATCACTCTTGGTCATACCTCCGCGGCCCGACATGGAGGATATCGAAGAAGACGAAGTGGAAGAAGCCATCGCGGAGGAAGAAATTGTCTTGTCGTAGTCATTGCGTGTCATGATGATCATGTCATTCCGTTTCGCCCAGCCTTCAATTTCCGATTTCGCCATATCGTCAAATGACTGGCGAAGGCTGTCAGCTTCTGCGACGGTCATGACCTCCAAATTCAGCTTCTTAGCGTATCGCTTGACAGCGTTTTCGTCCGGATTGGTAGCCAACTGCTCCAATTCTTCGTAGACATCTTTCTGAACAAAGATCATGTCAAGCTTTTCGGCAGCAAGTTTAAGTTCCTCGCTTGTCGGGCTGTCTACCATCCGTCTCAGTTCACTAAGCTCGTTGCTATTAATCAACTGACAGTTGACTTGCACAGCGTAGGCTTTAATCTCATCCAGATTCGGCGAATCCACTTTTCTGCGCAAAGTATCATAATCTCCAACAGGGACCACCGCGAGGTTAAACTTCTTGCCCCAGTTCTCAATCTCCGCGCGAGTCGGTCTATCCGCCTTGCGATGAAGCTCTTCGAGCGATGCAATCTCCAATACCACCAATCCCATACCTGTAGCCGTCGTGACCAAATCAAGTTTGGATGGCGCATTGAGTCTCTGATACTCATTTTTATCCACGACGACAAGTCCAGCTTCCTCGGCGCGGTCAGCGAGTGGCGCTTTAAGCTGTTCATATTCCTTGCTGTCAACAATAGTCATACCCAGAGTCGAGGCTTTTTCTTGCAAACTGTCTTGAGTAAAGGGAGCAGTCAGGCCGGCATAGTCGTCCTTGTTAACAGTTACCAATCCATGGAATGCGGCCAGTTCGCCAACTTTGTCGGACGTCGGGCTCAATAGTCCATTATACTCATCCTTATCTAGCACCACTTTGTTATGAGAAGCGACAATCTCTGGCAGCTTGTCGGCGGGAGGATTCAACAAGCCGTTATACTCATCCTCGTCCAGAACCACCTTATTGTGAGGAGCCGCAAGCTCAGGTAGCTTTTCGGCAGGGGGATTCAGCAACCCATTATACTCATCCTTATCTAGCACGACCTTGTTGTGAGGAGCCGCAAGCTCAGGTAGCTTTTCAGCAGGAGGACTCAATAGTTCATTATACTTATCTTCATCAACCACTACCTTTTTGTAAGGAGCAGCCATCTCAGCCAGTCGCTCGGCCGAAGGATTCAAAAATTCCTCGTATTTGTCTTGATCAATTACTACCTTTTTGTAAGGAGCAGCAATCTCAGCTAATCGCTCGGCAGGCGGGTTCAATAATCCACTGTATTCCTCCTTATCTACAAGCACTTTGTTAAATGGACCAGCCAACTCTACGAGCCGTTCTTCAGATGGGTTCGTTAAAGTAGAATATTCATCTTCGTCTACAAGAACTTTTCTGAATTTTTTAGCACGAGACTCCAATTCTGTAGGATCAGGAGACCTGGCTTGACGTTTCAAGTTGTGGTATTCTACTTCATCAACGACAGCAAAACCTAGTGGTTCAGCCCAGGCTCTCAAATCTTGCTCTGACGGGTCATTTACTAGTTGCTGCATGCGGCGATAGACGCTTTCCTGGACAAGGATCATCTCTGCTTTCTTAGCCTTGTCCTGAAGCTCCTCAGGAGTAGGACTATTGCACGATCGTACAAGTGAAAAATAGTCTTCGGCTGGAATGGCTACTAAATCCACATCCTTCGCTCGCAATTGCACCTCTTCCTTCGTTAACGTTCGGGTGGTTTCGCGGATTAGCTTCTCATGAGCATCGATAGGAAGTGCAACTAAACCGAACTCTTTTGCAGCAGTGATAATAGCTTCAGATGATTCCATTCCCGATGGTGCGGGTGTCGTCGTCGTCGACTTTGATTGCTTCGAGAGTTCTTCATATTCCTCAGTAGGAACGACGACCATGCCTTGTTCAGCAGCGAGACGGCGAATGTCGGCCAATGGCATAAACTCTGCTGCCAGGCTTGAACCCAATTGAGCAGCGCCTAATCCTCCTTGTACGCTCGACCGACGAGCGCGCGAATCTCTCGAAGAAACGCTATCGGAATCTGAACTATAGGCAAACGTAGTATCTTCAGTTTCCGTGTGCTGATCTTCATCCTCGTCCATCGTCTCTTGGCCAGTGATGTACATTTCACTTTCTGTGCCTGTGCTAGGATCTATATCCATTTCTGACTCGATTTCTGGCTCCATTTCAGTTTCTTGAGCAGATTCGTAAGCACTCTGGAAAACATCGCTTTCTGAGCTATCATCCCATGGGTCGGAAGACGACTTTGAAGCACCAGCAGCAGCACCAGCGGCGGCGGCAGAAGATCCCAGAATAGTTCCACGACTGGTACGCAGGTGGACGCGGGGACCTTTACTGCCAAAATTGCGCGACCTCCTGTTCCGTAAAGAGCTGCTGGTCGACGATCCGCCGCCAGTGCTGGGGCCAGAGGTGGAGGCAGCACTGCCATGATGATGGTTGCCCTGCAACTTCGCCAATTCGGTTTTAAGTTCATCGACAATCCGCTTGAGTTCCAATTTCTCATTCTTTTCCTTGGCGACCATCTTCTGTTGACTGTTAATCATTTTGTGGGCATGCTGCAAAGAAGACCTGAGAGTCTCACTTTCAAGCATGGGAGCAGATCTCGCACCGGTACCTCCTTTAACAGGAGATCCCGGAGGCGAATTCTCGGGAGTTTCGAACTCGCCCTCAGTATCGGTACTGAATTCGTTAGAATTAGCCATGTTGTTAAATTCCAGGCGCCGACTTGCCTGCTGACTGAGACTGACAATTGTAGCTTTGGATTCTCGAAGTTCTTGACGCAACTCCGAGACAGATTTTTCAAGGGTTTCCTTCTCGCGGGTTAAATTGTCTTGGTCTTTAATGCGACTGCTCAGCTCAGACTCATACCGGCTGGAAATTGTCTGTACTTCACGTTTGAGCTCCTCTTCGCGAGACTTGAGAGTTTCAATTTCTTCAATCTGAGCCGACTTGTCATTTCTCAGACGAATAGTTTCATTAGACATTTTAGCTGCGGTATCGGATGACCGAGTCATGGCTTCTTCCAGTTCGTTAATCTTGACAGACATATTCCAATTGTCCTCTTTGAGCTTGTCTTCGGACTCGGAAAGAATGTTTGACTTGTTTTCGAATGTAGCAGCTCGACGCCGAAGCTCATCCATTTCTGATCGATATTCTTTAAGTTGCTTATCTTTGTCGCCAATAACGCCCATTAGTCGGCGACACTCGACCAGTAAACTCTCGCTAATATCAGTTGCAAACTGAACATCGTTTGTCGCTCTGGATCCGCCAGCCTTGTGTTTTCCTCTAGCGGCGGCGGCGGCAGATAGTCGTCTGTTGGCTAGTCCCTCGTCGCCTAAAGTAGACTGGTTAGAAATGAACGTCGCTGGGGGATAAAAATAAATCAATAAATGTTATCGTGCTAAGAAAATAACTAAATAATAATAACAACAAACAGAACAACCCAAATTACTCACCTCAAAAGTAGTAGAACCTAAAGCAGATTGGATATGAGAGGCGGAAGAAGAAGAAGAAGATGCAGGGGATGGTGATGGTGATGATGTTAACCCAGCATTTTCTTGCATGACCTTCTCATGTTGTTTAAATAAACCATCTAGTTTGGTGTTCAATTGTGTGCGCTCTTGTGGATCCGCGTCATTTGATTCGGCATGTTCAATGTATTTGGATAAATCTAGTTCTGCCGACTGTAATGCTTGATTAATTTTATCGGTTTGTTTGATTCTCTGTTGAATGACCCGCAGTTGAGAATGCAACCCTTCATCAATTGGCTGCTCGCCCTGCGACGACGCCATTTTGTCTCGTCCTTTCCCTCTCTCGCGTTGATTCCTCCGGTGGTATATTATATCTGGTTAGTTGGTGTGTTCCTCTTTTTTCTCCCAGTTATCGTGGTGGCCCAGTCATTATCACAGGTTCAACGACAACAAACAAATACGCGAAAGGGTCTTGTATGTATATATTTTTCCAGTGAGGTGACAAGTTGACGAAATTCGGATATAAACTTACGCTCAACTAATCTTTGAAATGCTCAAAAGTTCAATTGACCACCGACTGTAATTGATTTTTTGTTTGTTCCCTGTTGAAAATCCTATCCAATCTAGACAAGGTTAAAAACAGGAGTCTCTTTTGGTGTGTGGGTACCTAAGTGTGGGATGTTACCCGGACCAACGAGTCAGGCAACCGCAAATTAATCAAAATGGGCCGAAAAGCCGTATCGCGCGGAAATAACTGTAATCTGTTATTGTTTTTCTTTTTCTTTTTCACTTGGTAGCATATCCAGAGGACTTTTTTCTTTCTTATTTAATTTTTGCTTTTCTACATTACGGTTTGTCCTTTTGGACTGGGAGAGGATTGTTTAATTTTGTTCCGCAATTATTCAGGGGTAAACTTGCATACCTAACTTGACCGCCGCATTCTCAGACCCACCGAGCTAATTTAAATTTAGAAGCATCTTGTTAAACGCGTCTCCAACGTTTAGATATGGGTTGCTTGCAACATTGTGAATAGATTAGACGGTTTTTTTTTTTTTTTTCGACATTTCAGGGAAGCTATCGATTGTTGACTGTGCAGCTAATGTCAAGGGATATAGGCTATAGTATATAAATGTAGCATCATGCATATATTAGACAACGTACGCATGTGCACGCTAGTAGCAGCGTTTTGTGCTTCATTTTCAAGACACTGCCAGGGTAAGGGTTCTTGAAATATTTTTGAGTGAAACCTTAAAAAAACAGCAGAAGAAGAACTTCTGAATACTTATTTAATTTTTCATAGAATCGATCGTTCGTCAGCATGTCAGACAATTCCGATTATTCCGATTATGAGGATGAGGATTATGGGCTTGGACCGACCTCCGTTCTGTTAGGATTCGCAGATGACCAGATTACTAAAAGTGATAGTATGAAAATTAGTCCATTGGACAATCACATTGGTGGACAACCTGTATGGTTGAACGCATCAAGTCCGCCAGCTAAGGAGTTGACGGCGTGCAAGAATTGTGGTAAGCAAATGGCGCTTTTTGTTCAAATATTTGCGCCATTGGAGAATACATTCTACGACCGAGTGTTGTACGTATTTGGATGTGTTGACAGTCAATGTCGACGAAAAGAAGGTACTGTTAGAGCATTGAGAAGTGTGTTGAGAGACGAGCAAAAAGAGCAGGAAGAAAAGAAGAGAGAAGAAGAAAAAGATCAAAAGCAAGTTGAAGAAAAGCCCAAATTGTTTGATTTTGGAGGAGGAGCTGAGGGCTCGCCGAACCCTTTTGCAAACCCGTTCGCCGCAGCAGCACCAGCAGTAGAGAGTAAAGCCCAAAGTTCTGCGACAAAACAAGAAGAAAAAGAAAAGAAAGCAGCAGAAGAAGAACAGCCGATTCTGAAGGAGAAGATTGAACAGTCGGGTAAGTCACCCAAGGAACTATTCCCTGAACTTAGCGCGTATTACTTGTGTGTGGAGGAAGAGGTGCTCGAGAAGCCCAAGGCACCACAGGTCAAAGTAGATGAGTCAGTTATAGAGAGGGAAGACGGATCGTCATCGTCGAGTGGCGGGGGCGGTGCTACTGGTGGATCGTCAGCTGCTGATGAATTGGAAGCTGCAGCTACAGCGGTGAACATGGATCCAGCGTTTCAAAGATTTGTTGACGTGGTAGAGTGCAACCCCGAACAAGTAGTGAGATACGGCAACCCACTGCCACCGCTATACTATTCTAGCGAGGACAGTGTGTACAAAGTGTTATCGCAAGAAGAGATTCCGAAAGACAAGGATGGTAACCCGAGGAAACTGGAGCTGCAAATTATGCCGCATCTGATAATGTTGGTGGAGGAAGAGCAGAGCATTACGGAAGGAATGGAATGGGGCACCATATATGTTGGAACATCGAGTTCGGATGACATTTCTAATTTAGACAGCAACGGCGTAGGCTATGCAGAGGAGTGGGTCGGGGTACAGTGGGAGGAAGAGTTAACGGTAGCAAGTGATAGTGGGTTATGAGGAGGTCCGTGCGCCAGACGAACAGGAAAAAGAATTAACAATGTAAAATAAACCCAGAATAAAGAAGAAACGAGCAAAAAAAAAAAATACGAGAACAAAATGAAATGCATTGAAAAGGATCAAGGAAATGGCGCGGAAATAGTAACTCTTGAAACAGAAAGTACGACGTCGAGTCCAGGATATTATATTCCTCCGCGCACCGGCAATACGCCTCCGTCTTCTGCTGCCAACGGAGGAGGAGGAGGAGGAGGAGACCAGAATTCAGTGCATATTGCCTACAATAAAAGTATGTACGATGGCGGCAACCATCATTCGTGTAGTATATTTGCGGCGATCTGTCACAGCGACGAGGACTGCAGGTCTACGGAGCCAGATACAGATGTGAGTTCTGCAGGGAGCATTTTTGGATACCATGAGGATTGCCATTATGAGGAGGAAAACGAACCGGGCAGTGTTATTCGCCAGGAAGGCGAAAAGACCACCGTGGACATGGCGGGGGACCGGCGACTGTACATGACAGTGCTTAAACGGTTGGCGCTGCGAAGAAGACGGTAATGCGGTTATTGTTTTTGCTTGTACTGTAACTCGGAACACACAAAACACGTAAGAATGGTAATAAAAATCCGAATTTTGCAATAGCAATAATGTAGTCAATTAATTTTTTTATAATGAAAAATAATAATGTATGTACCTAATTCAGCGCCTCCGTTAAAGCTACTCTATCGTTGCGCCAGCAGTACCTATAATGGCTGCGACCTTGTCTGGATCAGGGTGATACAGCAAGACATGAAAATGTTCAAGTTCTGCTACACTCTGCAAGGCAGACCAGTTTTTAAACCAGAGGACATGGTCAGCGGATAAGCCCAGAGGTTGGCGGAAAGTGGTTTCTACATATCTATTAATCTTATCTTTGACTTCCGGGGATAGGACACCGTCGGCCAATTCGGGGATTTTCGCTTTGAGCCAGACAACTAAGTGGACGATTCCTTGCTCTACTCCATAAGGGAAGTCGTTAGGCAGGATTTTGACGTCTAAAGGGTCGGCAAGGAAGATAGGATTGTTTGGCAGGATAATTTCTGAGCCGTCATTAGTAGTAGTAGTAGTAGTAGTAGTAGTGCTCCCTGGGACAACCCACTTCAACCGTTCCTTAATGATATACTGCATTGTTCCGCCGTATTCTTCTTTAAAGGTTTGCTTGCATTGAATGTAGTACTTGAGGTCTGAAGGTTTTCTAGAGAGTTTAGTAAGGTCATTAGTCTGGATGATATGCTTTATTTGAGACCAATTGAGCGGGACATAAGCAGATTCGTCGCCAGATAAGATTTGAGCATCTCTATCAGTGCAAAATTTGGCTAAAGCGGCTGCCGCATTAGGATTGGAATCTGACACCATGGGGAGGGCAGGAGGAAGTGGAGGGAACTGGCCGACTCTGGGGTAAACTTGTCGTCGGATAAATACTCAGGGAGGTGTCAAAACGGATAATTAGAACTATTTATGGGGCACGCGACAAGGGTCACGTGACGGGTGAACTTTAGCCGTTTGTTATGTCAAGTGATGATGATAATAATTAACGGCTGCGTAAAGAAGTCTTTTTTTTTTTTTTTTTCTTTTTTTGTTCCAATTGCTACTTGATCTTCTGGCTGACCCTTGTACTTCTTCCATGGAAGCAATTTTAGTCCAGTGGACTTAGAGGACGACGGATTTATGCGTGCAAGCAATGACGACATCGCGCATATATATATGTAGATTCTAACTAATCGTTGAAATGATTTTAGAGTCAACACAATTTGCACTATGTGAACCTATAAATAATTTAATTTGATTTAACTAACCGTCTTCCTCCGACTGGTAAACTATATGTCATTGTCAGAATAATCACCGTCAAAGTCACCACCATATGCATCACATACAATTGACCATGTGGAACAAAATCGCCGTTATATTCTAGACTGTAGAGTCTCTATGTTGTTAGATGGATGACCTATGTCTAAGAAGGCAGCACTTGTGACAATGCAAACAGAAACATTGCGAATAAACAGAACGAGCCTATTACCTTGTAATAAGCGATAATTAGCTTGTATGTTCTTTGTCTAATTTGTTCTTCTTCACTTTCCAGTATATCTAGCTGTGTCAAACCCATTTTTTGCATATCTATTATTAATATATAGGTGCCTATTGTAGTAGCAGCAGTCTGGTATATTACCAGACTCTTTGTTGTCAAGGCCGCCCAACTTAAAGTTTTGAAGGTCTCTCTCTCTGGTGCCTCCCAACACCCATCTGCCAACTCTAACATCGACCACTCACTCTATCTCAATGGTAAGTGACAGACATTTGCCCGAAAAAAAATAGAAAGGCGAGAATAATTTTCGCCCGCATTGTGTAGATTTTTTCTTTCTTTCAATTTGGTTTGGTTGTTTCTAACTAGTTTCGAAATTCTTACGACAACGATTCCGTGACATATTCTCCAACTGGGCGGTTATTCCAAGTAGAGTATGCGTTAGAGGCTATTAAGCAAGGATCAGCAGCGGTTGGTCTTGTATCTAAGACTCATGCAGTGTTGGTTGCACTAAAGCGAAATGCCGAAGAATTGGGTTCATATCAGAAGAAATTGATTAAAATTGACCAACACATGGCAGTGGCGTTAGCAGGATTGGCACCAGATGCAAGAATTTTGTCTAATTTTTTACGAACGCAATGCATGACTGCTAAGCTAGTGTACGATCGTCCGTTGGCAGTTTCAAGGGCTGTCAATGCTATTGCCGATAAGGCGCAAGCCAACACTCAGCAGTATGGTAAACGGCCGTATGGAGTGGGATTATTAATTGCAGGATACGATGAGACTGGGCCACATCTGTATGAATTTTTGCCTAGTGGATCGGTGCTAGAATATGTAGGAACAGCTATTGGAGCGCGATCGCAGGCGGCTAGGACATATTTAGAGCGGAACTATGAGAGCTTTGCAGATTGTAATCTTGAACAGCTAATAATCCATGGGCTCAATGCGCTAAGGGACACGCTTGCGCAGGACAAGGAATTGACGCTGGAAAACACGTCGGTTGCTATAGTTGGCAAAGGGACGAACTTTGAGTTGCTTGAAGAAGAGAAGATTGCGCCGTGGTTGGAGAAGCTGGAGTCTACAGGACGTAGTCGACGTGGAGGCGAAGAGGAAGAGCAGCCGGCCGAGACAGCCGAAGCACATCCAGAAGCAGAAGTTGTTGTTGCTACCACAGCAGATGTAGAAATGGGAACCGATGAGGGTAATAATGATGCTATGGAGGATTAGAAACCGTAATAAATGATGATGATAATAATAATAATAATAATTGTATATTATATTATATTGTTAGCTAAAACTCTTCGGATTCATTAAAAAATGCGCCAAAGGTTACTATAGTTAAATAAATCAACAGACCTCCCGATAGCGACATTATCATAGCGGATATGCTGATCATATGGTTATGAGCAAATACCACAGGCAGTATGGAACCACTGCAAACCAAGAAGCCAGTCAAAAAGCGACCAAAATCAGCAATTGTAGATGCTGATGAAGACTCAGACATGAAGTCTTCAGATGGGGCACATTTTGAACAAATAGCATTAGGAGCCGGAGCCAGAAGGAACATAGCCACTAGTTAGCAAAGACATGCATTTTTTGTGTTGTTTGTTTGTTTGTTTGTTTGTTTGTTTGTTAGTCTATTTTGGAAACTCACCCACTATCAAAGGGAACCAGTTATCATATAATGCACAGGATAAAATAATTAGTAAAAATCCTAATGCAAGAACACATGATAGGGCTATAATTTTGGACAGAGGACTGATTGATATCATTTGTGTCAATTGGGAGGAGAGTTGGAGGAGGCACAACTTTAAACTAAAGGCAACCAGCATGGTTTAGGGAATACAATATTAATGTACGGTAGCGTAAATTAAATTTGGTTTGTTTTTCATTAGCCGAGTTGAGGTGATGGTGGTGATGATCGCGACGATCCTTGCCTTATTTTTCTTATTTATATTTATGCTAAATAAGACAATAGGTTTCATATTGTAAAAGTCTCAAACCAGTAAACTAACCCTCGTGGTCGGTTCGTTGGTTGGAAACAAAAATTTCTTTGTGATTTTAGCGGATATCGAGCGATAATTTACTTTGTTAATCCTCCGGCTCTTGGGCCACAGTCATCTCCCCGAAAACCCAAATTGCGGCCCAAACAACCAAAAACCTAATGGCAGCCTGTCAGAAAATAGGATCGTTCGGACGAATATACTTGCGAGATCTCATTCTTCCAAAAGCCCAACTATCTACACTCCTGGCCAAATGAGGCTCACACTTGCATGTCCTGGAGTCTATTAAATTGCAAGTATCGCCACAAATCTGAACAGTTATCTGCGAGAGTTCTTTTCATGAAAATGCGGACAGTTCTATTAAGCGTTTCAAACTCTCGTTTTGCCTCTATGCTGCTTGATTCATTTATGGGTTTGCCACGATTCTTACGTACAATTTTTTTTTTATTTTTTTTTTCTTTTTTTTGCTGTGTTTTCAAAAAAGCCAAAGCAGTCTACATATCGCGGCCTGTAATCCATCAACTTCTGCTAACTGACAAACTGCTACTCAGTAGTACCTACCAGATGGCAAACAGGTTTCTTCTCTTGAAAAGAATAAAAAGCTGACATTCGCCGCTAGATGGCCACAATTGTGATAAGGTCTATATTATAATTTCTACAGTACAAAAAGTCTTGCGGTTCGCAATCACCTCAATCTTGGCTTTTTAAACAGCTTAATAATGGATTGTTGCCCCAGGAAATGACTTTTAAGAATGCTGTCATTGTAGGCGTCTTTAAACATGTCTTCATCCCATGAGGCACTGTTGACTTCAATATATTTTTCTGCGGGCATGCATCAGCATAATTAGAGCACAGGTGCTTGATACATTCGTATAATTTATATTCCTCTTCTGGAGGTCACTCCGTGAAGTCAGCACGGAGAGCTTCACATACTACGAATTATTTTACCAAGTCGTCTTCTTGGACATTGACGATATAACCATAGTCCCTTGAAAGCTTAATTGCCAAGAATGTCAAAAGTGCTTTGGAGTGTTCGCCATATTCTCGTGCAAGAAGATGCTTTATGATCATTTTCTGATCGCTGAAGGGTCTCTCCTGATTTAGCTGCTTGAGAACGATCCGAAGGAGATCCTGTACTCCGAGAAACGCCGAAGTAGCCAGTAAAGAGAATAATGTATCGAGGATATAAGAACTAAGATCAGGTAGACAGGGTACATAAATTTTAAAGCAGCCTTGAATGACACTTCTGTAATAAAAGGATCATCAAATACTAAATCAAATGTATTATTGATGGCATCCTTGGTCCATTCTTCATTGAGCTGACTATCAAAATATGCGCAATTGCAAAGAATGACCTTGTGAAGGTAAAATTCTTTGTCAAAAGCTTTGATTATACAATCATTTTTATCTCTTTGGCTGAACTTTTGTACAGAAAGCATGTTTCGTGAAATTTCAAGCAGGTTCCCTTTTCTGGAATTATTCAGTGTGCGGCAGGTCGTCTGGGTTAAGCGGTTACAATATAATAATAATGTATGCGATTTTCGAATATAATTCAGGTTTGAGATGAGAACATTGTTTGTGCTCTTGATTTTCATATCTAACTAAATCCTCTAGGTCCTTTTCGTAGCTGGATGGTTGCTATCGCTTGTATGACGTGTTGGGACAGTCCGAGAAGTCCAAAACAACCTCTTTTTGCTCGTCAACAAGCAAGAGGTGATCTAATTGCTTGTTCAGTTCTGCAATCATTTGGGTCAATCGCGTATTACTTGATGTCACAAACCAAGCCTGCGTACAGGCTCTTCACCTCTATAAAAGAAAAGGCCGGTGTTTCGGGTACATGGTGAACGCACCGTTGTTCCAAGATATCAAATGCATCTACAATAGCAGACGGTGTAAGGGATATCACTGATTTATAGTTGCGCCTGGAGCCACACATATGTATTTGATCCTTGTGACCCGTCGTACCTAGGCAAGTTTACTTATCCACCATGGATCAGTTGGTCTAGTGATTGGGGAAAAAATGTTTGGGCGTGTACCGCATGCGACTGTGCCATCCGTTTATTTAAATATGTAATCCTATTATAAAAAACTTATATCTTTGTCCTCTATCTTTTTCAGACTAGTTTCAGTCTAATTACTGTAGCCCTGTCGGCTGAAATGTTCAACCGATAATTTTGGCAACAGCCGGCGCAGGCTTTTTATGAAATTTGCTCAAGCAAACTTGATAAACAACCGGAACGCCGGCAATTTCCGCAACTGAAACCATATCAACTTCTACAGTGAATACAACGCAGACGACTAATGTCAACTGTTTCAGGCTGGTCGAACAATTTAATTATCGCCTGTTCTCCAAAAAATTGCTTTTCAAGAATACCGTCATTATAGGCGGCTTCGAAGTGTTCATCATCCCATGACGAATAGTTAAGCTGCAGCATGGCCGATTTTAAACTATTTTTTCCCTGCGGATCGCCATCACCGTAACTGAGATACAAACGTCTCAAGCATGCGTACAATTTATATTGTTCATCAGGAGATCTTATATTATAGTCTGACCGGAGTGCCTCGCATACGATAAACTGTTTTAGAGAATCGTCTTCTTTTTCATTCTCAATAAACTCGTACTCTTTTGAAAGTGCAATGGCCAAAAACGTAAGCAATCTTCTAGCGTCGTCGCCATATTTTCGCTCAAGGAGATGACCTATAATTACTTTTCGGTCGCTGTAAGAAGTGCTCCGACTCAGCTGCTTTAAAGCCATTCGAAGGAGATTTTCGGTTCCTAAAAATGCCGAAACGGCCAACAAGGAAAACAATGAATCCAGAGTATAGGACTAAATGTTAGACAAACTGGAATACAAATAATTCAAAGCAGCCTCAAATGACTGCTCTGTAATAAAAGGATCGTCAAATACTAAGTCATAGATATTATCGGCTGCATCCTTGCTCCATGTCTCCTTGAACTGACTGGCAAAGTATTCACAATTACAAAGAACAATCTTGTGAAGATAAAATTTCTTTTCGAAAGCTCTAATTGTGCAGTCACTTTTATCTTTCTGGTTATAATATTGGACGCTCACCATATTCACGATGAGTCAACATGTAGTCAGTATGAATATATATGCGCCACGGATATATACGACTTCCCAAAAGACTAGCATGATTGCCGTTGCAGAGCCAAACTGGCCAAATTGGAATGTGCAATTTGCCTTATTGCAAACGAGGAGATTTTAACAATACGAACCATTTGGATATATTCAGTTCGCGGCGAAAACTCAAACCTACGTTAAAATTGCTCGTTGCCATGCACTATTGAAGGACGTCTGTATAAGATTTGGCCAAGGTTTTCAAGGCTCGCAGTGTAAATCATAAAGCATGAAACTATTTAATCCCTTATCAGGAACGCTTCCTTTGCGACTAACTGCACCACCTCCGCGTATTTTCTAGCTACCTAAACAGGCCGGTTTACCCGGCCTATAAGATACTCATGAGGCTCAGGAACGGAACCATGCCAAAGCTTAAAGTTACGTACGTCAGTGACGTAATGGGTTGCTGGACCACCGCATACACACTCTCTCTGAATGGACATTGAAAGCGAACCGTTAAAGCGGTCAGAAGAAAGGTCGAATGGACGGCGACTATCTGATGACTATTATCTGAGGGATTCTCTTGACTCTGATAACGGGTTAGGCGTTAGATCTTCTTCTGCTCATTTTGATTCTCAGCATCATTCTGCCCCTACTAAACGATACCTGTATGCCGGACTGGCACTAATCCTTGCATTGATCTCATTTGTTGTACAAACTGAAGCGGCTGGATATTTGGCTAACAAGCTAGAATACCGCAAGCCTATTTTTGCATTATATTTAACACACAGTTCCTGGACATTGCTGTGGCCATTACAGTTTTTGTTTTTGAAACTGTTCTCTAAACGCCATTTGCCATGGCAAGTATTTCTACATCGCCACTTGCAGACCGTTATCCGGACGGCGAAACAAGTTGCCTCCAAGGCATCATCCAGTGATAGTTCTATGATGACTGCGGCGTCCTCATCGGCCGACGGTGGTGGATCATCTAGTGCTGCTGTGTACTACCCAAACACCTCGTGGAGACGGTACTTCATTACAAACTGTTTGTGGATTACGCTAGCATTGAACATTGCCGGTGCCTCGTGGTACGTGGCTGTGAACATGACTACTCCTGCTGACGTCACAGCTATATACAACTGCTCGGCATTTTTTGCCTACGGGTTTTCTGTATTAATTTTGAACGAGCGGTTTAGCTGGTACAAGGCTGCCAGTGTTGCGCTGTCAATGACTGGCGTCTTGGCGATTGCATATGGCGGAGGAGGCGGCCAGGCTGACGAGTCGGCTGAAGCAACAACATCGACGTCAGCCAGACTAGCACTTAGAATGGCGGCGGCAGCAGCGGCGACGTCACCATCTTCATCTACACCTACAACACCCAGTTCCTCTGTGCCTGTGCCCAGTCCTGTGCCTCTCCCTTTGCCGCCAGCGACTGTTTATCCAGACAGACTTGTAGGCAACGTCATCATCGGCGTAGGCGCTGTATTATACGGCCTATATGAAGTGCTCTACAAGGCCCGACTGTGCCCTGCCAATGAGATGCAGGTGTCGTCTCGTCGCCAAGCGTTGTTTGCTAACGTTATTGGGTCAGTCCTGGGGGCATGTACTTGTCTATGGCTGTGGCCTCTACTAATTATATTGCACATTTTCAATATTGAAACATTCGAACTGCCGCATGGTGAGGCTGCATGGGTTCTGGCACTCTCGGTGCTTGCGAACATGACTTTCTCTGGCAGTTTCCTCGTGATGATGGCACTCACCTCGCCAGTTTTGTCCAGTGTTGCAGCATTGGTGACAACATTCGTTGTAGCCATTGTTGATCGTGCCCTGTTTGGTACCGCCATAAGTTCTGGTGGAATGGTTGGCGGTTTTATGATTGTCGTGGCTTTTGCAATGTTGTCGCATGCAACGTGGAAAGAACTAGGAGATGAAGAAGAGGATGAGGAGATTTGAGACTCCATCTATACATACAATATCTATACCTGCATAGTGTAATGACATTTATTTCATAATTAGTTTTAGTTAGTTGTAACGAATATTTATTGGTTAATAATAATGTGGTTAGTTTTTTTGTTTTTTCTTCTTTCTTTTCGCACTGTTCTCCTGACGACACGTAAATGTCACACTGCGCAAGTCACACCATTGTTTGATCTGCTTAATGTCCATTGAAAGGTTGAGCTCTTTCGTAACAAAGGTTCCAAACTCTTCAATGTCTAGCGGGGTATATGTTAGTATTTTGGTCCACCACGGGTGACCTAAAGGGGTTTTAAGAAGCATCGTCAGTTGACGGAAAGTGTCTTCAGGAGACTCATCATTGATTCTATTTGATTGAGATACCTCCAGTTCACTTATAGAATTAGCATTATCAACAGAAGAAGAAGAAGAAGAAGAAGAAGAAGCACTATTGTCCTCTGTACTTGAATTAGCCTCCTCTGTAGTAGTAGTAGTAGTACTCGATGGCGACGCTTCCTCAGCGTCTATAATACCGCCGTCATCATATATACTTTCAGCTATTACCTGGCTGCCAAAGCTGTCTTTGTAGTTTGATTTATCAAACAACTGAACGGTAACATTTTTAAATGAGAGCAACGTTTCCTCTAGCGGGTGGTGGCCATAGCCTGGAGTTTCTGGGATCTCAATATGTTGGCGATCTTCATCTTCGTCTGCCACAGTATCTGAAATAGTGATTATGGATATATCACCAACTGACTGCCGTTTGGTAATGACGGAATTGGGCGAACGAAATTCTATCAAGTGCAGTTTATCATCATCTGGTTGTTGTCGCTCTTGTGATAACAGAGTGGTTCGTATGTGGTCATCAGATTCTGCAAACAGTTCTATATTTTCTCTATTAGCCGTTGTCGGCTCGTCTCGTTTCCCAAAGTCATCGTCTTTATCATCATCATCATCATCATCATTTTCCGTTTCTGATCCAACGTCTCCTTTCTCTAAATCATCCATTATACGATTTCTCCACATGTTCGCTTCTTCTAATGTCAAACCAGATGGCAGCTTGTTAGCCTTGTACATCAAGCCATGACATGGGTATACTGGCGTCACATTAACTTGTTGCTGCTGTTGTTGTTGTTGTTGTTGTTGTTGTTGTACCGGCTCTTCACTTTGTGCCACTTTATGCCCTTCTTTTCTTTTCCCTATTCGGCCTATATCCAGTTTTTGAATTTGTTTAACTCCGCTTTCTGGTGAAATTAATCCAAATAATTGAACATTTTGTTTTCGTTTGGCACGTGATGCACGAATTTGATTCACTTTTTTGCCTTTACCTGATAATTTCTTCAATGTGTCAAATTCTAGTTGATCTTCTTGCTCATAATAAGCTGCGGATACGTTAGCACCAGCAGCTGCAGCACCTGTTTTCTTGGTTGACTTGAGCCTGGCTGTTCTGCTCTTTTTTATCTTGATAGGCGCACCTAGAGAATCGCATGTTGTTGGTATGCCTGCTGTTATTTTTCTTGTCCTTGTTGTAGTAGTGACCATAGTAATCGTACTACTACTAGTTTCGACGGACTGCCTCGCTTCTACATATTTGTACTCATCAAGAAGCATAGCAGTTGGACGATAGGCAACTTAAGAGTGAGTGCCGCGTGCAGCGATGAAGCAGAGGAGGAATGCATGCGGCGTCGGCGTCCCAACTAGGTATATTATAAACTCGTGAGACGGGCAAATGCTCTTCTTCGTATAATGGTGTCGAACAGAATGAAATTCAAGGAAAAAATATATACAGATAAACGACTGGATGGATCGTAGAAAAAGAAAGCAGTGATTTATACAAGTCCAAAAAGAAAGACTGCACAGTCAGTATACGCGCGAAAAACAGTCAAAATGAGTATCACATATCGTAATGATCAATCGCATGGCGATGGTAGCACAAAAGAATACTCAGCTTAACGAGACTGAACAATCGACACACCAATTTGACGATGAACAACGGGAACATGAGCCCAGTGAATTGAGCATTCCGGCTCACATAATTCTCGAAATGCACAGTACAAGCTATGGTTTCTTCGTCCCGAGAACTCGGATGAAAATAATTCAATTGAGTTCATTTTTGTAGCTCATCATAAGACTTAAATCAACTGGTTCTAAATGAAGAGCCAAATATCGAATATCTGCTCATGCTCACGATACAGTCTCTGCTTTTTTTTTTTTTTTCTTTTTTATTTTTTTTGACTATACCAATGCTCAAGACACACCCCAACTATCAAGTCAACTAATTCCTACCTCACAGCAATCTTTATATAATATATAAACATAATAGAATAAACACGCTGCTCTCCGACAAGTCTGCACGAGCCATTGATTCGCGATCGGCAATAAGGTTTATTTATGGCCTGAGCCGTAAATACTAAATAGACACAAACTTAAAGTTACTTGATCCGGGACAGGCCGCGTGTCTGACGTTTTTCATCCGAAGACCTTTTCTATTGCGGAGCGAAATATTCGCAATTCAAGTGTCTCGATCTAATTGACCAGACTAGCTAGAGTTTTTCTAAAAAAGAAACAAAAAACAATATTCCGAGGAAATAAATTAATAGATAAATTTCACAATAAATTCATCCTATACAAATTTAGCACTCGCCAGACTCGTCAATGACAAGCTTGGCAGAAGTAGCACCAGATCTGGATCCGTAAGACTCAATGGTCTTGACAACATCGAAACCCTCAACGACCTCACCAAACACAACGTGCTTGCCATCGAGCCAGGGGCAGGGAACAGTGGTGATGAAGAATTGAGAGCCATTGGTGTTGGGTCCAGCATTGGCCATTGACAAAAGACCAGGGCGGTCGTGTCTCTTGACAAAGTTCTCATCGGCAAACTTAGCACCGTAGATAGACTTACCACCAGTACCATTGTGGTTGGTGAAGTCACCACCTTGCAACATGAAGTCAGGAATAACACGGTGGAAGCCAGACTTGGCGTATCCGAATCCCTTCTCTCCAGTAGCCAAGGCTCTGAAGTTCTCAGCAGTCTTGGGCACTACATCGTCGTAGAGCTTGAAGACAATTTTGCCCAAGGGCTTGCCGTCGGCGGAAGTTTGAAAATATACGTTCTTTCCCATTGCGATTGTTGAGGTTGAAAAAAGTCTTGCAGAAGTCCTAAAGCTTTTAAACATTAACAAGAAAAAACAAAAAACAGAAGGAGAAAAAAAAAAGAAAACAAGAGAAACCAAAAGAAGACCCGGGTTTTATGTTGTGCACGTGCGGCGGGCACGCATGTCGAGGAAGGAAATATGGGAAAATGGTTGGCTCAAGCCGGGTTGGGGAAAAAAAGCAAAAAAGAAAAGAGCACAAGAAAAGAAAAAAAAAAGAGAGAGGTGCGATTTGGTTGTTTTTTTTTTTCGTGTTTTGCATGATGTCATGACAAAAGAAAAAAAAAAAAAAAAAAAAAAGGTTGTCGGAGCGGGGGGAACGAGAAGTCTATAATTAGAAGAAAAGAAACTATATCGATGCATTGAAGTTAATTGACACGTGTATTTGATTCAATTGTTTCTCCATGTTTTTTTTCCTTTTTCTTTTTCTGTGTTTTTTTGCCTCGTTTTGTTGTTGTCAATTCTCCCTTCCCAAGCACTGCTTTGCTGGCCGGCGTTTTGGTTACTTGTTCTCTTTTTGTTGAGGGTTCTTGTTCGTTTTGATATTAAAGTTGACTTGCCTGGTCCTATTTGGGAACAAAGAATTGAGACTTGAGAGCAATTGTGTTAAAAATGCTATGGCGGGTAAGAGAGAATGAAGTAGTTGTTTTGGAAGAAAAGTGAGAAAAAAAACAAGAAGAAGCTAGACGAAAGCGAGCGCCAAGCCCAGGAAGCAAAAGAAAGAACGGAATTAAGAACAATTAAGAGAAAGAAGGAAAAAAAGAAAGAAAGAAAGAAAGAAAGAAAGAAAGAAAGAAAGAAAGAAAGAAAGAAAGAAAGAAAGAAAGAAAGACAAGAAAGAAAGAAAGAAAGAAAAAAAGAAAGAAAGTAAGAAATGTTACTAGTGATAGTCAATCAATAAATAATCTATTCAGTTAATTCCTGCTAGTCTATCAGCTAAATCCCTTGATATATCTCGCTGCTTTTGCAGTGCTTCATACCATTCGTTCAACGGCACTGGACATTCCGGATGTCCTTGAATAATTGGCCAAAATTCCGCTCCAACTCTTCCTAGTGATTGTGAACAATAGGCCAGTTGCAGCCATAGACTTTTCCTCGCTGCTGTATCATTAATTAGCCGAGAGTATTCGCAAATCGTTTTAAACAGCTCCGAAACTGTTGAATGAATGAATTGAGCAATTAACCGAGGCGACGACGACAACGGCGCCGCTGCTGCAGACGCCGGCGGCGTTGGAGATGGTGAATTTGTCGACGACTGTGGCGGCGGTGACGGCGTCGTCTTTCCATCCGCCGACTTGACTCCTCCTCCTCCGCCTGCCATGTCAGCCTCGCCGAATATACTCTTCATAGCTCCTACTGCTGCAAACACGTGTTCTCTGAAAACGTCCAGATACCTCTTGAGATACACATCTGGTGTCGATTTCAGTGCCTCAAGCGTCTTCCATTGAGATCGCACATAGTCCAATCGCGATGCGAGAAACAGTATCTGAAGCTGCATAGACGAGTCGTCGGCTGTTGACCCGCGAAATGGATCCATCCGACGCAAGTACGAGATGGTCTTAATAAGCGCCGGAAGACTGGACGTGGTGCGCAACGACTTGACTAGACGCGTGCGCATGACGTGGATGTGGTGGTCAGTCGATCGCTTAATGTCGGCAACAATTCTAGAATGCGGATACCGCAGCGATATTCTGCGACAATGGTTCCATAGATCTAGTGCTTCTGAGTAGTAGCCGTTGCGGACACACGCTTGGATGAGCGACGGAAGGTCTAGAATGTCATGAAGCTTGTCAATGTTGCGAAGCAGTATCACAGACTGCGGGCCGATTGTCGTGGTACTGCTTGGGACAGAAACTGAAGTAGCCTTTGTAGTAGTAGTAGTAGTAGTAGTAGTAGGAGCAGTAGTAGGAGCAGTAGTAGGAGTAGCAGTCCCAGCGGCTGCAACACCTGCATTTGCAGCAGTGGCAGTAATGTTGTTCAAGCTATTAGTTAGCGACTCAAGCTCGTTCAGGTTACTGGTGAACGCCTGCAGCTGGTCCTGCAACTCCGTCACACTAATAGAAGAGTCTAATAGAGAACTGTGAGATTTACTTGTTAGAGACTTGAGAGTCGACTGAATTGAGTGTTTTGTATTAGCCACATGCTGTCTCTCAGCCTGTAGATTAGAGATTGACATACGTCGAAATTCTTCCAGGAATGTCGACAGCCTGTTGCCAGGACAATTGAGCACAACATTTTGACTGTCAGCATCTAACGGCCGGATTAAAACTGACAGAAGGGGATCCGACGACATCGTGGGCAACAGCAGCAGCACACCGAATACAATTGCAAATAAATTTACCGTTGACGAGACAGACTGCTGATATTTATTTTGTTTTGTTATCCTCCCTCGTTCCTTGCCTGGCTGTAGTCTGCTGCCGTTGTTGGTGTCACTTACTTGGTGTTTGCTAGCGTAACTCCCTGCACGGTAATTTAAGGCATTGAACGATCTGCAACTGCATTACCAGAACTAAGGTTAAACTATAGGATAAATTCAGGAGATGGCTGTACATGTACGTGATTGATTGATTGATTGATTGATTGATTCATGTGAAAGAAGGAAATAACAATAATAATGCAGAGTAAAGACACATCAGCTGAACCACCGCCGCCATTATCATGGCTGTCTGGAATACCTCAATTTACAAGCTCATTGAAGTATTCAGAAGTTAGAGATTTCGCATATCCAGAATTTCACCCACTGCATTATGGGGTCGAACAGGTAGATGAAGAGGACGACGACGACGGAGAAGAAGAAGAAGAAGAGGACGACGACGACGGAGAAGAAGAAGAAGAAGAGGACGAAGAGGAAGAATTGACGGAACAAGAGGAAGAAGAAGGACAAGAAACCGACGAGTACGGAAACTACAAAGCACACGACGAGCCGCCATGGATTGAGAATGACGACGACGACAGCGACAACCAAATAGACCCTGAATTGGTACACTGCAGAATTAGCCGAGAGTACGAATTCTCTGTATCTTCTATAGACGAGATCCACGGACGGGCTGTAGCACTATTTGATTTTGAGCCAGAAAATGACAATGAGGCCCCGCTGAAGGCGGGTCAGATTATCTGGGTATCTTACCGTCACGGCCAGGGCTGGCTGGTTGCGCAAGATCCTCAAACTGGTCAAACGGGCTTAATACCTGAAGAATACGTGCAAATGCTAAATGCAAAAGATATTTATGAAAGCCCTCAGCAATCTGAAGGCGAATGGATTGACGAAGAAATTGAAGAGACGACGACGACGACGACGACGACGGCCGGCAGTAGTGGTAAATCAGGAGATACGAGTTCCACAAACTTGCATAGGGACTCTAGCACTGCGGGATCAGAGTCAAACATTCATTCAGTAGCGGCGGCGGCGACTGATGAGGAGGACATTACCCGAGACAAAATAGATAGACTATCGTTACACTGACTAATATGGCATCTAATGATATTAATAATAATAATAACAATAATAAAATATACGATTAATAATAATAAATGAAATAATAAAATAATAATAATAATATAGTCTATTTAGTAATGTCAAAGCCTAATTTTTGCAGCTCTTCGTCTTCCGAGTCATTTTCATGGTCATTGTCATCATGGCCTTCAGGCAGCTCAGGCAACGACGACAACATATCAGATGCCGCCTGCGCCATCTCGGGATCGACATCAACGTCCGGCACAGACGCCAGCTGTAGGAGCAACGAGAGTGCCCGTCTGGCCGCTGCCACATGAGCTAGCTGTTCCTTGGAGGACGCTGGCGACGATTCTGCTAGACGATAGTGAACCAGTCCATTGAGATAATACGCTTCGACAATCTGATCGTCTATCCGGGAAAGCCATGCGGTAATATCAAGAACCGAGTCGAGCATATCTATTTCTGTCATGTTTTGGGCCAGTCGAATGAGCGACGGAATCGCATCAACGTCAAGTCCGCTGTCGGCAGCAGTTGCAGTTGCTGTTGTTGTTGTTGTTGCAGTACCGCCCATTTCGTCATCTTCTTCCTCATTCTCCTCTCCATCCGCCCCCTGGTACAGCTCCCATGCTTTAGCTAGCGCTTCCTTCGCGTCTTCGTCTCGCTGTTGACTAATTCTAATAGAGCCCAGCACGTTCCAAGACTCGGGGAACTTCTCGTCTACTAACAGCGCTTCAGCAATCAGCTGCTCGCACATCTGCTCGGCCTCTGGCTCCATACACAGGTCGGTCATCCATATCTCAATCATGGCACATAACGCTTCAGCTATTCTTCGATTTAGCGTCGGATTAGAAGATCCTGACGGCAACGATGCAAGCTCCTCTCTAAGTCCATTGATGCCCAGTTCGTACCATTTTAGCCCCTGACGTCCTGAGGACAGCTGACCTAGCCATAGAAATTTTTCATATCCAGCCTTGCGTCCGTCCGCATCTAATTCTGCACACTGCTGTAAGATTGGATAGGCCAATTGAGCGTCACCTGTGTCGAGATACGCCTCCGCTAACAGCTGCAGTGCGTTTAGATCTGAGGAATTGGCCACATCTGCTGATGTTAATAGTTCGATACATTTAGGCGCATCGCTTTGTTCAAGATACTGTCGAGCTAGACTGAGGTCCATTAGAAAGTGTAAGTAGTAGTAGTAGTAGTAGATGTGAGTTGGAAAAGAAAAATTAGTAGGTGATTAAGAGGAAAGAAAAAAAAAAAGAAGAAGAAAAAAAAAAGAAAACGGAAAGAATAATAATTCCAATGATATGCGCGTTCTGTCGGAATAAAACAAAAAAAAAAAATTAAGATTGAAATTTCACACAGCCGTGCGGTGCTGCTGTTGAACTTCATCAGCACTCACTTAGTAGTAGTAACTGTACCACCACCACACAGGCTCCTTAAAAAAACATGGACAACAAAGAAGAACAAAAACAAGAATTAGAAGTTCTAGAATCCATTTACCCCGATGAACTAACCGTCGAATCAGATACAAAATATTCTGTAGAAATACTCATTGACAGACCCGTTTGGCCCAAAAAGCTAATACTGCACGTCGAGTACCCTGACGAGTACCCACAGGTAGAACCAATAGTCGAAGTTAAATTCAAACAACCTGGCGACGACGACGAAGATGAAGATGAAGAAGTTGCCGACGAAGACGAGGCCGACGAAGCAGCAAATGAAGACTATGAGAACGATGGAAGACTTTCAAACGAAGATATTCAATCAATAGGAGTCAACGAGCTGGAAAGACTGCAACGGGAAATTAACGAATGCGCGACTGAAAATGTCGGCATGCCAAGTATATTTACAATCGCGAGTCTAGTCAAAGAGCGCAGCGAGGAGATTGTGGACGAGCTAATCCTGGAACAAGAGAAACAGCGAGAGAAAGAACTCTTAGAACAAGAAGAGAAAGAGCAGGCCAAATTCCGCGGAACTCCCGTGACATCTGAATCGTTCCAAGAATGGAGAGCAAAGTTCCGCCAAGAGTTTGATCTAGACAACAAATATGCTACACAGAAGCCAAAGGGTAAATTAACTGGAAGAGAGATCTTTGAAAAGGGTCTTGCCGAAGAAGAAGATGCAGCTATAGACGAAGACGAAGTTTCACAAAAACTATCTCAAACGACCATATGATGATACGCCAAATAGAAAAAATAAAATAAAAATAAAAAAAATAAAAATAAAAATAAAAATAAAATATAACTAATTAAAAAGACAAAAGGTCATCTGTCGTGCTGCTGCTGCTGCCATTGCCAGTCGAGCTGCTGCTAGTGCCCCACATTCCCTGTTGGGTTTTTGCGTGCGCCAAAGATGCTAAGGGTGCATTAGTGTCAGTAGTCGATGATGTCTGCTTTTTTCTATTTTTTGTCGCGGCGGTTGACCACAAGTCACTAAATGCATCGTTGCTAGTTTTTTTCTTGCCGCTAGATGCAGTACTGGCAGCAGCAGCACCAGCAGAAGCAACAGCGGGAGTCTTAAACGAAGGTATCGACGAGCTACTAGACATTGTCTGAAACGATGGCATAGACGTAGTAGTAGCAGGTTGGAAGGAAGGAATTGCACTCGCACTTTGCGAAACCGGTTGCGGAGACGGTGAGCTCAATGAAAACAGGTCAGCAAGATTGGAAGAGTCAATCTTAGCTGGCTTGTTAGCTGAAGTCGCGCTGACCGGTGTGGCACTTTGGAAATCGTCAAAATCGTCATCTTCCGCCTGCGTCGCTGTAGCAGCAGCAGCACTGGCTTTAGGCTCGTCGTCATCAAATGAAATAAAGTCAGCTACTGCCGGTGCCGCTGCCTTCGAAGTAGATGCCGCGGCCGCCGCCGACTTGGACGGCGACGATGAGGTTCTTCTTGACGCCGATGCTGCTGCCCTGCGAGGTTCCTCCTCTACTTCGTATTCTTCGAATTCATCGTCGTCGTCGCCTTCGTTGTATCTTGAATAACCCGGTCCGTCATAATTAGATCCATCGAATCCGCCTCCGTCTCCAAACACTTGCTGGTCGTATCCGCCGCCAAACTCCAGCGACTCACTGCCAAATCCTCCATACTTTTTGCCTGTACCGCCAAACCCTCCAGCAGCTGATCCAATGCCTCCGTACTTTGTTTTGTTAGATCTGGCCTTCTTGCGCTCATTCCGGATCTGCTCAACATCTGATAACAGGCTTGTAAGCTCCTTGGCTCGATTGCGAATGTTAATCCCTTGATCCTTTCCGTTGTGGTCAATATAGTGGAAGTGCTTCAACATTTCAATCACACCGCTGTGAGATCTGGCATAGTCGACTACTCGCTCAGATCCGTTCTTAACCAAAAACTCTAGCAGCTGCAGAGCCTTATAAATTTGTCGCCATTCTTCTGCAGACTTTTCCGTAAATCGTTTGTAGATCATTGGCATAATTTCATGAAAATGCGAGTATGAATTCGTGCCGTCAGCAATTTCCTGGTTAGCAACACGCATGTCCTTGAACATTCACAATAGAAGAAAGGCGGCAAAAAAAATAAAAGAAAAACAACAAACAAACAAACAAAACTACTAACCTGCATCAACGTGCTACTGGCCCCCCATGGTTCATTGTTTGTGGCCTCACGAACTTTGGCCTCCATCTCCGTATAGTTCATTACCACTGGTTAGAAATTATCAATATATCGCCAAGAAAAACAAATAAACAAACTTGCACTCACCATTCTGGGCCTTGCGCACATATGCCTTGACGTCGTACAATGAAATGTTTGACAGAGTGTCTTTGAGGGACTCCATAGGTGGCTGATTTTTTCAAAGCTGCAGTTAATTGGGGGTGTGGTGACGTGGTAAGGTTAAGAAGGAATCCAACGGAGATTATCGAAGATTAGATTACCGCCAATTAAAGGGGAAAAGGCAAGCCTAGGAAGTAGCCGGAAACCTAAAGGGAAAATTAAATAAACAAAAAAAAAAAAAAAAAAAAAAAAAAAATTAAATAAAAATAAAGCAAAAGTAAAGAAAAGAAACATTCTATTAAATAAATATGCATCTGTTAACCTGTTTACTCCCCCTCCTCCTTCAAATTCTCCTTCGCCCATTCTATAAAGTGAGGAACATCATCCACCACACTGGCCGTAACTGACTTATCCTGAATCCACCGAGGAATATTCCCACACGCATCACTAGTCTGCGCCATCATCCACTCTACACACTTCTCCTGCTCGTTATACGTCACAACCTCGATTGAGCAATAGTACGCCCGCGTCACTGTGTGGTGGTCACTCACCGGCTTATCTGATGGCAACGAAATCACCACAAACTGCGGCTTGGCCTCATCCGGCTGCACGCTTAGAATCCACACTGTCATCTCTCGGTCACTAAAAAACCGCGGAAACTTATAGTGCACAAGCACACTGTCCCACTCCGGACACTGTTCAGCTCGGTCTAGTCTTTGAAATGAATGGAGCAGCGGAATATACTTGACCTCATTGTCAGTGTGATCATACAGGATTCCTTTCTTAAACATGTCAAATGTAACATCCTCATGTCTAGACACTCGGGCCATCCAGAAGTGTCCTTCCATGCGATGATGGTACGTCTCAACCGTATGACCCCTGGGAGTATAAGTTTTCCCCTTTTGCCATGACGTCTTGATTTCTTTCATGAACTCGAGAGCGCTCGTCGTGGCCTCAGCAACTGATGGAACCTCGCTAGCTGAATGCTCGCGAAGCGTGAAAGCGAATGACATGTTCTGTCGACGTTAGTAGTAGTGGTAGTAGTAGTACAAGTAGGGTTGAATAACGGTCGGGAAGAAGCAGTTAATGCACGTACGAATAATAAAGTTTGAACAAAAAGAGGCATAATTAAACAGATCTTGTATGAGGCAGCAGATAGCACCAAAAAAAAAAAAAAAAAAAAAAAAGGAAGAAAAGAAAAGAAAAAAAAAATGCAAATTATATGTATTCTAATCGATACCCGGAATCATCAAACTGATGCATGAACTCATCAACATAAGAAGACTTGGCCGGAAGAACTCCTCTGCCCACGTACTCGGCATCCTGATTGTACAATACTTCGTAGTTGAACCGCACTCGTTCAGCTTCTGCTGCAATAGCATCAAACTTCTCGAGATATTCACATTCTTTGTTCAGATTATTCGCGTATATTTCAAGGCAATCGTCATCCGAATCGCCATCGTGCTCAATCTCTTCTGATTCGCCATCAGACCCATCCTCATACACGTTGTCGTCAGCTGCCATCATGCCTTCAACAGACCCCCCAGTTAATGCATAAAACGCCTTGGCATTCCGCTGCCATACAGACACTCGACGAAAATGTTCTTTTACCCGCGACCGCGTAAAAATCTCCTTCAAAAAGTCATTGGTGGGTCCCAAAGACGTAGCCAACAATTCGTAAGGTCGATACGAGTCCGCAGTCCGCGCTTGATAAACCGCTCTGGCCGCCATGAACCTCAACCGGTCTCTCCATGATGTAGTCAGTCCAATATTCTCAGCAGCTGCAATTACATCCTTGGCCGTCATGATAGGCTCAAAAGTATAGCCAGCATGCGAAGCCATGTTTCGCAGAACAAAATCCGAAATAAACCGCTTGATGAAGGCTCGCGTTATGTCCACAGTGAGAACAGTCAGAAAGTCCACTGACTCCTGCGTCAAAGGAGTAGGCGTTCCAAATCCAGAAAACAGCCGTGACAGCGCTTTGAAGTTAGTTGTGTTAAGCAGATTTTCAACCGATGTAACATCGCTAATAGCAGTTTTTTCAACTGGTTTATCACAGTTGGCAATCAATTTATTAGCCATCATCCGACTTTGAAGATCGTAATCGGCTGAGTCCATAACATCGTCAGCCGTGGGAAAATTGTCATCAAAAAGGTCCTCATAGCCACCGTCTTCTTCGTAACCCTCTTCTTCTTCATCGTCGTCGTCTTCCAGCCACGGAATACCGCTGTACCGATGCACCCTGTATTTCTGCACCAATCGCCCTTTGCGGCATTCATATTGACACATACGCATGTCAGGATACAGCTTTTGCCGACTAACCGTCACCACAGGAGGCTCCGGAGGAATGAATACCACGTCGTGCCATGTGATAGGCCGCGGTGGACTATCTCGCAGTTGCTGCTCGTACGCCTTGCTATCCTTTTTCCATTGAGCTATGCGCTTCCAATACCGCTTAAGCTTCTCAGGAAACTCGTCGGCCCGTCTAAAACTAGCAAAAACTGCTCGGTCAAAATTAGCTATCCTCTGTCGTTCATATTGCAAATCTGGCGGGTCCAATTCCGAGATTGGCTGATCAGAGTACAGAACGCGCGGCACTGGCGCCAAAATAGGGTCAGATATGAAGGGACTGACAGTGTACCTGTGGATGCCGGGAACCGTTATATTTTTGTTGTTACTGTCATCGTTGTCCGGCGATGATGAAAATATTTTCACAGCTACAGACTTAAAAGCTCGATGAGGCTCAGGAGGCTGAGTGAGTTGTGATGCATATGGAAACGAAAATGTCATTTTACGGGTACTAGCCCGACCGCTCGCAGAGTCCACATCATCATCCATGTCTTCGCCGTCGACAGAAACTTCACTTTTGCCGCCAGCAGAACAACGACTGCTAGATGGCGTTTCACGGACATGATTATCGTCTTGACTTTGGTACCCATTCCCGCCTTCTTCGCTTGTATCCTCCTCGCCTTCTTCGTCATCGGAAAAGTCTCCGTCTTCATAGCTATCATCATCACTTGCATCCTGCTCTTCGCTGTTCTTTTCCAAATCTTCTTCACTCATCACCTCTTCTATCCAAATCCGGTCACAAGCGCTTGGTGTTGTCCCTTCTCCGCTTTGCTGCTGCTGCTCCTCCCACACGTGCTCCTTCTTCTTATAGCCATATGCGTCGTCCTCATTATCATGATTAGTCGTTTCAAGACAATTCTCTGCAATCCCCGCCAGCTTTTCCTCCGTCGCAAGCGTGCAATCATCTACTTCTACCGCTGCAGGGATGTCATCCATGCCAACCACGCTGCCGTGTTTTTCGCTTTCCCGAAACAGCAAATCGTGATATTCCTGACATTCGGCCAAACTTTTCGTCTTGAGCGCTTGCGCCACGGCTGTTAAATTGTGACGAGACTTTTGCCCGAGGAAATAGAAAAATTGTTCTTTTTCCTCTCCTGTCCATTTCGACGCGCCCACATATGAGGCTTGTAGTCTCTGTCTCTTCCCCTGTCTAGCTTGATCCCACGGGTGGTTTTTTCGTTTTTTCCCGTTAGTAACTGAATGCCCCGTAAAAAATTCTACAATGTGTCGATTAAATACTTGATTGTACCTGTCGGCTTGCTGTTTTGTGTACGCGTCAAAAAACACCACCTGTGGGTTAGCTACCTGGTGATATACTCGTGAAAGTTCTATGTTCTCCCATTGCTGGATTTCGTTAAATGCTAGTAAATTCAATTGTCGGTCATAGCAATTAAATGTCATATAAATAAATATATAACAGTAACAAGCAGAGCTTGTGAATGCCTATATATGTATGCGTGTTTGCCAAAATAAAAAAAAATTGAAAATAAACTTTCATCGTCCACAAGCGGCTTAAAATTTCAATGCTGTGGAGGAGACAATGGTGCACTAGAGGAGGAGTCAACTCGTTGACAAAAGCTATAAAGCCGTTGTCCTTACACAGTTTTTCTACAAATGTCCCCCCTCCTACAGACGCTCCTTCTGCTGATGCGCCGCCCAACCACCCTCCATCAGTAGACACTTCCTCGTCGTCCCCAAATGAGTCGACTTCAACATCGTCCTCATCGTCCCCAGTTTCACCGTCGCTGCCACCGTCGTCATCATCATCCTCAGCCAAGCTAACCCCACAGGGAAAAAAGATCCCGGCCACCAAAAAAGAGTACATTATTTTAGGCGCTCGCAAGTCGCGTGTGCTGCCGAAGCATCGACCCACTGTCAAAGCCAGCCAGAACAAGATTATCGAGATTGGCGAACTAGAGGCTCGTCGCAAGCAGCTGCTGGAATTTAAGCATGAGACTTCCATTGATGTCGTACTCAGCACCATTCGAGCTATGAGACCAAGAGTGTCTGCTGTGTCTGCCAAACGGTACTCCCAAGTCGAATTGGACTTGAACCGCAGCTTTGTTGTCAGCCAGCTGCGAGAGTTCCTTCAAAGCGAGAATGTCAGGACCGCGGGCAAGAAGTCAGACTTGGTTGCGCGCATCATGACCGAGGTCTGGGGGCTCAAGGTCAGTGCAGCTGTCAGCGAAACCTCAGACGTGATCATTGAGAAGACTTTAGAGCTCACTGCCAAGCAGCTGTTCCTTATCCTGGCCGGCGACGGGAAGCTGCCTAGAACTTGGACCAAGTCTGGCGCCCGCATTGCTATTCTGACGAAGGAACGCAAACTGGTAATCCGTGCTACCCAGGACACCTACGACTGGATCCTGGCCTCACTGCACAAGAACCTTGACGCAATCAGAGAAGAACGGATAGACTTTTCTATTTTTGACGAGAGCGGCCATTTTGTCAAATCCATAGCCGACTTGCCCCTCCTCGCCCAGATCCAGCGGCTGTCCGACACATATCTGCACTATGATGGCGACAAAAATGTCATGACCGCGTCGGCTAATAGCGACATGCGGATCCAGGTAGCCAAACGACTACTGGTTCAGTCACTGGGCTATGCGGCCAACGTGCAGGACACATACCTCAAACTGAGCACTGCGCCTGCACCGTTCGGCACTATGGACAGCCGAATAGTTGACGACGATGCGCTGGAATGGAGGTTTAGAGGAAAGGAGTGGGTGAGAGAAAAGATGGTAAAGCTGAGGTCAAATAGAGAGCCGGTGTTTACGAAGTTGACAAAGGCTAAACTCGACGAGCTGTCTGACCAACTGATGGCGATCAATGAGAAAAAGCCGCCGCCATCCGCTGACGAAAATGAAAATCTCACATATACTGCGACATTCGGATACACATTGCATGATACTCATTCTGGCCCTTCAGCAGCTAAGACGTTCTTGTCCAACACTCCATATATTATGCAGCGCTGTGCGCACCTGCCATTGTATGGCGGGACAGATGTCGGCTTCGAATCCTCGTCCTCCGACGCATCCGACGACGTATGGGACAAGCTTCTGCGCCAGTCATGGATCCAGTCGGGCGATGATCAGTCAAAGGATAGCAGTCCCGCTTCTAAATCAGAGATAAAGCCTGCTCGGGTTAAAGAGATCCAGGCCTCCTCCTCTGACGCGGTGTCTGTCGTGCAGATCAAGTTTGTGCCGTCGCCATTCGCTGACGCTCACCACTTCAAAACCATGCCAGCCGTCGAGCTGTGGTTTGATGTAGAAAACGACGAATGTGTCGCTGACAGTCTGCGACTCGTAACCTGCGAAGGTGAAGTCAACGTATACATGAGCAACCCGGTGTCGGCCTGTGATATCAAGTTTTCTGGCACCCGATCGAAATTCCTTGATGTTGAGTCCCAGCCCAACATTGAAGCATTTTTAAATCAGGCCCAGCTAGATATATCTGGTGAGCGGAAAGTGTTTGTGCCCTTGTCGCTGAACTTGACAGTGGACGGCAAGCCTGTCGAATACATGTACCAGAGCCTTTACTATAGACGACAAGTAGATTTTGAGTATGATGGAAGGATTCTGCAAGTCGCCTTGCTAGAAGGTGGCGGACTTGGTGGACGAAGACTCGAGGCGAATTTGGTCTTAGATTGTAACGAAGAAGCTGATGAAGTAGTATCAGAAGACGCCAAGCCCAAGGAACCAGCTAAGCCGGTCAGCAGAGCCGACCTTGACTCTTTTATCAACTCTGCTATAAAGTTCAGCGATAGCTTAGGCGCTATCTGACTGATTGTACATACATACTAATATAAGCATACTACTACTATTAATAATACTAATAATAAGATATTTGTGCACTTCTATTTAAAGAGCTCTTTAAGTGGTTTCTTGGACACTTTGCCCATTTGGTTTCGCGGCAATTCATCCACTATCACCATATGTCTGGGCAATTTATAAGACGTCAACGTAGCTCGCAGCTGAGATCTCAGCTGGTCAACTGTATACTCAGAAACGTTTTTAGACAACACTACAACTGCAGCCACTTCTTCTCCCCAAGCCTCTGATGGAATGCCTACCACAGCACATTCCGAGATCTCAGGAAGGCCAAGCATCTCCCGCTCAATTTCCAAAGCCGACAATTTTTCACCACCACTTTTAATGATGTCCATACTGGCTCGACCCATAATAAATACGTTGCCCACTTCATCTACTCGGCCGACGTCACCGGTCTTGAACCAGCCATCTGACGTAAATGTCTCGGCAGACGCCTCAGGTCGATTCCAATATCCGTTAAATACAACGGGACCACTGAGCTGAATTTCTCCAGCCTTTTGAGCGTCATGGTTGTAGGTATTGTCATCACTGCTGCCACCAGACGACGATGCGCTTTTATCAGATTTTTGATAGATAACCTCTCCTTCATCATCTACTAATCTCAGGCTCACAGTCGGAATGGGGCCCCCTACTGACCCGGGCACTCGGCGCTCCGGGTCCAAAGGTTGAGACAACGTGATTCCGGTTTCGGTCATGCCGTATCGTTCCAGCAACGGCACTTGGCCCTCAGTCAGATGATCCCATGCAGTACGCAATGGCATGGGCAAGGCAGCAGATCCACACATCGCCAATTTTAAGTTCTGCAGACCTTTTACCGCATGCTTTTGTTCATCTCCGGTCAAACTGTGACCGACATATTCAACAAGTCGCGAATAGATAGTCGGTACTGCTGTGAACGTGTTAATAGTTGGGGCTGAAGTGTCACACAACCGATCGACAATTTGCTTGGCAGAAAATGGAAATGAGAAATCTACAAGACCTCCTGCAAATAACGGCAGCGACATGGCAATTACTAGTCCGTGAACATGATGAAGTGGTAAAGTCTGCAGCATATTGGTTGACTCTGTAATGTTCCATGCACTTGATAACCCATGCACTTGAGCCATATATGTCTTGACCGGCGTCACTACGCCTTTCGGCTTCCCGGAAGTGCCAGATGTGTACAAAATGTAGCCCGAGTCGACAGAGTCCAGCGAGGCCATCGCAGGCAGAGACGAAGAGGAAGAAGAAGATGGCGACGACAACGAAGACAGCTTGTCGGCATCTTCAGTGAGAGTCAAGTTACATTTATTCTTTAGAAAGTCCACCATGCCGAGAAATCTATTAGCTGCGACGATCTCAGTACATCCGGCGTCGTTCACCTGATAGTCGATTTCTGCCTGAGTGTGCTTGGTACACAGTGGCACGGCATACATCCCCGGAATAGTCAGGGCCGCAAAAAAGGGAGCAGCAAACTGATAACTGTTCTCTCCCATAATAGCTACCCGCTTGGCATTGTTGCGAACTAGAATTCCTCTCCATTTCTCAATGTCCTGGGTTAGTTGTCCGTAAGTGTAAGAGTTTCCCGACAACGAGTGCCTGATAGCAGTCCTCGAAGCGGGATGTGATTTCAAAATATCCAAGATCGTATTTTTCAACATTTGATGACCATATTACAGCGACAAGAGAATAGCCGTCTGGTCTGCTTAAATATCAGCGATATGAGAATGAATGTGAACAGCGAACAACAACTAGCGGAAAAGATCTATCGGCTGAATCTCAGATCGAACAAATAAAGACAAAAGCGACCCCCACTCTTCAACAGTGTGTGTGTTTTCCCCACGTTACCGGTCCGGGTTGATTGCCGAGATCAAAACTGAGATCTCATTAGGAAATTCCGAATCGGATGCGCGCCGCACGTGATTCAAAAAAAAGCAATTACCGTCATGCCTCAAAATCCCCAGATATTATTATACAGGTCTGAAGTTAGGATTGAATTTGATAGCCAAAATAAAAGAGAAGCATATTATCAGGCAAAGCTTTTAAGAAAATTGCAATATACCCAGCTCAGTTCCTTTCACTTTGGCACAATGTGTATCAACGGGAAAGCTCAGTCCTCTGTTCAGTGTTGACATCGGCAAAGTGGCGTCCTTTCTCTAGAAGTAACAAAGCTAAATAACCATTGAGCGCAGATGAGATTTTGAATAAAATATTGGGCGATCAGTGTTAACTATTTTATAATTGAGAAACTTGCAGTCTAGGGTATTGGTGCCTACAAGTTATATGCAAGGCATTTGCCAGTCGTATTACGATGCGCTCGGCGTACTTTATCTTAGCCATACCTTTTTAGGCCAATGCCAAAAAGAAAAGCATTTACCATTCCAATTTGCTTTGCTGATAGAAATGGAAGAAATCGAAATTCTGTCTTCTCGGCCAATTGGTGCGATAAGCAAGAATTTTGGTTGCCGAATCAAGTAAGAGATCAACAATCACATAGACTTTGCAAAATAGTAATAAAATTCCTCACATAAAAAAAAATATCTAAAAAGACCTTCTGAGTTGGAAACGAAATGCACTTTTTCTAACTTTTACTCTTGACTGCTCTCCTCGCAACTGCTGGCGTTTGCGACAACAAGCCCTCCATGGACAAGGCCCACCAAGAGTCATGGGGCGGACTGGTAGAAACTGATGCTGATGGATAAGTCCTTTTTGATCTGTTAGCACATGCCACTACTAAATAAAGAAGCAGGCTTGTCAGTGTATAGGGCCACTGATTCATTGGATCATGTAATTGATGGTACGCCAAGGTTCCTCGGAGACGTTCTGTCCTCCTCTGCCACGTTGGGATTTTCCAAAGATGTTTCAAAGTTTTTTGACCAGGCCCATCATTCAGTCCTTAACTCATGGAACTTTTGCTGTGGCCTCTCATGTTGTTGCTGATCCTGTTGATGGGGTCGCCAGATTGATCACACCGGCGGGGACTTCGTATATTCCATGAGCACGCAGAAACTCATTGCACAACTGAACAAATTGAACGTTGGATACCTCAACAGCCCAAAATGCTAATAACCAGCTACGTCAAAAGTTAGCTAAACTGAATGTGAGAACTTAAAATAATAATAATTTATTGCTTTTTTTTTTCTTTTTTCTTTTCAATTCTATCGTAAATTTTTGGGAACCTTTTTCTCAGGTTCTATTTTATCCTTGTACAAATGCGGGGCAATTTCCACCAACCATTCTGGCGAAACCACCATGCAGTTTCGCATGTATTCTTTTGAAGTTTGTACAAGTTCATAATAAATAAGCCATTTCGACCGCGCTGCATTATGTAGCACTGAGCTAGGATGGATATACGCATTCTGTCCAGTTCTCACTACGCGGTACGTGTCACCGGAGCGATTAAGTTTGGCAGCATTACCAAAAAAGCCTGTGGTCAATGCTTTCTGAATCGCAGCAGATGGATCGGGGTTCAACATTGGGCTAGTTGTATCAACTTCAACTCGATCACAGAGCTTTAGTATTTGATCACGGACATCTCGAGCCCTGTTGAGACTACGCGTCTGCAAATAATTATCTTTAGCCCATTGAACAGAATAATCCGCAGCCTCCCATTGGTTCCATATTTCCAGTAATGTCAGCATATCGCCTCCAGGCTGAGTGAATGCTTCTCGTGCTCTATCGGCATATATTTTTCTGTCCTTAGGTCGCAGAAATAATGCTCCTGATTCTGCCAGCATTGACACAATACAAATCACTTCCGGTGCACAATTGTGCTGACCAGCGGCAATCACAGCCCTCGCTACCATAGGATCTGTGGGGAACTCTGCCATCTGTCTGCCAATTTTTGTCAGTATGCCAGACTCGTTTAAAGCGCCTAAGGAATACAGTTGTTCGAGAGCCTTAATTAGCGCTGCAGGCGATGGAGAATCCATAAAGTCGAAATGCAAAATATCAGAGATACCTAAACTCTGCAGCAGCAGCACAACCGATGACAGATTGCTGCGAAGAATTTCCGGCGTAGTGTCAGCAGGAAGTTCGTGGAAAAATGCCCACTTCGTATACAGACGGAAACATTTTCCAGGGCCAGTTCTGCCAGCACGACCGGCTCGTTGGTCTGCAGCAGCTCTAGAGCAGCCAGTGACCACTAGGCTTTCCATGCCGGAGCGCGCGTTATACATGTTCTGTTTTACCAGTCCACAGTCTACAACATAGGCTATGCCGTCAATAGTGATGGACGTCTCGGCAATATTAGTGGCCAGCACGACTTTGCGAGCATTAGGAGGCGTCGGCTCAAAGATTTTGTTCTGTAGTTCTGGTGGAAGGTTCGCATATACTGGACACACAATGAGTTCTGGAACTCTGGAGCCAAGTTTTCTGGCAGTGTTGGTGATACTGTCAGCTGCTGCGTCGATCTCATCCTGGCCTGTCAGGAACACCAGAATGTCGCCTGGACCTTGAGTGACGTGAATTTGGAAAACAGTGGTAATAGAGGCATGCACATAATTTGCCTCTGGCTGCAAAGTGTAGTGAATGTCGACGTTGAACCTACGACCAGGCACATTGAATATAGGGGCGCCGTCGAAATATGTTGAAAACTTATGCGCGTTCATTGTTGCAGAACTAATAATCACTCTTAGTTCTGGTCTGACGCGTGCAATATCCTTAACCAGACCTAATAAAATGTCAGTATGCAGTGTACGTTCGTGAGCCTCGTCGATCATAATGACACTGTACTCGCTTAGTTCAGGATCGCGCAAGAACTCCCGCACAAGCATACCATCAGTCATATATTTAAGGACAGTTTTTTCACTAGTTTTTTCTTCAAACCGGATTGAATAACCGACTTTTTGTCCCAAACGCGTACCCATTTCATCAGCTACACGTGCAGCAACTGACATTGCAGCTACTCGTCTGGGCTGAGTGCATGCTATTTTAGTCTCGGCATCACAGTAGCCCGCTTCATACAGGTATTGAGGAACCTGAGTAGTTTTCCCTGAACCTGTCTCACCCACCATAATTAGCACGTGGTGGTCCTTAATAGCCTGTAGAAGTTCATCACGGTAGCCATATACAGGCAGTGAGCGTCTGGTCTCCTGGATGGATTTAATACGACTTTCTTCTAGGGCAATACGTTCCATGAGACGTTTCTGTTCTGGGGTTAACTCGGTCTCATCGTCGTGTTCGGCAGCAGCAGCATTGTTGTCTTCTTTTCCATCAAGAGACTTGTCAGACACGAATTTGACATTCTGCGACACATCAAAGACATAGTCATATGCATCTTCCTCATCACGTTCTTCGCTAGACTTGGCCTTTTCTTTTTGAACAGCTCTTCTCATCTGTTCTTCCTCCCAGTCCATCTCCCGAAGATTATTACTGTCATCGTCCTTGTAGCGCTTGGTGAGAAGTTCATCTCTGCGTTGCCGGTCCAGCTTGCCCTTCTCGGTTATATAATCTTCAGGCAGTGAGTATCCCTTCTTGGCCTCTTCTTGTTCGATTTGTTTACGCTGTCTGGCCATGTTTAGAATCTCGCGTTTGAATTGGATTTCCTTTTGCTCTCGTCGAGACAAGTTGTCCCATCCGTATGTTTTCACATCTTGCTCTAATCCTTCAACTTCTTTTTCCAACAGCAACAGTTTCTCCTTCTCACGTTTGCTTAGATACTGTTGTCGAGCAATTCGGCGCAGTTCGGATATGTCGCGTGAAGCATCGCGGGATGCTGTATCAGCAGGGTGTTGATGTTTTTCCTCTTCTTGCTGCTGCCTCGCCCGGTCGCGTTCAAGAAGCCGTCTTGCAAACTCGTCGCGTTCTTTTATGTCGTCTACCGCTTCCTCAGCGCCATGTTCCAAAGCATCTCCTTCTTCTTCTTCTTCTTTGTTCGACGGCATCCGAGACTCATACGCTCGGCCTTCAGCTTCATACACACGGCGACTGTTCCGGTCTCCTATGTCTTCGTCGCCGCTGTCATAGCCTCTTTGCCTTCTCTTTGAAGTCTTTTCAACGGTTTTCTGGCGTTTTGAAGACGGCATAGAGGCCATTGATTGATCATCCACGAATTCGTAGCGTTCTACAGGTCGTCGTTTGCTGTAAGCATAAGCAGTACTGGTACCGTTCTTGGCACCACCACTGATGCTGCTGTTGTTGTTCACTCTACTGTACAGCTCATGGGCGAAACTTTTACCTTTGTCGTCTTCTAACCCGAAGGCAACAAGTTCGTTTATCAGCGCAGTCTCAGATTTGGCGTTTTTAGCCGTAGCTATGCAAAAATCCACAATAGTGTCATTGCTAGCTCCTAGTATCTTGTGTAATTGGTCTTCTACCCATGGTTTTGACATCTACTGTGCGGTTAACAACAACTTTATAAAATAATTTGGGACGGCGACAAAAATTAAATTTAAAGTGCACTACCGATGGTGGTGGCTGAAGACTTCAGTTGCCCCCAATTTTAAGTTGGCCTGGAATCCACAACCACACACATACACACACGCACAACCATCGAAAGCACACAACACAGCAGTAGTGGCCAAAAAATGGACGAATCTTTAATAAAAGCCGACAAGGATTATTCGAAAACGCTTGACAATGAATTGCCGGAGATTGAAAAGTTATCGCTGAATCATTTCGATGAAGCTTTGGACAGACTGCTTGTTCTAGAGAAGAAGGCTCGCCAAGCTTCAGATTTACAGTCTTCCAAGCGGATCTTACAGACAATTGTTGAACAATGCGCTCAACACGACTGGGCGGTGATGAACGAGCAAATTGTGTCACTGTCGAAGAAACACGGACAGATGAAACAGGCAATTACTGTACTGATTCAGAAGGCTATGGAAGTAATCGATGTTAGCGATAGTAGCAGTACCAGCACCGTTACTACTACTGCGAACAAGAAAGCTAAAGCGGCGGCAGCAATAAAGTACAAGCCAGTTGACTTAAAAACAAGGATCGCTATTATAGAGACTATTCGCAGCGTCACAGAGGGAAAGATTTTTGTTGAAGTTGAGCGAGCAAGAGTTACGCGTGTTTTAGCCCATATCAAGGATGAACAGCTTGGAGACCTCGACAGCGCCACAGACATGCTGGGCGAATTGCAGGTGGAAACGTATGGATCAATGGATATGAGAGAAAAAACCGAGTTCATTCTAGAGCAGGTTCACCTGTATATTCGCAAAGGAGACTTTGTGCAGGCGCAGATTGTCAGTCGAAAGATTGTGCCCCGGTATTTCAACGACAAGCCAGAGCTCGACGACTTAAAGCTCAAGTACTACGACTTGATGGTGCAAATTGGGCTGCATAACAGCAAGTATCTGGATGTGTGTCAGTACTATCGCCACGTGTACGAGACCAAGAGCGTTCGGGATTCTGAAGAAGACAATGGAAGCAAGTGGAAGACGGTGCTGGCCAACATTGTATTTTTTATTGTGTTGTCGCCATTTGACAACCTGCAATCGGACTTGTTGCACAAGATTGCTCAGGACAGCCGACTGGAGCAGCTGTCTGTGCACAACGAGCTAATCAAGTGTTTCATTGCCAACGAACTGATGAGATGGCCCAAGATTGAAGAGATCTATGGACCTGCGCTTAAAGTTACGCCAGTGTTTGACGTCAAGACAGCTGAAGGTCGCACGCGGTGGGACGATCTACGGAAGCGAGTAATTGAACACAACATTCGAGTTATTTCCAAATACTACACAAGAATTACCACGTCTCGTCTTATGGGGTTGCTAGATCTTGGAGAGCGAGATACTGAGGAGTTTTTATCAAAGATGGTGACTCAGGGCACGATTTATGCGAGAATTAATCGGCCGGAACGCATTGTTAACTTTGCGAAGCCGAAGGATCCAAATGATGTGTTGAATGAATGGGGTGCTAATATTTCAACTTTATTAAGTCATATTGAGACAATCGGACATATGATTACAAAGGAAGAGATGATGAGCGGAATTCGTTGATAATGATAAAAGTAATAATAAAATATTATTGTACTAAAAAAAAAACAGACGAATAAATATACACTATAGGTAGGTAGTAATAGTAGTGTTCGGATGAGTTCGACGCATGCGATCTAAAAGAAGGAACCCTGGGAAGAAAACCTTTCAAGTACGCTGGTGGGAATCCGTTTGAGTCAATACACATGGACAATGCTCCGGCTATGGCCATTTTCAGTTTTAAAACCAACCAACCGACCATAGTCTCAATGTCCAAATGTCCGTTATTGATACAATTGAAGAATAAAATAGTCGTCTCACTAGGTTTCTCCCTCTACTGCGAGTCCTCGTCAGTCTCCTCCCTTCGCTTCCTCGCGCTCTCCTTGAGATCGTCCCATCGGCTTTTCAGTCTTCCAATCTGGATCTTGAGCTTGTCGTTGTCAGACTTAAGGCGGTCAATCTCTGTTTCGTACAGCTTGTTGCGAGCAATGTCTTTGGCACTGAGCTCCGCCCGCACTTGCTGAAAAATAGCCTTCAAGACATCCTTTTGCTTCTTAATTGCGTTTTCGTATGCTTGGGTCTGAGCTGTGGCCTTGTTCAGCAACTGACGCAAATTAGCGTTCTCGGCAGCCAACTGATCAGGCGTCAGCTTGGATGTATTGGGAACAAGATAAAAACTTTCGTCTTTCGTTATCAGAGCAGTAGCAGCACCAGCGTTCCCACTGTTGCCAGCAGCAGCGCCTACCGAGAGCGAGGGTGCGCCCTCCTTCCTTTCAGCGTTCAAAGTCTTGGTGAACAACGAATTGATGTTTATATACAGTCGTGCGAGCGGGTCTTCATCTTTTTTCTTGGATGCGGCCGATGGAATTCCAGAGATGCCTCGAGCAGTAGCCAAGGAAGCCGTCAGGTCGTCGTACTGCACAGGATTCTGAATAGACGTCGTCAATGCACCACTGCTGCTGCTGCTGATATTAGTGTTGCCGGGGGCGCTACCACTGCTATTATTGGTGGTGCTGGTGCTGGTGCTGGTGCTCCTTTTTTCTTTGTACTGATTCAAGAATGTCGCTCGGTCAGTGTGTCTTCTGGCTAAGGTCCGCAATACTCGTTGTGCCTCTTCGTTATCGGTGAGTTTTTCAGCTTGACTGAACTTGTCAGAAGCTTGCTTGTGCAATTGACTAGCTTTCGCTAGGTCTCCGTTCTGCACTGCTACATCTGCCTTCTTCACCAGTCCGTATGCTGCATCTAATGGAGATGAGTCCATCGGTCAACTGTATTTTCCAAAACCGCCTCGATTTTTAAAAAAGTAGATGGCAAGTAAAGAGTATCACAAAAACCAAAAAAAAAAAAAAAAAAAAAAAAAAAAAAAAAAAAAAAAAGACGAACAAAGAGAAGAGAAAAAAAACAAAACAAAAAAAAAAACAATTAACAATGAAAAGAGAAGGAAAAAAAAGCTTCATCGGACATATTAAAAATACATTAAATTACTTTAGTTATTGTTCTGTGGTTGCTGGTCCCTCAGAATTTTCAGCTCAGTATCAAGCTTATCATACTGCCGTTTAGCTTCCAGCAGTACTGATATGCTCTGCTGTAGCGACTCAAACTTTGCACATACTTTAGCAGTAGGCATCAACGGCCGCGATGCAAGGCCCATCTCCGCCAGCGCCGCTGTCACTTTATTCTGTAAACTTGGCTTGAAGGTAGTAATTTTCGTTGATCGAAGATACACTCCTGGCGACAATTTATCATGATACGAGATACCCAAAGCTTGCTCCTCTTTAGCGCTCAATTTCTTTTGCATTACTTGCGCAACCAGAGCCATTCCGTTTCGTTTAGTAGATGGTGCAGCACCACCGGCACCAGCTGCTGCACCGGCACCGGCACTGGCAGCTGCAGCAGCTGCAGCTGCACTGGTACTAGGCCCGCCAGCACTGGGTGCACCGGCAGCACCAGCGCCTGCAGTTGCACTAACAGGAGTACCAGTTCCAGACGATGTCGGGGTCTCTTTTCTTTTCTTTGTTTTATCTGATGTAAGTAATGTAGATGTTAGTTGTGCCAGTCCTTGGCTTGTTTGATATTGCGCAATTGAGCCTGATGTATGTGGAGCATCCAGTAATCTCAAAAGTTCAGCTCTTTCCATTAACATTCGCTCAGCAGCTGCTTCTAGCTTTCGGGATTCTAATACTAAAGCTTCTTCTTCAGCAATTTCTGCTGGCGTTCGATTAAACAACTGTTCCAGATGAGCCTTTCGCTTAATTTCCAGCGCCTTTGAAAAGTTCATTTGTTTCAGCATTTCCTGTTCTCGCAGTTCCAAATGGCCCTTGTTTTGCAGCAATGCTCGATAAATAGAGTAATATCGGTCCTTAAGATCTTCGATGGTTCGGGGATACAACATGTCGTGGTCTTTCGTCTGGATGTTGTTAGTAGTTAATTTTTCGTTGTTTGTGGGCTTTTTGTCGTCGGCGTCGGCGGCGGAGGCGACGGCCTTGTCAGATGATTCGTCCGTTGTTGGTTTCTCAGCAGCCTTGTCAGACGGTTCAACTGTCGTCTCGTCGCTCTCAGCCTTGTCGTTCTTATCTGCTGCCGCCGCCCTTTCCACTTCATCACCAGCAGCAGCAGCCGCCGTGCCGTTCTCCACGTCATCCTTCTCAGCTTTACGCCTCCAGCCGTACCTGTCGTGTATGACTACCCACCGCAGATCATACTCCTGACACAGGTTAAATAAATAACATGTCTCCTCATAGGTCCAGTCGTCGTTCTTCAACAGTTTGTCGTATTCTTCTCGACCGAACTTTGGCACATCGATCTTAGTGTTGAGCTTTGTGAATGAATAGTCTTCTTGCAGCAGCTGGTCAAAGTCATCGTACTTGCCTCGTACCCAGTGATACAACACTAGGTCATCGTCACCAGCTGTCTTCTCGTCGTGCTGCTGCTGCTGCTTTTCATCTGCCGCCGCCGCAGCGTCATCATCCGCGACAACTTCAGCTTGCCTAGTTTCCGTCCTACGGTTCTTTGCAGAAATTTTAAACGGCGCCCAAGTCCACGGTGTCGGCTTCTGTTTCCAGTCAGGTCGATCCTTAAATTTCGCTTGACTGTTTATCGCTATCGGAGGAGTATTCTCTCCTAATAAACTGTACAACTCTCTCTGCATACCATCTAAACGTTTTGGTTCCGATATTTTTAGTTTCTTAGGTGGCGGAGGTTTGTCGGATGCCGCTGCCTGCGGCATATCAAACAAATCCCGTACAGACGACGACATTGTTAATGGGCTAAAAAAATAAAGTTGCAAGTTCACCAAAAGGCGCGCACACAACTTCAGTATAGGGTGAGGGGGAAATTTTCAGGTGGTTTGTTACCCTGCAAAAGGCTATAGATTACCTGCAAGAATGAGACTATTCAATTTACGCTATTTAATTAAAGGATTTTTGTTACTCAATTGGAGGATTTTCGCTTATTGAATTGAACAACTATAAAAACATTCCTGCTTTTCTTCAGTTACATAAAGTTTACGTAAGCTACCTTGAGTTTACGTAAGCGTCCTATTCCATGATTGAATGAGGTGCCAGAAAATCATATGTGTTAAGTAATCCTTCTCCTTTTATAATTTTTCAATAAATACTGAAATGTTTCTGTGGAGCCGGGGCCTGTTTTTAGAATTTTGAGTTTTGACCAAAAAAAGTAGGTGGATGGATGGGGGGATGTGGCAGCACACATGATAAGAAGAATGGCATTGCCGAATGAAATTATTCAAATAATTGTTGGTTATATAGATGCATGCGCAGATTATATGCATGCCCGTCAAACTTCCAGGCAATTCAGACACATATGTCAGATTGATAAATTTGAGTCAAAGTTTGCCCGTACTACCAGTGAGAAAATTTCCCCGGCGATCGATTCCTCATTTACGGAACTAATTGGCAGCAGCCGAGGTTTGTTGTCACTACTTTTTATAAGACAATGGAAGTCACCTTACTGTGAGAGGTTTGCTTTGTCTCTACCGTATATAAGAATGGATGGCCAGTCATATCTCAGCGTTAAATGCCGACTGCCTTATCTCCGTGGAGGCAGTTGGTGTTGGGGGATTAAAGAGAAGCACGGTATGGGCCTCGTCCACAGATCGAATCCTCTTCAAGGTGAACTTTGCATTATAAGGGAACTACTGCTTGATGACGATGGTGCAAATGACAGTAGGAAACAGTTTAAGCGGCCGTTTACAATAGATATCTCAGTTCCGAGCAATACATTATGTACGACTAGTCTGGATTATTGGGCAGAATATGATGATGAATGTGCATCAATAAAGGTTCCTTTATAAATACATAAGTCTAGCCAGTGGTAGTGATAGCACGGTTCCACCCGACGTTCCGTCAGATGATATACTGGTTCGGACAATAGATGTCTGGAATAGCAAGCGGTTTAATATATCCACGTTACCTGGAAGGGCCAAGAAGTTTTTCAATATGAGGTGGCAAACAGTTATGATAAATTTCTTTCTTTCGGTGATCTACTCGAAGTACGGAGCACTGCTGATCACATGTTCTATCATCGGGAACCCTGAATATCTTGAGGCAAGTCACAATAGGAGCAGCGTCGTTGACATGTGGCGATTATTTGAATACCTCAATTATATTGTTACAAGGAAGTTGACTATGCTGATAGATACGCACACTCTTCCCGTGCGGGGTAACGAATTTTACCCATTCGTGGCACCCGATTACTACCCGTTACCGAAAGAACAATGGTTTGGAGGCAGGAACGTTATTTTTCGTATTCCTTTTCAAAATGCGGTTCCAACGTGCATGCAATTCTTGTCAATGAAACCTGTCGGAGAGTGCATTCGTGAATCCCATCATCATATTTCTGTCTCTTTGGACGTTGGCCAAGTATCGGTCATCGTGCCAGACTTTAAAATGCATTTAGGCGAGTTCTATATGGCTAGCCCGTTCAAAGACAATATGTTTCTTCTTTGTTGTCCCATCTGAGAAGGATCCTTATAAAATTGTTGATGTTCGGCCGTCTGACTAGAATTTGTTTTCCGCGATAAGAAGTTTAAATTATTAGAGATGCACAAGCGTGAATACGAACAGAAAATTCTGCCTGCTCTATGTGGAGATGACTATATCTATATTAGGTCATCTCAGGAAGGTGAATATAACATGTACAAGCTGGATACGAGGTCATTGCAGTAGACGTTAGAGATGTGACGCTATATACAGGTGCAGTTAAAATGTCTTAAGTATTTTTGGAATTTTGAGAAAATAATAAAAATTATGGTGCGAGTGTCTAGTGTAAAATTACATGTCTAAAATTGTCGGATTCTGCCGTCCGGGGGCAGAATCGTGGAGTATCCTGGCTGCAATTTAACGCATCGAAGGAATATAACGAAAAAAACTAGAAACAATGAATTAAATAATACATATTCGAGTTAATTTTTTGATAGGAATACGGACGCGAAATTCCGTCCGTAACCGTAATTTTCCGTCTTGAGTGGCTCTTCACAGCATACTTCGGTGATTCGGTCACATTCTGATGTATTTCGACCCCTTAGTTAATATACTGTAATCATCATGCTGCTCAACGTTGTCGCGCAATTGCGGTAGAGGAAACTTAGTTCCCGCTGGCCCCAGATATCGTGATATTTCATATTATACAAATAAGAACGCATTTTTTTCATTTAATATGCTATATATGAGAGAATATCCCTGGGCTGGAAAGTTACGTCAAGCAGATGAATGGTACACTATAACTTCGGAGATCCCTAAATGGAACCTATCTACAAACTTTAGAGTGAGTGACTCCCGGTGGAAGAACAACGAAGTAACCGGCGAAAAAAAAAAAAAAAAAAAAAAAAAAAATATTAGCAAGAATTGGATATACAAAAAAATTCTAAAAATTTGAAAAATTCAACCAACTCAGAAAAATAAAATCTGCAGCCTTAGTCCGACTAACCAAACATCATTCCACTGGAGGCGAGTTGTACCAGAAAAGCCGGGTGACCCTTGAATTAAATTTGCCGGGTCTGCTGCTCTTCCCCGTTACGGGTACACAAAAACAAATGACGGCAGCAGCACATTAAAGTTTGACCTGATCTGCGGGGAGGCTCTCTTTGTTGAGCACTTGAGCAAGTTTGCTCCAATCGGGTTTAGACTCGAATATATAAGACAATAAATCGCCCCCTTTGCAAATTGCCTCTGCAACAACAACAACAACAAGAACAACAAGATTATTAAATTATGGTCGCCACTGTAGTAAACACTAGCTTCCCTTCTGTGCATCCAAGGTGAGTAATGCATCATCATCATCCACTCTATTACTCCTGCTAACCAGCGCAATTGCAATTGGTACTGTCTATTCTCATTTGACGAGTTTTATTATTTCTCGTCCAGTCCTGGGACCTGCGTTCCAAAAATGTAAGACTGCTGCTACTCCTCAAGAGTTTGCAAAGAGCAAAGAAGCGTGCAGTGCTGCATGCTTCGGCGCAACCTCGCTTGCTGGATCTGCAGTTCAGTCTTATGGTGTTAATGCATTGCTCAAATTGACTGGCGTAGCGTCATACAAGGCTGCTGCAATTATTGGCGCTTTATTGTTTGCTGTCCAATCTGGACCATCATTGGTTCTGGCATTGGCTGTTGAACGAAGACCATGGGATCTATTGTTTGCCCAGTCTGTGACGTCATTGCTGGATACTGTGGGTCTGACATTGGCCCTGACTTGGTGGCAAGATCCTCAAATTGGTTTCAGATGAGTGAGTGTATTTATTTTAGTTTATTATATTTCAATGAATTTTGTTAATTCGTTTTTCTTTTTTTTCTTTCATGTTTGCTTCTTTATTTTTTTGTTATTTTCTTGCCTTTGTAGGCGTCCAAGCAATTTGTTGTTCTTTCTTCGAAATCCCAACCCGCAATGAATCACATGACTCTATAGACATTCCACTTCTACGGCCAGAATTTTATTGATTACCCTAACCCGGGCACATACTCTCCCACATACCCACCCTAGGCCAGGATTTTAGTTAGAATAATAACTATCCTACTCTGTGCCTTTTCCACGCGCGCTGCACACACATTAGTAGCTGTTATAATAATATAAAGTGAAAAGAATGACGGCCCCGCAAGCTCTACAGACTGGGTTTTCGTCCCGGCTGCGATTAGAGCAAACCTCACTATTTATTTCAACTCAGCCTGTGGTCCGCGAAGCAAATAAACGTGCTAGGGCCAAGACTATTAACTACGCAGAAGTAGAAGAAGATTTCGATGACGACGAAGAAGATCCTACTTACGATTCAAATGCTAGCGCAGAGAGCGTGTCTAACGATGAAGACGAGTCACCAAGCAATGCGAGCTCGCAGAACAGCATCCGAGACAAGAATGCACTTAACAAACCTAAAAGCGAGGAAAAGAAATTAGCCGAACGGACTCATCATATTCAGTACACGTCACAGCAGTTGGCAGAGATTGCCCAGACAGAGCAAGTGCTGATTCCAATGCGGGTTAATGTAGAACATGATGGATTCAGGGTTACCGACTACTTTCTGTGGAATGTTAACGAGCACATACTAACACCTGAAGCATTTGCCACAGTTACGTGCCAAGATCTAGATTTACCGCTAAATTATTCAACAGGAATTGCAAGCTCTATTAGATCTCAAATATCAGAATACCAGAGTTTGGCTAACTTAAAGCTGGACGCCGACTGTGGCATCCACGTAGCCATGTACCTGTCTGTGCACGTGAACCAACAGTTACTAGAAGACAAGTTTGAGTGGGACTTAGGGTCCGATATTCGGCCCGAAGTATTTGCGAAAACTATAGTGGCAGATTTGGGACTGTCAGGAGAGTTTTATCCTGCCATTGCTCATGCGCTATATGAGGTAGTGTTACGAATGAAACGAGACGCAATCGATGGACACTATGCGCCGCAACAAGTGGCTAATCAGGCAGCATTTAATGGGACTTCAGGGATCCGATTGGATGGTGAATTCTTGGGAGGCGAATGGGTTCCGGCTGTTGAGTTTCTGACAACTGAGGAGCTAGAAAAACGGGAAATTGAAAGAGAGCGAAATATACGGCGACTAAAACGGGAGAACTTCCGACTTGGCGGCGGAGGAGGAGGAGGTGCGTCAGCATTTTCTGATGTAATTGATCTCGGAGGACGAAAGCGACGACGTCGAGGTGATGCTAGTCCTTCAGCCAGCCCGTTTTGGTAATGTGGAGCGCCAATTTCACGGGACAAATAATCTTATTCTAGCCTCCCCGTCAAAAAAAATAAACTCAAAAACTCTAATGTTTGTTGTTTTTTGTTTTTTTTTGACGGAAAAGGATGCAGCGTAGAAAAAGAAAATAACAACAACAACGACAAACTCACAAGAGCAACCAACTGCTGGAAAAAAAGTATCAGTGGGAAACATGCGGTTTTTTTTTTTTTTTTTTTTTTTTTTTTGTTTCCTGAACCGGAGGAACTTAAAGAAGGCGCGCAGTTGCGGGAAGAGCATGCTGCGTCATTTGCCGGCTGATTAAAAATAGCAAACTAGACATCGTTAGTTTCGGATGTAGCTGTAGATAGTAGACCAAAAAAAAGTGATGTTGAAAATTATTATTTTATTACCAGATGCGCCCCATTTCTCGCCATGCAGCTTAGTCTTGACGCATCGAGCTTAACTGAAGACATGTTAACGATATGATCCAAGATCAATCAATGCTTCAGCAACTTAATAATAGTGCTGTGTATTTATTTATTTATTATAATCAAGACGTGAAAAATTGGCGACGACGTGAAAAGTGGCCAGTACGAGTTATTACCAACCACAAAAAGAAAAAGCAAGAGGAAAAAACGAAGGCGACTAAAAAAATAAGTGTCAACTCAAATAATGATATTCCAATGCCCTGAATCATCGTTAGCATCATTATCTGCATCACCGTATTTCGCGTCGTCTCCACATGAAAATAATAAATATATGGCACAGGCGCCAACAAAATCTGGCCCTAAAAGACGTGACACGTGGTATGTGGATAATGGACAAAATAACGATACTGCTGATCATATCTGGTCAAGATATTGGAAAATTCCCGACAATTCGGGAAAACTGACAGATATTGATGCTCATGAATCCGAACCGCTGCTGGCGATCAGTAGCAGGGACAAATTATTCATTTACGAACTGACCCACGTACAATTCAATAAATCCATTCTCACGCATCACCAGACTATATCGTTGCCACATGTCCAGGCAATCGCATGGATGCCTCGAAGGATGGCGGAATTGAATGGTGGTGGTAATCACGGTAGTAGCGGCAGCATAATCGTCACAGCCCAGGATAATGATGATACCCATGTAAACATCGTCGGCCTCTCGGATCCATACAGTAGCAGCGATCCTGCCAAGATTCTTGCGAGGTTATCTCACAGAAAGCAAAGCAAACAACAACAAAGGGAGGAGAAATGGTTTAAAAGGAAAAGGGAAAGACGGGTTAATCATATGGCATTCGCCAACCAACATCCTCATTTACTCACGCTTTGTGATCAAAGAATTTACGTATGGAACATGAAGGCAGAACAGATTAGCGGCGTGCCAATATACAAAACACGGAAAGGCCACGGGGGCCTGACAACCTTTGATATATGTCCTGGAGCCGATGACGTGGTTGTAGTCGGCGGACGAAAGGGGATTTCGCTGAGAGACCTGCGAGCCATGGGATGTGGACTAGAGCCATTCGGGCCGGGACGCAAGATAAATTTGGTCAAATGGAACAACAGTAACCACCATCTGATTGGCACGGCCTCTGATGATAATGTGGTACGAGTTTGGGACGTGCGCGCAAGTAAACCTGTCGCCGAATATGACGATCATACCAGCGAGATCAGCGGGCTGCAATGGAACGGCTTGGCCACGTTGATCAGTGCTTCACGAGATGGATCTATCAGAACAAGGAATACTGATAAGTATGACAGCAGTAGTACTAATAATAACAATTATGCCAACTATAACCAGCAGCAGCCATCGCCAACATGGTCTGAATCTTCAGAGAGTGCAGCTTTTTCGCCAGGGCCCATGACTCCAGACAGTCCCAGCGGATCATCAGTCGTTCCGGCCCTGACACCATCGACACCGCTGACGCCACTGGGTCCTCCGGCGCCAGTGGGAAGGCGAGGAGGCCATGGGCGTAGTGTCAGCGAAGCGTCCACATCGTCGTTCAGTTCGGTGAATTCTGCCAGCTCCTGTCGATCCTGGAAAATCTACCGGCAGCGGCTGTCATGGGCCGACGAAGAACATAATTTGGGATACTTTGTGGAGGAGGCATTTAACGACGGAAGCGGGGCGACGATTTTCTCACCGCGAAAGACATTCATAGCACTGGCGACTGCCCGGCAGAAGTCGCGATGCGCGGCCGGGGGCACTGAGTTGTTGTCGCTGGATTCTGACGGGTTTCTGGGAGTCCACGTGCGCTCACCACGCGAGACGACGAGTTGTATTTTATAGCATTAAAAAAAAAATAGACAAGTTTTCATTTATTGTTGTTATTATTATTATTATTATCATGGTTGTTAATATATTTTGTCATCGTCACCCTCTTGCTAAAGCCTCATACCTTTGAGAAGTATCCTGATACTCTTTTTTAAATAATTCAGACTGATGGCGAGCCATGAAATGCAAAAAGTCCTCCAGATGCGCCCGCAGTACCGATACACTCTGAGGATCCATATTAGTTTGTGCAATGAGCCCCGGGAATGTCACAAACAATCGAAGTAGGTGCGGAGCCCCGTATATCTCAGACATGGGCTCCTTTTTATGGGACTTGATAACTTCGAGGTACTGCTGTCTCTCATATCGGTATAGCAGCAAGTTCCCTAGAGCTTTGTCAAAATAAGCCTTGATGCCAGAAATCACTTCTTCCAAAATTTCAGACTCCGCAGTGGACGGCAGAGACTCCAGCGCTGCCTTTTTAGAGTCTTTATACTTTCTTAGCACGGTCGCGACATTGGGACTGGCTGGCAGCTTAGCGATCTTATGGTCTTTCGTGACAAGTTCCCAATCGTCTACCAACAGGGCCTTCAGCGAATCAGGCACGTGAAGAGAAATTTCTGGTCGTTTGATGTAGTCTTCTTCTTTTTCTAGATCTTCTAAAGCGCGAGAACGTTTGACGGGTCTATTGGGCGCTGCGCCAGAAGAACCTGCTGACGGCCCAGCCGACGATCGGCTGCTAGTCCCTGCTTCGTCATTACCACTGGCGCCGCCGGCGCCGGCTCCCCCACCATAGGACGTAGCCGATAACGAAGCGTCATGCATTGCTCTTGATGCAGCGGCTGCGGCCTCTCTTTTTCGTTTAGACGGCGCCCCAGCCGACGTCCCTGGCGAACCAGCAAAAGTGCTAGCGATGGACACGGATGCTGCACCACCACCAGAGGATGCTGCTGAGCTCTTGGCCGCAGACAGCGCTGCTTGTTTTAATTCTTTCTGGGTACGAATGTTCTCTTCATTCCAAGTAAGTGCCCGTTCTGATGGAATCCATTCGTCCCATGTAGATTTCCACCCTTTGTAGTGAACAAAGTACGCAATTTGACCTTTGAGTTCAGCTGATACCCCAGAAGCATCCGTTTGTTTTTCAACGGGGCCCTCTTTGAAAGTTACCTTGGACGTGGTAGGATCATATGTTCTAAGGATCTTGGCTTCGTACAGTAGTGGCCCATGAAACGCCAGACACTTTGTGCCGACTTGTAAGGGCATGCTTGTGTTGAGAGAGATAGGGCAGGGCAGGAAATGTTTGTCTTGCAGGCAATCCTAAAAGAGGCAGCAGCGTATTTGAGGCTCCACTTTCTTTTTTCTTTTTTTTTTTTTTTCTATATTTGTTTCAAATCAGTTTCTGGTCGTTTCTACTTTCTATTTCTGCGGTAAAACTATTTATTTTTCTTTTCTTTTCTGGCTTCTGGATGTATAGATTTTTAAACAAATTATGCTTTTTTTCTGGGTTTTCTCGACGCGACGGGTGAACTTTAATGTCACGTTTTCGCGAAAAACATTGAACGCGAGAGTTTTCCTACGCACGTAATGGTCACATACATAAAACTGCCCGAAAGCTCATAAACGCTTGCATGAAGCGTGGACTACTGTCGGGCGACAACATTACTGTTTTGATAATGTGAACTCTTCGGCATATCGGAATAGCGCCATATTTGAGGCTATTCCCACTGGCCACTTCTTTCTCGGACAGAATTGCTGATGGGAGATAGCATTTTACTAATAGTAAGAGTGTTATTGTAGTATCTAGCCAAAAATTCTTCCCGGTGCTCTGTCCGTAGGCAATCGCTGCACGGCTTATTGAAAAGGAATTATCCTAAGCTACCTCTCTAACTATCCAGGAAGCGCACAACTGCATATATCGAGGAATCAGTAGAAAAAAAGAAAAAAAAAAAAAAAAAACAAGAACTCCCACCGCTAATCATCATGTTATTATAAAAATAATCATATGATCTACTATACTACCACTAACTAGTATCGATATACGAGTCACGTGACCGCAGATCATGTCATCATGCCATTTAAACTTCGACTGTGGAGAGAGGAAACTTTAGTTAGCATTCATTCTGGTCGACTGGCTGACTGATTGATTGCGCGCATATAAACAAGAAAAGCTTAACCCCAATGGCTGATAAACAGCAGCAACAAACAGTCGGCATAGTCGGCGCTGGACTAGTAGGATGTCTTGCAGCCGTTGCCTTTGCCAAACAGGGCTATCATGTAGTTGTGTATGACGCACGACCAGATCTAAGAAGCGCCAGTGAGCAGAAAAAAGCTCAGCTGAGATCAATCAATTTAGCAGTATCGTCACGCGGAATCAGAGCACTGGAATTTGTAGACCAACAAATGGCCAAGAGAGTCCTGCAAGGGTTAGTACCAATGAGTGGAAGAATGATTCATCACGTGGACGGCCGGCAAGAAAGTCAAAAGTACGGACTGCACGGCGAATGTATTAATTCGATCAATCGAGCATTGTTGAACAGATCTTTATTAGACGAACTTGATAAATACGAAAATGTGCAGACCGTGTTCAACTGCAAGATGATCTCTTGTGATCTGAAGTTAGACAAACCTGTAGCACATTTCCAAAGGACCGCGGTGACGACGACGGATGAGCACGGAGAAGGCAGCGGCGCCGGCAGCGCTGTAGAAAGCTTTACTGTAGACGATGTAGACGTGTGGATTGGCGCCGACGGATCGTTTTCGCGCATGCGAAGTCAGATCCAGAGAGTGATGCCTATGAACTTCTCACAGAAGTACATTGACGATTACTATTTGGAGCTGCGCATCGATGTTAAAAAAGGTGCGCAATACGAACAGGGCAAGTTTGCCTTCAACCCGAACCACTTGCATATCTGGCCCCGTCACGAGTACATGCTGATTGCTTTGGCCAACGAAGACGGATCATTCACCTGCACACTTTTTGCGCCCAAGAAGATTTTCGAGACCCAGCTAGACACTACAGCCAAGGCTGTGGAGTTCTTCCGTAAGCAGTTCCGCGACGCTTTGGAGGAGATGGGTGAGGACGTGCTTGTCGACTGCATTGAGAACAACCCGCGGGGCAGTTTGGTGAGTGTCAAGTGCAACCCTTACAACTACGAAGGCAGGGCCATATTGATTGGCGACGCGTCTCACTCCATGGTCCCGTTTTACGGACAGGGGATGAACTGTGGGTTTGAAGACGTGAGAGTCCTGATGGAGATTCTGACAGCCCATGATTTTGACTTCAGGGCTGCGTTCGATGAGTACAGCCAGACCCGCCACAAAGACCTCAAGGCCATTGTAGATTTGTCCATGGCCAACTACGTAGAGATGCGGCACAAGGTCGTGAGCACCACTTACTTGGTGCGCAAGCAGCTAGATAACCTCCTGTATAGATTGTTGGGCGATTGGTGGATGCCGCTGTACACAATGGTGTCATTCCGTGCTGACGTGCCGTACTCCCGAGCTGTCAAAGAACGCACTTTCCAGACTCAGGCGCTCAATATGGCTCTGACGGCTGCTGGTGTGGTTGGCGTTCTTGGAGGATTGGAGCTTGCCCGATGGATCAAATGGCGAAGATGAAGTATGAAGATACTAATAATATTACGACAGACACGATTAAATAGTAGCAATATAAGTATATATATATATATATATATATATACATATTGTTTTTGTACTAGTTATTAGCATGTAAACTGCTTGACTTTTGAACATCCCCGTTTGGGCATCATACAAACAACTGGTTAAAGTTGCAACGCTGAAACGCTTTGACCAAGGAAATTTCAGCTATTTCTGCTGACTGTAACTTTGAAAACACAGAGTAATTTTCAGACCTCCACCCCCCGTTCCGGTGCGGCGCACGTAACCTTTTACCTTTTTTTTTTTCATTGATGAAAAATGCCCCACCACTCATTATATTGATCCTCACCACCACCACCACAACAATCAAATGAGCGACAGGCTTACACGGATTGCTATTGTCAGCTCTGACAAATGCAAGCCTAAGAAATGTCGCCAAGAGTGCAAAAAATCTTGCCCTGTAGTAAGGACTGGAAAATTATGTATCGAAGTCACTCCTGAGTCTAAGATTGCATTTATCTCCGAGACTTTATGTATTGGATGCGGTATCTGTCCTAAAAAATGCCCCTTCGGAGCAATCAACATTATTAACTTACCAACAAACTTGGAGAAAGAAGTAACCCACAGATATTCTGCAAACTCTTTCAAATTACATCGTCTGCCTACCCCTCGTCCCGGTCAAGTGTTGGGTTTAGTAGGCACTAACGGTATCGGCAAATCCACTGCTCTCAAAATTTTAGCCGGTAAACAAAAGCCTAACTTGGGCCGATACGACGATCCTCCTGAATGGCAAGATATCTTGATCTATTTCCGTGGATCTGAGTTACAAAATTACTTCACTAAGGTCCTGGAAGACAACATCAAGTGTATTATTAAGCCTCAGTATGTCGACAATTTGCCCAAGGCAGTCAAAGGCCCTAACAACCACGTCGACGAACTGCTTAGCGCCCGCGGAGACAGAAAAGGAGCTTTCGATAGAGTAATCGACATCTTACAGCTGCGTGGACTCCTGGATAGAGAAATTGCCCAGCTGTCCGGAGGAGAGCTGCAGAGATTCGCCATCGGTTTAACATGTATCCAGGTCGCCGACGTCTACATGTTTGACGAGCCCTCCTCATACTTGGACGTCAAGCAAAGACTTAACGCTGCTAACATTATCCGATCACTGCTGCACGCCACATGCTACGTCATTGTAGTAGAGCACGATTTGTCCGTGCTCGACTATCTTTCTGACTTTGTCTGTATTCTGTATGGTGTACCGTCCGTCTACGGAGTGGTGACCCTGCCCAGCTCTGTCAGAGAAGGTATCAACATTTTCTTGGACGGTAACATTCCTACTGAGAATTTGCGGTTCAGAACCGAGTCTCTGCAGTTCAGATTAGCCGATGCCACCGACATCATAGCTGCAGACAAGGGAAGACTGTTTGAGTATCCTGACATGAAGAAGACACTGGGCAAATTCGAGCTTAATGTGCATGCTGGTAACTTTACTGATTCCGAAATTATTGTCATGATGGGAGAGAACGGAACTGGTAAGACTACCTTCTGTAGAATGCTGGCTGGTGCTCTGACTCCTGATGATGGCAAGAAGATCCCTCAACTGAACGTTTCTATGAAGCCACAAAAGATCGCCCCCAAGTTCACAGGAACTGTCCGTCAATTGTTCTTGAAGAAGATCAAGGCAGCATTCTTGCATCCTCAATTCCAGACAGACGTAGTCAAGCCACTGCGGATTGAAGACATTGTGGACCAAGAAGTCCAAACCTTGTCAGGAGGAGAGTTGCAAAGAGTTGCTATTGTGTTGGCTCTGGGTATCCCTGCCGATATTTACGTTATTGACGAGCCGTCTGCATATTTGGATTCCGAACAGAGAGTCATCTGTTCTAAGGTTATCCGACGATTTATTTTACACTCTAAGAAGACTGCATTTATTGTAGAGCATGACTTTATTATGGCAACTTACTTGGCTGATAGAGTTATTGTATTTGACGGTAACCCAGGTGTTCAGTCATTTGCTAATACTCCTGAATCGTTGTTGACTGGATGCAACCGATTCTTGAAAAATCTTAATGTTACATTCCGACGGGATCCTACATCTTTTAGACCCCGTATTAACAAGTTGGATTCTCAAATGGATCAAGAACAAAAATCAACAGGTAACTACTTCTTCTTGGAGAATACCGATGCATAGAGGAGGAGTGTGACGTGAAACAAAATGGATGGTAATTTTTGGAGCAAGCAAGCAGGCCACGCCCGGCCTGTAATTGTTTATTAAAAGAGACAAGATATAAATGAAATAAAAAAGACGAAAATAAATTTAAAGTAGCCATCATCAATTAATCTTGTACTTTATAAAGTCCAGCCCTAACCCGCATGTCACTCACACTTTTTTCTTAATCTTATTTCGTCCAACCATACAGAGTCTTGATATATATAATCCACAATGAGAAATACCGAGCACGAACGGCCAGAGCTTGTGTCGTTTGACGACATTGATTACAATGATCAAAGACAACTCCGGGCCGCTCAGGATTCTATGCTTCGAGAACAATACATTAGAGTTCAAGCCTTGAAAGTTGTTCGTCGAGCTCTCGAGAAGTGCTACGAGACCCAAGGAGCTAACCAATATGAAAACTGTAAAGATTTGGCAGGTATGTGTGAAAATGGAAACGCAGCGAAAGAATGAAACAAAAAATAATTAAAAAAAAAACGATGCTAACAAGAACGATATTTGGACATGTTGCCAAGCCATGAAATTAAGGGCTTTTTGGGTTATCAAAGAAACGATCCAACCAAATAGTCTAGTGAATATTTTTATTTGTTATATATCCTCTTTCTTTTCTTTGCTTTTTTTTTCTTATATCTTCTCTGTTATTTCTGGGGAAGAATCTCGCTTTTCCTCGTCATCCGAGAAGTCAGAAGCCCTTGATGCTGTATCTGGAGAATGTGATGACAACTTCAGACCTACAACCTGTGGTTCCGTCGATCCGGGTCGACTTTCACTTCCATTTTCTTCAAAGGAAGATTCTGATTTTATATCTGGCGACCTTGAACTTTTTAAGGATTCCGAATCCGACTTGTCTGTACTATCTGGTATTTCGTCCACCAGTTGAGTAACAACATCATCTTGTTTTTGCTCGACCTCTTCTTCATCACTGGTAACCGTTTCTTGTTTCTCATGTGCTCCTTCTTGCGGACGTTGTCCGTTTTTGAATCCACAATGAGGACAAATATACACCACGTATTTCGGATTCTCTCCATACTGACATAATCCATTATGTGAATAGCACTTGTGACATATTAGCGCAAATCTAGAATTAGGACTTTGCTCATCTTCGCCTACTAGGATATCTAATATTCTGTCGTACCACCGGGGCTCGTAGATGATTCTAGGAAAGTTAGGAGCTCTTGGCAATGGCGGACCCGATGGTATCTGTGACGGTCCGCTGTTGCCTACGTTTGAATAGGGTGGCTGCTGCGGTGGAACTTGTGTAGTAGCGTACGGTGCGGATCCTCCAGACGCACGCTGAGATCCTTGATTTGATGCTGCTGCTGCCGCTGCCGTCGCAGGCTGTGTTTTTTGTGATGAGAATGTCGTCCTTGGCCCGCCGGCTTGCGACCTAGCAAACTCATGCTGATTTCTATTTTCTGTCTCATTCGGAATTTGCTTCTTTTCTCGCGCCTTTTTCGCCTCTTCTTTCTTGTCCTTGTAATTCCATCCCACATCGTATCTATCTAGTATAGCCTTGGCATCATTGAAGCTCAGATTCTGCTTCACCTGGTCGACAAGGTCTGACCGCGCAAGATCCAGCGCTTTCCGCTGCTCTTGCCTCGCGCTCAAAATCCAATTAGTGATAATTTGAATAACATGTCGGCCTAACGCGATAACAATCGGACCACCAATTAGACATGACACATCTCTAAGACTACGCTTGCCAGTCTGGCCGAAGAAAACATATATGCTAAATGCTGAGAAAATAATCACTGAATACAGCGTCATGATGGCCTTGAATCTTCGTAATTTCAGCGTCCATTTGATTTGATTCTGCTCAATCCCCGAAATCTTGGCACTAAGTTGCCCTAACTCTTTATCATAATATTGAGCATTTTTGGTCAGGTTAGAATATCATAATCCTTGAATGAGAAGAAGAAGAAGAAGAAATAAAAAGCATCGTTCTCACTTACCTTGCGAAACCAGCCCATAATGTTAATGGGCAATTGATGTTATACAGGTCTGCTGTACACTACCAACGACAGCTCAATGTAGTGTGTGTGTGTGTGTGTGTGTGTGTGCGTATGTATGCCAATCTTATGCAGCGCTACTCGAAACTTCAATATCAGTTAATATCGCCTACAAGTACCTATCTGTCAGTTTCCACTCAATGTCAGTCGCTGTTACTATCGCACTTTCAAGGGCAGCACACCATGGAACCACACGCACAATTTATCTGCGGCCCTCACCGAATATAAAAAATAAATATATGTCAGGTGGACACTAACTATAGATAGCTTCGTGCTGCGCGCGGTGCGTTGTTTTGATCCAGACGTCTGTGCGGCGGTGCCCAATATGCGGGGACTAAACATGATGACATTATTATTATTTTTTATTTTTTAAGAGTTAATTTGGCTGACCTAATGCTGCTGTGAGATATCTACATTCATCATTAGCCAACGTTATTTTAGCGTTAATTAATCCATCTGCTGTGTGCTGTGCACTCCAATCAGCGCAAATCTTGCAAACAAGATAACAACGCTGCTGCCACACAAACACAGCCGGACTTGGCTGGTCCGGCATTTTAAGCTATTGTTGACACCCTGGCTACGGAAAAATTCAACTATTTATTAGGCATTGCCTGATATACCTTTTTCTACGACTTTTTGTTTTGTTTGTTTCTATTTATTTTTCGTTTTTTCTTTTCATTTCTCGTTTGTTGAGCCGTACTCTGCGCGTCGTCCTCTCTGCATTGACTTTTCGTGTCTCCAATTTTCGTCCTTGTTTCCCTTTGTCTCGGGGCCGCACTCAAATTACGCAACGCAACCCAACCTTAGCGGGGCTACCCGGCCCATGTGGTGTGCTCAATGAGCTCACACCGTGTGGTGCCCCTCCTCGGTGCTTAAATATAAATACGGTAATTACTCGGATTTCTCTTGTCCTTTACAACAAACAATTGATTGATTTCTTGAAATCATTACGACCACGACTACAATTTAACAACAAAACAATGTCATTGCAAAACAAATTGTCAATTACAGACCTCGACCTCAAGGGAAAGCGAGTGTTCATGAGAGTGGACTTCAACGTTCCACTTGACGGCGACAAGATCACAAACAACCAGCGAATTGTCGCCGCGCTTCCTTCAATTAAATATGCTAGAGAACAGGGCGCTAAGGTAGTCGTCCTGGCCTCTCATTTGGGCCGTCCCAACGGTGAGAGAAACCCTAAATACTCTCTCAAGCCCGTAGTTCCTGAATTGTCCAAATTGTTGGACACTAAAGTGGAATTCCTCGACGACTGTGTCGGTCCTCAAGTCGAAAAGGCCGTCAATGCTGCTTCCGGCGGCCAAGTCATCCTTTTGGAGAACTTGCGTTTCCACATTGAGGAGGAGGGCTCTGCCAAGCAAAAGGACGGTTCTAAGGTTAAGGCCGATAAGGCTAAGGTTGAAGAGTTCAGAAAAGGTCTTACTGCCCTTGCTGATGTTTACGTAAACGATGCCTTCGGCACCTGTCACCGTGCCCATTCCTCAATGGTCGGTGTCGAAGTCCCTCAAAGAGCCGCCGGTTTCCTCGTCAAGAAGGAATTGACTTACTTTGCCAAGGCTCTTGAGCACCCCGAGCGCCCATTCTTGGCTATCTTGGGAGGTGCCAAGGTATCTGACAAGATTCAATTGATCGACAACTTGTTGACCAAGGTCAACAGCTTGATCATCGGAGGCGGCATGGCCTTCACTTTCAAGAAGGCTTTGCAGAACATGGAGATTGGTAACTCGTTGTTCGACGAGGAGGGATCCAAGATTGTCGCCGGCTTGGTTGAAAAGGCTAAGAAGAACAACGTCGAGCTTGTCTTCCCTGTCGACTACGTGACCGGTGACAAGTTTGACAAAGATGCTCAAGTTGGCAAGGCCACTGATGAGTCTGGCATTCCTCAAGGATGGATGGGACTTGACTGTGGTCCCGAGTCTGTCAAACGTTATGAGGCTGTCATTAGCAAGGCCAAGACCATTTTGTGGAACGGACCTCCTGGAGTCTTTGAATTTGACAAGTTTGCTACTGGTACTAAGGAGACTCTGGATGCCGTTGTCAAGGCCTGCGACAGTGGTGCCACTGTTATCATTGGTGGTGGTGACACTGCTACTGTCGCCAAGAAGTTCGGCGCTGAGGACAAGTTGTCTCACGTGTCTACCGGAGGCGGTGCTTCACTCGAGTTGTTGGAGGGCAAGACCTTACCGGGTGTTGCCGCCTTGTCTGATAAATAGATGGAGAAAAAAAAACTAAAAATATATTTATGATTTGCGTTAACCGTGAAATAAAGAAGAAAAAAACTAAAATAATTGCAATACCCTAAACGAAACAGAAGAAAAGAAAAAAAGAAAGAACGACACTAAGGCCCATGAGCAGTCCCATTTAATTGAAAGTCATGTCAGGACTGATTTGCTGCAAACGCTGGCGAAGCAAGTCATTGGCCTGTTGAATAGGAGCCGTGTCAACATTGAGATTGCTCATTTTGGTCACCAAATTGCCAACAGACTGGGACAACGACGACGCAGCAGGCGCAACCGCATTAGAAATTCCATCAATTGGATCTCCAATAAGATGGGACAGAGTTGCAAAGGTTCCATGAGTCACCGACTGAACAATAGGACCAGTGAGAAAGTTGCTGATTGCCTTGGACCCACCCAGTGTAGGGATGGAAAGAACGTTACCAATGAACCCAACAGTGCCGTCAACAACGTGATCTAATTGGTCAATACCCTTGTAGACACTGGACGCTGCTCCATTGTTGTCGAGCAGGTTGGTAGTAGCCTTGGCCAAAGGCGCAAACAGAGCTTGTCCATCGGCATCAGTCTGCACAAGACCACCCCATGAGGTCTTGCCTGCCTTCGAGTCATCAGCTGCGCGGGCAACAACAACAACAATAGCGGCGGCGGCCGACTTTGAAAGATCGTCTAAAGACCGGACAGCTTGATTAAGCTGTTCCACATCAGCAGATGGGTCGACTCGGTGCACAGCCTGAACTTGAGAATCAACATACTGTTTGTAGGGACTAATGACTCTTGACAAAGTCTCCGGAGATGAGAACTCCGCCGACTTCGCAGACGAAACAAAAACATAGATGTTGGAGGTCAACTTGGAAATTTGTCCATCCAAGTTAGCATTGGTGGCTTTGGAGATGTCAACAGGGGGGTTGACAAGCGATTGAGTGGAAAGAAGAACTAATTTGTTGATGCTAGACACAGGCTTGTTAACAAACGCTTCACTGTCAGAAGCCTCCGGAGTAGCAGGGGCTGCACATGCGACGGTAGCAAGAGCTACAGCAACAGAGAGAAGAAATTTGGAAGGGGTTCATAATCAAAAGAGGAGACGTGTGTAACAGCGGGAAAACCACTGCCTATTTCCTTCCTAGCTTATATAGACACCAAAATGCCTCTCAAGTAGGTTTTCTTGGCAGTTTCTCAGTTCTCGTGGATATGAATCACTAAAGAAGACATTATTGAGTCAAACCCCATTCGGCACAGCCATGAAACTAATATGGCAGACTGTATTCGCTAATATAGTTTGCGGGGTGCATGCAGAGTGCTTGGCAGTCGTTCGGATTTTTGTTCTTTCTTTGTTTTCCAAAGAATTCTCAAATAAAAGCGGTTATCCATTGGAAGAGAAAAACAAAACATTTGTTTTTGATTTTGCTTTTACAGAGCATGATTCGTTTTGTTCTTTGTACGTCTTCTTCCACATCTCGTCGGAGCCCTAATCAAATATGAAACATCATGCAATCAACAACGTGCTGCCGTGTTTAACGCTATTCGTAAAAATACATGTATTAAATAAACCTTGATCGGAAATCAAATATAACCACTAAGGTGATCTAGACAACTGGCTCACCCCACATTACGCTCATTGGGAGGACGGTACTTGACACCCAAAATACGAAAAATATCCTCCTCCGTGTTATTGTCCAATCTAGCTCCTGTATCATCCTTAGGCTTATTAGATTTATGTTTGTTTCGGTTATTCTCTTGTACATTGTGTCGAGCAAACAATCCTTTTTCGCTCAACTTATACCCTTTTTTGCGTGCCAGCAGCCTCATACTTCGATTAAATAGGTCGTTTCCCGTATAATACAACAAGAATCCCGCCAAGTTCTCATGCGGTACTAATAAGATATCCATCCTTCTCCATTTACCATCCTTCAGTGCCGTCGCCCCCAACCATCGTTCAGCATTATGCTCTATGCCAGAAAAAGTATACTGAGCAAATCCAATCTCCCACAGCTTCTTCAACAGTGAGGTAAGCACTTGGCAGAGATATTTCATGCTAACGCCTGGCTTAGTTAAAATAATATCAATATCTCCGCAGTCGGGCTGACCCCTCCTATATGAACCCATACAAGTAGCTTCAATGTCCTTGTCAATCAGCGCCAGCTGGTCTTTAACAACATTGTAATGCTCAGTCACTTCGATTCGTGAAATACGCTCCGCAAAATCGTAGTAGTGCTCAAGCCCAACTCGCTGGTTCTGAGTCAAATCTAACTTTGACACATCGTCCAATGCCCGAACTCCCTGATTGTACCACTTCATGGCTGTCTTTATACCCACGCCGTACACTCCCTGCAACAGGGTAAGCACTCTGTCCTGTCCTGTCTTGGCCGCGTATTCTAGCTTCTTTATCGTGCCCGTATTCGCAGCCTCTTCAATCTTTTTGGCTAACCGCGGCCCTACTCCAAACAACTTTCTGGCCTGCTGCTCTGTTGTAATGTGCTTGCTTGTATTTTTCAGTGACTGTATGGCTTTGCGGTATGCGACCACTCGGAACTGGTCATTTATCGCCTCATAGTGGTGGAGCAACAGCGACAGCTTCGTTATGGCGACCTGGTTGGGATTGCTCTCACTCTCGTGTTTAAAGCCCTGCATGCATAAAAAGCTCTTCCAATTGGTTTTCTTTTTCTTGGGCGCCTTAGCTGTTCGGTCACCGGGCGTTGTCTCGTTCACGGGCTCGGCCTCCGACTCCGATAACAGCGCCTCGGTTTCCTGTCCTATCTTAGCGTTCTGCATCTGCTGTTCGAGCTCGTCTTCTTGGTCATCATCACCGCGTTCCGCAGATGGCTCCGTCTGACCAGGCAGCTCCTTCGACTCAATTGGCTCATTATTGCGCTCTTGCGATTCAGCAGTTGGCTCTTTCTCATTCTCGCCTTCTTCCTTCGCCTCGTCAATTGCCACACGGTACCTGAACCCGTCCTCTGTCAGCCGATTATGTTCAATACAGGCAGACGGCCAATCGTCATATAAAATGTGTGTATCGTCACTAGGCTTTATCTTCTGTTCCTCCAAGTAGTCGGTCACGCGTTTGGCTGTCCAACGACGCGTGACAAGGATATGAGTTACCGCGTCATTATACTCGGTCTCAATATGAGCCCCGTGTTTTTCAAACGCCTGACATCGCACACGAAATATATTCGATTTCCTTTGAATCGGGATAAAGAGAAAATGCAAACCGTTGAATAGCTTTGGTGGCGTCGTCGTCGTCGCCTGCTCTTTTTCACTATCCTCCTCCTCCTTCTTGTCAGTGTTAGTTTCCTTTAGCTTTTTCCGACGCTTCGCCTTTGAACGTGCATCTTTCGAGCGATTGCCAGAAACCCGCTTACCGGTCTTAGGTGGCGACTCGCTTATTGAGGGCTGTTGTTCATCCGGAGTCTTTGATCTCTCGTCTTCTGTGTTGTCGTGAGCCCCAATCCCGGAACCGGATGATGGTTTTGCTTCCGGTGCTTTCCTCTTCTTTCGACTCGTTTTTAGCAATTCGTCATATTTTTTATAATTCTCGTATGCCAGCTTCTCTATCTGATCCTGCTCATCCGCCTCGTCTGCCATACTAGTAGTGCATTTTTCATTTGCGTCTTGCGCGATAAACGCAAGGTAAGGTTAATAATCATTTCGGTCTCGGACCCCACATTTTCAGTTAGCCTGATTTAGTCACACCCGGTGTCTGCCAAAAACGATAAAGACTCGGCAAAAAAACGGTGACAGAAAACAGACGGAAGCAAGATTTAAAAAAAAAAAATAAAATAAAATAAAAAATCAAAGAAAAGAAAAGGAGCCGCGAGAGAAGCATGCCATTCAAAGACATTCCGCCAACTGAGGTAGGTTGTCCAATACCCGCCAACACTCCCCATGCCGTCAGCGTCACCTTGCCGTCCTGGGACGCAAATGTAGCCTATGAAGAAGGCGAATCTTGGGTAGCTGATAAAATGACCTCGGGATACCCGCGCTTCTTTGTGCATCACAAGATCAAGGAGCTTTGTACATTAATTGAACAAACATATGGCCGTGAGAATGAACAATGTTTGATCTTTCCTACCTATCAAATCGCCAAGCGGTGCAGAGAGTTCATTGAGCGCCAGAACAAAGATAATGATGACAGCAACAACAACAAGACCACTAACACTGTTCGAATCGTTCAGCTCTCTACACCAAAGGTAAGTCAGAATGAAGACGACGAATCTTATGTCCAATGTAATATCTCAGTGGTGTTCTTTCCGGCTCCGTTGTTTCCACTGGCGAAAGCTTATTGGCAGCATTCCGGTGAAGGAATTTCGTCCCGACTTGGCGAATATGTCTTGGATAGAATTCATTTGCCCGGACAACAAAGGAAATCCCCCAAACCGACTGCTTCATCCTATGCTGATCTCCATCATTCACCATCGCCAACTCCATCCGCCTCCACCTCCACTGGTGCGACAACAGCATCTGAACCGCGCGAGCAATATGTCTATGTTGAAGAGCGCTACGGCAGAAACCTTGATCTCAGGTTAGCTGATGACGCCAAGCAGGCAACAAGACGACGAATCGCTGCTGCAATCAGTGGCAGCTCCGATACCGGTTCCAACAACGTAGATGCATCTGATGTTTACTTATATCCGACTGGAATGACTTCGATTTTTTCTGCTCATAGATTAGTATTGGAAGCCCTGCCCAAAGGATCGACTTGCAGAAGCGTCTGTTTTGGCTTCCCATACACAGACACCCTCAAGATTCTCCAAAAATGGGGCTGCGGATGTGTGTTCCTGGGTAATGGAGAATCTAAAGATCTTGACGACCTTGAATCCGACTTAGAGTCGGGCAAGCTGCAAATCTTGGCCTTGTTCTGTGAGTTTCCCTCTAATCCCCTGCTAAAGACTCCAGATCTTAAACGGATCGCCCAACTAGCTGCTAAATACGACTTCGCTGTAGTCGTCGACGAGACTATCGGCAACTTTGTCAATGTCCATGTCTTGCCATTTGCTGACATTGTAGTGTCCTCGTTAACCAAGGTATTTAGCGGCGACTGTAACGTCATGGGAGGCAGCCTGGTACTGAACTCGCGGAGCAGATATTACGATCAACTAAAACACACTCTAGATTCCAAACAATATGAAGACTATTTATGGGCTGAAGATGCTATCTATTTGGAAAGAAACAGTCGCGACTTTGTGCACCGAAACAAGAGAATGAATGAGAACGCAGAGCTGATCACTACGCTAGTCAAGGATAACCCTATTGTAAAGCGCATCTACTATCCCAAATATGAGCCTACTAAGAAGTACTACGACGACTGCAAGCGATCTAGCGAGAATTCCGGATACGGTGGCTTGTTCTCGATAGTATTCAACAAACCACAGCAGGCGAAAAAGTTCTTTGATAGTGTTAAGATTGCGAAGGGCCCATCCCTTGGCACCAATTTCACTCTGACTTGCCCCTACACCATCATCGCCCATTACAATGAGTTGGACTTTGTCGAGCAATTTGGAGTCGATCGCTACTTGGTCCGCATCAGCGTTGGATTAGAAGAGAAGCAAGATTTAGTTGAACGGTTCAAACGAGGATTAGAAGAAGCAAGTAAGGAGTAGTTATAGACTGATAGAAGCTTTTTTTTTTTTCTTTTCTTTTTGTTTTTTTCCCGAAGAAACGTAATCTAATAAATACTCACTGTATATCCTCCAAAACCTTCTGCAAAAGTGCTCGTTCCAGAGCTAATAATTTAGCACTTGATTCGGAAGCATCCGTGGCATCACCTTCTTGTCTAATCACGTTAGAAGTTGAAGATAACGGCTGCGTGTTCGATCCCATATCTTCAAGCAAGTGTCGTAGCATCCTCGACGCAATCGCGTTACCTTGATCTGATATATTTTTTCTTATACTCTCGTCCGGCACATGTGTTTCCACATACCCCGCCACGTCATTGAGATCTACCTGTTCGCCTTCCAGCTGCAACTCATAGTATCCGGCTTCTTCGTCCATGACTAACTTGAGCTTGTCCTCACACGCCAACAAGAAGATAAAATCGTCATGCCATTTAGCTACTGGGTCATCAGTCGCTGAAAACACATTCTGCGGCCGATCCAAAAAGGCAGCCAGTAGCTCATAGCTTATATCCAATTCTGATTTAGCAGTGTCTTCTTCGCCAGTGTACTGATCGTCAAGCACTTTTCTGTACTGCGGATCCATGATCGCATAATACGTCCGCAGGCTCCTCGCTGTTTGAAACTCCTGAGGAATGAATCCGTAGCAGTACAGGAACTCTGCCGCGCTTTTATCGGGACCGTAGTTGATAGTGATCTCGGTACCCTCAGAAATTTCATTTGCTCCAGCAGCCGCCGTGAGAACCACGCACTTCTCTGAGGGCAGATATTCATATCTCGCATTGGCCTCGCACGAATGATTTGCCATATCTAGAAGCGGAACCAAGCACGGATTGGACGGCACATCATTGAGCTCTAAGCTTCTCGACAGAATCCATTGCTCGATCAGCAGCCAGTCGTAGAATGTGACCTCCTTGCTCAACGGACTGCCAGACAGCAAGCCATCGCTGGCCGCCTCTGCATCTTTCTCCTCCCCGTCTCCGCCGGCAACATAAGCTTCTAGCTCCTTGCGCAGCTCTTGACTGGAAAAAAAGTCTGAATACGTCAGCTTTAAATGAGCTCTCTTCGCCAATAATCCATCGTATATTGACGTGTGCTCCAGCAATTCCAACTCGTCGTCGGTCCATGAGAACGGCAAATTGATCTGGCGCGCGGGCGGAAGTGATCGAATCCATGTTCCAAACTTCTCATCGGGTGTCCCCTTCTTCACACTCATCATGACATAAATGAGGAACTTTACTAACGGCTGTAGCAATAGAACAGGCTTGTTGTGATCTGTTTGATCCATGTAATTTCCCTTCGAATCTCGGTACACAAGTCTATGAAGGAATTCATTGTTTTTGGCCGTTTCCTCTACCAATTGCTGGTTAATGATCAAATCCTCGGGGATTCGAGCGATCTCATCGCCTGGCCTTAACGTCTTCGATGCGAACAAGCCATTTCCATGTGGTCCTTGCCTGATATCGCAATTCACTCGAATTCCTTTAGATTTTATCCAATCTGGAAACTCATACGGGACTGTCATTGCACTCTGTCTTTTGTTGAAAGTCTTCTTTGTTGGTCTGTTTGTTTCTTTGTTTTTTTTGTCGTTTGGTCTCTCCCAAACGCTTATCTCGATGTTGTTGTATTTCCGTCCATGTCTGGATAATGTATGTTGGGACTCCCAACTTGGACCGTGGATTAGGTTATGTTGAATCGATGAGAACAGCTCGTCCTTACTGCAAGCCAGACTTCCAGAATGCCGGAGCAATTGAGGCTCAAAAACGAAAACAAGGAGTAGAACGCCAACTAGGTAGTACGCACCAACAATAAAAGCCAAACTTCTGAAAACAGAACTCACCTAGACACACATTTTAATGCAACAGCTCTCGCGTACCCTAACCACGTCTCAGCCGTATTATGCATTTGAATAATTCAACTTATCATCGTCGCATCTATTTACCTCTATATTAGCGGTACGCATCAGCACAAAGCGCGCGCCGCTTCTTGTTTTTTTTTTTTTTTTTTTTGGCGTTATCTCAAATGATCTGCATAGAATGCACGCATCCAGTGCAATCGCTCTATGTGTCATATTCACCAACAAATATCCGAATGACCGTGTGCCCTAACTGCGGACAATTCGCTGACAAGTACATAGAGCACGATGCCATAGTCATTGCCATTGATCTGCTGCTCTTAAAGCCTCAAGCTTTTCGGCACATGGTATTCAACGTCCTATCCTCATCTCCTAGTGGCGACGAGGACCTGATCCATCCTCAGACGAAACGCATGTGGATTTTAATCACCCTGTTTGACGTTTATTTGACCTGGGCCAAGGCAGAAAAAACTTCATCCTCGCCCACTTCTCTGACTTTTTCTTCTTCTTCGTCTTCATCTACTCCGTCGCTGTCGTCAATTATTTTCTCATCCAGCTCCAGGCTTTCAACAAGTTCCATTCTGCATCTTCCTGTCATGACACAGTATCTCATCTTTTTATTGTACTGCATCATTGACTCTTTTGTCGTTCATCTTGTCATCCGCTCTTTCGCCAAATGGACGCTCAAATGGTCGAAACCAAATGCTTTGTCCACCGCTGTACTCATCTCCTCGTCTTCCAAACTATTCCCCATATTAATGCTCATATGGTCTTACGACGTCCCGCTGGTGAGCAAATCCGTCGCGTTCGCCGTCAACTTTAATATCGTCGAAACTCTGACAACTATCCTCGCATGTTCATATGTTCATGCCATATTTATTACGGCTTGTGCTCTGCTATGCCGCACAGTTGTTTGTGATTACCTGTTTGTCTACTGCTTACATCAGTTAATGAGCTAACATTCAGTTGTTTTGTTCATTGCATTTACTTATTTATTTTCACTCAAAACGCCCCCGCCGCTGACCATGCTAACAGGTATAAAAATTCTATTAATAGACGCTTTTGCATTTTACTTTGTATAATTATATTTATTTATTTATTTATTTATTTATTTTTGATTTTGATAGAGCGTCTGTGCATCTGCAAGGTCCTTACAGCAAGGTTAGGAATCCTAGGACTCAGTCCCTAACTTGGGACTGTCCAGGCCCTGCCTACTGTACTTAAGGCTAACTAACTGCCGTGCGTCATTCATTGAGCAATGCTAAACACTGATGATATCGGAATCTTCGTAACAGACTGGGATGAAACAATTACCAGCAAAGACACTATGGAGCTACTTGCTCAAGCTGCATATACTTACAAACCAGGGTTTGTACCTGATTGGAATTTCTTTGAGGAACACTACTGGCACGACTTTACAGACTACACCAAGAATTACAGTAAACCACGAACAAATTTGGATGAAGAAACCGAGTATCTCGAAGGGCTACGAAGAATTGACATTAACAGCGCGCGACTGGTGGAGAAAGCTGATCTTTTCAAGGCAGTACCTGAACCATACATTCGAGACCAAGCTGCCAAAGTCCAGTTCCGCGAAGGCTGGTGGGAAATCTTGGCAGAAATGAAAGCCCGAGGCATCCCAGTCGTTGTCATCAGCGTCCATTGGAGCACCACTTTCATAGCTGAGGCTTTTAAGTTGCGCGGGTTTGACAATGTAGAAATATACTGCAACAATATAGAGATTGGGCCCGACAACATCTGCACTGGCAAGTTCGTTGGATGCCACGTATCTGCAGACATAGACCCGCATAGCCCCTACAATGAAAAGCATAAGGAAGAAGGACTGCGCAGCGCTCAGGATAAACAGGAGATCTTGCGCAAGATCCGCATGAAGCATCCCATGCAGCCTGGCAAGAAACTGTACTATTTCGGCGACAGTTTCACAGACATGTTGGCTCTCGTAAGCGCCGATGTGGGTGTAGTCGTCTACAAAGATGCTGTGGTCAAACGGCTAAGAGAACTTGGATACAAAATTGTAGACCACTGCGGACCCAATTCGTCCGAAGAGAAGGGCGAGCTTAATTTTATCGATGGATGGCTTCAAGTGAGACCTCCTCCCAGTATCGATTAGATTTTCTTATTTTTTTTTTTCTTTTACGGAAAAAAGAAAAGCACCGAAAATGAGAGTTTCCGCTCTTAGACTGCATTTCATGCGCCAACGCTATTTAGAAAGTCGTGTGGGTGATCTTAATTTATTTAAACTTGTTCTTTTACAGATTTGCTCTCTTTAGCTGACAGATTTCTTCTCGGTCGAAAATAAATAGCTACTACACGAATGAGATTTCCCAAGCTCTCTTGGATAGTCTTGGCCTCAGTCATTCGGCTAGTACCCTGGGCTTATTCAAAGTGCAAAGAACTTAGCGTACTTGCGGGGCAATCCAATATGTTTGTCCCCTCTCTTATGGCATTCCTTGGTATCATGTCGCTGCTTATAACTGCAATAACACTGAATTGGCGAAGGAATTGCAGTACTTCCCCACACGCAAAAAGCACTATTCGAACTGGCTCGTGGACTGGATAGTACAAAATCTGTTTTATAGATAATCTGAGCATGACGTAGTAATGTTCTTATTCGGTTTGCTTAATAGTTCGTTCTCTTTTTGTCCTTTCCTTTTTTTTTGTTTTTTTGTTTTTTTGTTTTTCTTTGGTCCCGTGTTCGGTCGTGGTGTTTATATATTACCCGCTTGGCAGAACAATTAAACCCTCGATCCTAACTCATGCACTCCCGCTTGGCGATCGCCCTACTAGCCTCCACGGCTACTGCTGCCAGCATATTTCAACCAATTGTATTTCAAACGACCAACGGGGTCAATGAAAATGACGATCTATTAAGCCTTCATGAAAAGCTCGTCACCATCGACTCAGTCAGCGGCAATGAAAATGACGTGGGCCACTTTCTACAATCTGAATTAGAGTCAAGAAATTTCACAGTAGAACTACAAACAATTGCGCCAAACCGCCACAATGTCTACGCCTATCGCGGAAATGTTCGAGAAACCAAAGTCCTGCTGACATCCCATATGGACACAGTTCCTCCGTTCATCGCCTATTCTCGCCAAGGCGACAAAATATACGGCCGTGGATCTGTCGACGCCAAGGCCTCCATTGCTGCTCAGATCCAAGCTTTTGAAGAGCTGTGGAAAGACAACCAAATCGACGAAGGCGACGTTTCACTGCTGTTTGTAGTAGACGAAGAAGTCCACGGATCTGGTATGCGGTACGCAGATCACAACTTAGGATATAAAGAATGGGACGCCGTTATCTTCGGAGAACCAACGGAATTGAAACTAGGCGTCGGCCACAAGGGAATGGGCATCGTAACTATTAAGGCTCACGGAAAGGCTGCGCATTCCGGCTACCCTGAACTAGGAGTCAGTGCTAACGAAATACTGATCAACACGTTGCACAAGATCCTTAACAGCGAATTACCAGAATCGGATTTATTAGGCCCTTCAACCGTCAATATTGGAACTATAGCCGGCGGCGTGGCCAGCAACGTCGTGCCTGCTGAAGCGCAAGCCTCAGTCGCGTTTAGAATAGCCGCCGAACCTGAGAAAATTAAACAGCTATTAAAGGACATCGCCCAGAATGAGCCTCGTATTGAACTTACTGACCTTTATTTTGTGGATCCTCAGTATCTTGACTACAAGGTGCCAGGATTTGACTCTATTATCTTGGCTTACAGTACAGACATTCCAAACGTTCACGGAACCTTTAAGCGATACTTGTACGGACCTGGCAGCATTCATGTAGCCCATTCGGCTGACGAGCACATCACTGTGTCAGACCTTCACCAGAGCGTTGAAGGTTACAAGCAGCTTGTCATGTATAATTTAAACTGAAAACTGACTTTTTTTTCAAACATTTCTGAAGCGTCCCCATGCGGAGTATATACTTCTTTTTTCAATATATTTACCAATACTTAGAATGTCCTTTATATATATATATATATATAAAGCCAGAACCAAAAACACAAATTCATCCTCAGTTGAACGTCATGGAAGAATCAATTTGTTGCAATCTCTGTTGAAGCAACTGATTCGCAGCCTGAGTAGACGAAGTACTAACATTGAGCTTGTTCATGGCAGTTATAAACTTGCTCACAGAATTTGAAACCGAAGACGCAGCAGGCGCCAGGTTGGTTACAAGCCCATCAAAAGGTGATCCCAAAACCGTAGATAAAGTAGCAAATGTGCCGTGGTTAACAGACTGAACAATAGGCCCACCTAAAAAGTCAGCCACTTCCGAGGAAAGCCCACCAGTTGGCTCATTGAGCGCATTCGCCAAGAACGCAACGGTTCCATCAACAACATGATCCAAACTGTCTAATCCTTTATAAAGTGTAGATGCTGTCCCTGTGTTGTTGAGCAAACTACTTGTCAAAGCCTGCACAGGAATAAATAGCTTGGTCCCGTCGGAGTCAGTGGTAACAAGTGCTGCCCAAGGGCTAGTAGAATCAGCTGACGGCTCGTTTGCAGAAGCAGAAGCAGAAGTAGCAGCGGCAGCGGTATCGTCGCGCGCCACCAAAAGTGCTGAATTGGCTTTGGAAATGAGATTATTCAGCGATTGAAGAGCACTTTGTAACGATCCAGAATGGAACGATGGATCCACTGAAGACATTGCGTGAATTTGTTCTTTAACGTACTGAACATAACGTTCAACAACTCTCTCCAAAGTAGCTGCGTCAACATTTGCTTGATTGGCGGCAGAAACAAAAGCCTTGATGTTTGCGACCAGCTGATCAACCTGAGAGCTCAGATCGTCTTTCGAGGCTTTCGATAAATCGACAGGTGGATTAACCAAAGACTCGGCAGAGATTTTAACCATATCATTGAAATCTTTAATAGGCGCCGAGGCCACGACTACGCCAGAAACACCTGCATCAGATCCACTTGCGGCAGGCGCAGCAATAACGGCACAAGACAAAGCCGCCAGCGTAAAAGTAAGCACAAAGTTGTATTGCATGTTTTGTCTAATATCGCTGGTTGATATTTAATCACGAAAATCACGGCAGCCCTTTATATGTCCAGAGCTCCCATAAATTGTCTCAGGCACTCAATATAACAATAGAGATATGCATGTCTTATGAAGATTCTTTCTCGATGTGCATCTCCATGTACGGCGGACTTTGCAACATATGGCTGCCAGAGAACGTTAAGCTTCTGCAAGGGTCACGAGATAAAGTTTGACAGGATTTTATTTTCTTTTTTTTTCTTTCTTTTTGTGTTGTTTTCTTTTTCTCGTTTTTGTTAAATTGTTCGTTAGATCGCAAGCAGACTTACGTAAAAAGAACGGGAAAAAACCGTTGAGAATTCTTGTTAAATAGGTAACTCCTTTTTGATATCTTTTATTGGATTTCGTCTGTCTCTGCAGTTTTTCATTTTGTTTCTTCCGAGTCCAATTGAGTTGAGTGCAAACACGCATGCATGTTCTCTGCTTGCATATATGAAAACCGTATTAACTACTTCCCACCAAATTAGGCTAAAATGCATGACCCATCTCGCCGACCAGTTCCGTTTTTTTACTACCGAAGTTTTGGCAATTGCATTTAGCGTCTTATGATTACTATTGCATTAGACTAAAGAATGCACCTAAGAAACCAGTGGCGTTTCATTGTTTGTCATGTCTGATGCAGGCCTTCTTGAATTTTGGCATTAGTTAACACTGACAGGCAAAATTGAAATTCTATGATATACTGAAAAGAGGAATTAAAAAAAAGAACTTCTTCTTTTGCCAAAAAATAAAAAAAAAAGCAAATTATAGACAGAAAAAAAAACCGCTCATTCAATTAAACAACCGTAGCTACGCACTTACTGTTTTGGTGGTTTGGTACCATAGATTCCACCATACAGAGTAGGAGGATCCAAACTCACAATCACTTTCTCAGAACCAGGTCGACTAAACGACAATGCCTGGTTAGCAGCAACTGACGTAGAAGACTCTTCACCCAGAGTGAACAAGTGGGCATCTAACCTTTGATAAGTTCTGCCAGTTTCGTGACGTGCATCATCTTCCATGTCTGGTTGACACAACGCCACTCCTTCAAGATGGGCGAAATTAACAAATTCTCCTGTCTTGGTCTTCCTAAAAGCACCACATCCGTGTCTCTCCGGTCTTGATGGGCATACCGCATCCAGCTTCACTCGATACAGTTCTTGTAGACGGCCATCAATTGCAAAGGAATTCTCGGACCACCATACGTACCTAACGATAGCTTCACCTCTTCGCCATCCAAATCGAAGCTTTTTTCGATGATCCTCATTGTATTTGTAATATATTGCATTTAACAACAAATCAGTACGGATTAGCGGCGCACTGTCAGTTGCGTCCTGCTTGAGGCTGAGGGCGTGCAAATCATCTTGATGAATGTTGGTGTAGTATATTTGGTGGTTGAGAACGTACTGCAAGTCGTCTTGAACTGATGTGTTCCCGTGACGAGCTGCAGTGTAATACATGTCAACGATCCACAAACAACGAGCCAATTCATCTTGTGCATAGAACCCATCATCAGCCAATATTTCCCGGATACTCTCGGATGGAAGGTCGGCTAATGTATCCCAAGTCATATCTGTTCCCAAATATTTCAGAATCTGAGTCGTATCTTGCTGAATTGAAAGGCTGGTTGATCCAAATGGTTTCGATGAGAAAAATTTCAAAGTAGCCGCAGCATTCGCAGTTGTAGTCGTCCGCTTAATTATAGAAACATAATCTTGCTCCAGATCTTTAATTCCCATGATCCTCGCGATTGCAATCATACCGCCAAGGTGATCCAAACTAGACTTTTCTTCTTTGGCGGTATCAACTTGTCCATTAGACTGCAGATACTGCAATGCCTGATCAACCTCTGCAACGCCAATCAACTCATCGCCAAGATTATTGATCACCAACACGCCATCATTCCGGGGCGTCAACCCAGAGAGATATTTGGATTTCGCTAATACGTCTCGACGTACAATATTCCTTTTGCCGAACGCTTCAACGACTATATCATTAGTTTCAGGAGCCATACTAGCAGTGAGGAAGGAGAAGAAAAACAAGAAGAAGAAGAAGGTAGATAATAATAATCGTGCGCAGTTTTTATATATGGCAAAATAAAATAGAAGGTTGTCAGGCATAATTATGCACGAGCCATATGGTCTCGACCGTCAATAATATTATTATTGTTAGCCATAAAAACAACATGTATTCATTAATTTATCTATTCTAGAATCCAAAAGGATTCGAAGGCGTGGCCGCTGCCAAATTTGCCCGGCGTCCAGTTGGCGTGGCCTGCAAGGCCTGAGGTCCATTGCTAAAGCTAACGGGTGGATGGGGTCCCGTTCGTTGCGGCTGAAGCGGAGAATTTCCGAAGCCAAATCCTGTAGGCTGACCCTGTAACGGCTGCAAGGGATTTCCCGGTGACATGGAAGGAGACACTCCAGCAAATGGTTGCATGGGATCTATCTGAGGTTGAACAGGTTGCTGCTGCTGCTGCTGCAAGGACATCGCCCCAAATGATCCGGTCAAAGATGGCACAGAATAGTTATTTTGATGGAACATTGGTTGCTGCAATTGTTGTTGAGGTTGTTGCTGCATGCCAAAAGGCTGAGATCTAAATGGCTCCAATGGGTTTTGGAACGGCTGCTGTGGATTAAACATTTGTTGAGTTGGTTGCTGCAGCTGGGAGAAACTCGGCTGCGACTGCAATTGGTTCGGAAACGCTTGAAAGCCGATTTGTTGCGCATTGCCAGTCGCAAACGGCCCCAAAGGAGTCATAGATGGACCTGTGCGCTGCTGAGTCATCGGCTGGTTATTGAATCCCATTGGAGCAGCCCCGCCAGTATTCTGGCTCATTAAATTCATGCCACCACCTCCACCAGTGTTTTGTCCCATCATTCCCATATTTGGCGAAAAACCTCCTCCGGTGCTTTGACCCATTAGTCCTCCAGTCTGTTGTCTCATCACCACTCCACCTGTGCTCTCCAAGAACCCACCAGTGTTTTGCCCAATAAGACCTGTCGGCTGTGAGGATACGCCTCCAGCTGGAAATGTGCTTGCTCGAGGCATGTTCATATTAGCCATACCAGTCATCATAGCTGTTTGTTGTTGCTGAATCAACTGCTGCTGTCGCTGCATCTCTTGCTGCTGTTGTTGCATCAGCTGCAGTCTCTTCATATTTTGTTCAGCCATAACCGACTCAGCAGTCTTTTGTGGCTGAAGCGGTGCTATCGCCATAAGGTCTCGCATAGATCCCGTAGGCTGAGCCATTTGTACAGGTTGACTTGCAGGACGTGCAGGAGACGACACCATTGGCATTGAGTTACCGGTATTCTGAGGTCGAGGTGGTTTAACAGGAGGTGACAATTCTGCAGGTGGCACACTTCCTTGGCTTTTAATAGTCCACGCATCGTCATCAAAGCCAGATCGCGCTGCTGCACCGCCGGTCAGAGCAGGAACCTGAGCCTGTACCTGAGCCTGAGTTTGGCTCTGCACCTGATCAACATTCATCTGGCTTGGACTCAATCTCGTATTATTCTTCAAGCCACCATCGGCTCCAGAAAATAAGTTACCTGTTGCTTGCTCACTTATACCATCACGACGTCGGGCAAATTTCTCATCCAACTTTTTAGTCACCCGCAGGATATCTCCTTCTTTCAAACCCAAGTTGCGCAGCACTTGTGGTGAAACATCTTGAAGGATTGATTCATCCATTTGGTCTCGAGTAAAGTTAATAGCATACCGTTGACAGTTATTTACATCCACACCGCATTCCAAAAAGAAGCCGAACCAATCAAACTCCGGTTGTTTCGGCTGCTTTTGCCGAAGCGACAATGTAGAAGCAGATTTCAGTCCGCTTGCAGGGCTGTTTCTACCATTTTGCGATGAGCCGGCCCCTGTGCTAACTCCTCCTGGAACAGCATATTTGCCATTACTGCCCCCGGTGTTCCGTCTTGACAACTTACGTCGGATGTCAACAAGCGGTTTGTCATCGTCCAGTCTCACACCAGTCACACTTTCTACATATTCCAGATCCTCCACAGACATTTTAGATGCGGCAACAGCGATTTTAACGCCGTTCAATTTATGAAGATGGATCTTGCCATCAGCACATCCCAGCAACGCTGCGTCAACTTTAAATGTGCCCGACCTATCTGTCCATGTGCGAACTTTTGACATATCAGGCTTCTTTCGGCGATCCTTTTCACGACGATCATGCTCTCGGTCCCGATCCCGTTCTCGTTCTCGTTGTTCTCGCTCTCTTTCTTTCTCGCGTATTTTCTTGCTATCTGGTAAGATTTCTAAATACGATGCAGGAATAACTCCTTCTTCTCCGTCAGGTGTCCGAACCACCCACCATTCTGACGATTTCCGGTCGTCTATAATAATCACGTGATCGCCTTCCCGGGCAGTGATTTCATCATCGCCTTGCGAGTCAAAATTGTACATGACCCGGGCCATCTTTTGTCCTGCGGAATTGGCTGCTGCATAAACCTCTTTGAGGCCGGCGGCTCGGTTGGCTCCAGCGATTTCGCCCATTGCACTAACAATCTCCTCTGCAACTTCTTTGGACCCAGCATGTAAATCTAGCGATGCACGAGGATGTTGGAATTCCAAAAACACATGCTTCTTTTCACTGCTATAGCTCAAAAGGTCTGCAATGTCCCATTGACGTGGCGCCGACCCACTACGTTCCGGTGAATAATTTATAGTACCATTACCAATAGCCAAAGTCGCGCGGTATTTTTTCCGACCATCCACTTCCTGGATAGACCACGAGAAAAAGCTTTGTCGGTTATTTCTGTTGCTGTTGTTGTTGCTGTTGTTGCTGCTGCTGTTATTAGGCCGTCTTCGATCGTCGTCATAATCGTCCACCTTGCGTCTGTCCTCTCGACGGGCCACCCGATCTTGCGGACGAGTTGGTAATGGAGGAGCTTCCTCTTCTTCCTCCTCATCGCCAGCATAAGGCTTGCCACCATAGCCATTTTGTGGATGCGGGGGTAATGGCTTGTCGGACTGAACATTGAACGTTGTAGGTTGGGCCATAACAGGTTGACTAACAGCAGGGACCGCAGGTTGAAGTCTCTGTTGATCATTGTGGTGGTGATGATGATGATGGTGATGTTGCTGTTGATGACCATGTCCATTAGAATCAATCTTTTCAATGTAATTTGCCGGAACAAACCCATATTCATTACCTCCTAATCGTACCAGTATCCAATCATTGTCCGAGTCATCATATATATCAAAAACAGCGCCTTCCTTAAAAGAGATTTCTTCTTCGGTTTGTCGATCATAATCATACAAAGCTTTAGCACTACCTATCGTAGGAGCTGGCTCGATATAGTTACTTGGAACTAAACCAACTGGTTCTTCCGTTGCCAAACCGGGCACTCGCTTTTTGACCTTCCACCAATCATCAGTAGTAGATTTCTCCAACAAATACAAAAGGTCTCCTTCAGCTAAAGTCAGCTCTTGATCGGTTTGTCCTTCATAGGCGTACAAAGCAACATAAACGCCAATAAACGCTGACGACATTGTCTGGTTATTCTAGGCGCGCATATAACCCAAGGCTATTTTCGGCCAACTCAATATGAAGAAGGGGGGGGTTGGCGGCGGAAACGGATAAACTACAGGTTAGGGCTTCACCTAACCCGGGTGAACCCCGTTTGGAACTCAAGTCTTGGATCTCGATTTTTTTAAAAAAAGAGAACAAAAAGTAAAATTGCTTGTGTTTCATCAAACTGTTTTTAAAAAAGTAGGATGACGTTTTGAAAAAGGAAAATAAAAAAAATGTGATTATAATCATCATCCCCAGGCAAATTGCTTTTAAATGCAGTTTCCCAATGATCCTCCATGATTTCCTCTGTTACTGAAACTAAAACTAGACGTAGTCCGGCAAGTAATATGACTATTTGCTCGTGCTCTCTCTGTTGCGCAGCTTGCGACGGGGGATACGCAGACAAGCCAAATACCATGAAGTGATAATTGTCTGGATGTTAGAATATAAGGTGTTATACATCAATTGGGAAATACTACAGTGCAATTGAATGTTGAATGGGAGATGTTAGTTACTGGTGGCTAATCTACGAATTTCAAACGGCGTGCTCATGTACGGGCCCTATTTTTGCTTCATAAACCTTAAGGAGGAAGATTGAAAAATAGAAGAAGTGCCGCAAAAACAAAGACTTCAATTACAGAGAAAATAGAATCCGAAATTATATGATATAACTACTCGGCGATCCTTTTTTTTTGAAAAGAATCGCAAGGCTAAAACAGAGCACCACCATGTTCTGCTACCCCCTATCGGTGTTGACGCGGCTGAAAGATAAGTAACTGATGAGGCTTTTCTGCACAGAACAATTAACCCAGCCAGAATCGTTATTATCATCATCATCATCGTCATCATCCCCTTCTTAATGACATGACAGTGACCGACGACGATTTATATCGACATACGTCACAATTCCGAGTATGGTCATTCACAAGAGAGGAGCTTCAAGCCAAAAAGCAAAGTTGTTATGACCGAGCAGCAAAAAAGACCATTGAGAAACTTGCAGCCAAAAACCTGCTGGATGTAGTGGAGCCGCTGAAGTTCGAGGAAGAGCAACAGCTTATTGCGGCATATGCGAATAAGATTCCAAAAATCGTGGGAACTTTTGGGATGCCATCGAATGTGACAGCGACGGCAGTTTCATTTTTTCGGAAATTTTATCTAATGAATAGTGTGATGGACTATCATCCAAAGCCTATCATGTGTACGGCGACATTTCTAGCCTTCAAGGCGGAAAACGCATTTGTATCAATTTCACAATTTGTGAAAGTTCTAAACAATATAGTAGATGCCAAGACTGTATTGGACCTGGAGTTCCACCTGTTGGAATCTCTCGCATTTACTCTTAAAGTTCAAAATGCCTTAACTCCGCTGCATGGCTTCTTCCTAGACCTTCAGACGGTGTTAGCGGGAAAAGAAGATATTAAGAGCCAGGGTCAAGATATAAGGTCGGTGGCAGGGAAGATATACGATCAAGCAAAGAAAAAAGTTATTGAGAGCCTTGCAAGTGACGCATGCTTTCTCTATACACCTCCACAGATTGCGCTCACTGCGTTACATACGGTGGACCCGGAAAACGTTGAGTATTACCTGAAGAAGACATTGGAGCCGGCTACGGTTGATTTTCTCAGTAAGCTGATGATCGAATGTCGAGCAGATATGGAAGCCTGGGTTGCACCACCTTCAGAAGTTGAAAAGACTATTGATAGAAAGCTCCATGCATGCTTAGACCCTGATAAAAGGGGTAAAAAGAGAGCGACGCCTTCGTCTGCTACGCCCGAGGCGGTCACAGCGAAGAAACCAAAGCTGGACGAGGAATCTGCTTGATGGGCTGGAGTCAACTTGAGCCCGAAAAACTGTCTACGCAAGACCTCACCGCATATGCATCTATCTATCTATCTATCTACCTATTTAACAGTAAAAGAAATTTGTACTTGTTTACGAACCAAAAAGAAATAAATGAATTATTTAACTATCTAGAAGCCGAGTCAATTCGATAGATAACATTGATAGTAATTTTCCTCCAATTTGCAACGGTCTGATTGAGACTCATTGAGTCCATATTATCGTCTGATTTGACTCCTGGGAGCGGCTAAACTCTAAAATGGGTCCCGAGTATCGATTTAGGAAAGATCTGCCGGGGAATGCGTAATAATATATAAGCTGAACGGAAACGAAGTGAAAAAGCGATATAGATTCTGGATGACTTCCGATTCCACTATTGCACAAGGATCAAATACCTCTAGCGACTATGCGGTGTCTTGGACTCCAGTCAAATTTCCTCCTCATAATGCACTAACGGGAAAGTTTATCAGCTTGCGTCCTTTAGATGTCAGTCAAGCTGATGACTTATGGATAGCTCTTCAAGAGCAGAACTCAGACGAGATATTCTGGAACTATTTACCGTACGGACCATTTAGCGACAGAAGCGAGTTTGACGCTTGGGTAGCGAAGAACGCTGAGAGTACTGATCCTCAGTTCTATGCCATTATAGACAATAACCAAAACAAGGCCATGGGCATGCTTTCATACTTGAGAATTGATCCGGCAAATGGAGTTATTGAGATTGGGCACCTGGCGTTCGGTAAGTCAATGCAAAGGTCGCCGGCTTCGACGGAAGCTGTGTACTTGCTTATCAAAAACGCGTTTGAGCTTGGCAACCGACGTGTAGAGTGGAAATGTAATGCGGCTAATGAAAGGTCGAAGAAGGCAGCCAAAAGATTTGGATTTGGCTACGAGGGCACGTTCAGAAAGCACCTGGTGGTAAAAGGTAGAAATAGAGATACCGCATGGTTTGCCATCCTGGACGACGAATGGGAACCTCGCAAGACAGCGTTTGAGAAATGGCTCTCAGGCGAGAACTTTGACGAAAACGGAAACCAAAAGTGGCGACTAGAAGAACTTCGGACTGGCAACTAAATTGTCGCCGCTGCTGTCGTTTACTTTGAAAAAAAAAAAAAAAAAAAAACTCTAGTAATACATTTATTCATACAAATCATGTCAGGTTAGAAGAGGAGATCCGAGATGTGAGAGTTTATGTAGTCGGACGCCAGTTGGCGGTAATTGTCGGCGCCCGTGCTCAACTCCAACAGCCCAATGACCAAGTTTTCACGACTTGCGGAATACTGTGGCCAGTTAATGAGTCCAGAATAAGTGTTTGGATTTTGCGCATATGCAAAGGAGATCCAGTAGCTCCGGTAGGCCTTAGAAGGAACAAAAATGTCGGGAAGATGCCAAAGGAAAGCAAGGTCGGTAGCGTGGAGGGTGCCCAGGAAAGGCGTGCCGTACAATGCATTAGACATAAACGACCAAGATGGGGTGTCCACTTTCTGAAGGAAATAGCGGCGCGGCCACTCAAAAGTCATGTCCCCAAGCATTGCCGCCATCCGTTTATATTGAGGATAGAGTTCATTGAAAATTCCTGTATTGAAAGGGGAGCCTGAACTTGCGCGATCAGGATAAAGAACGTCCATAGCTAGTTCTTCAGCGGTAGTCATATCGGGAAGAAGCTCTTTGATCCAAGCGTTAACTTTCGGTGTAGAATCAATAAAATCTTGTAGAATCAATAAAATCTAGTGGCATTGCAAAAAGTGTGCCCTCGTCTTCTTGGTCTCCAATTATAAACGGGACTTTGGCGTATTTGCCGTCAGCGACAAGATTGTACACTTGGTCAGATAGTACCCAACCGTCCCAGCGAGGTAAGAACGAGAGACCGATGGATTTATTACTGAAAATTCCAGGCAACGTATTTTGTGCGGCGTTTAGAGTATCAACGTCCACGGCCCGTAGACATTCCAGAGGACTTGGAGCGTTTGAACATCCAGCGGCTGCGGCGACCTGATCAAACATTTGTTGAGGATATGCTGAGTCAAGCTTCTTGGTGGGAACAATAGATCCGCTTTCCATGATGGCACCAACGAACAAAGGTTTGCCTTTATATGTGTTATTGCCGTCATAAAGGAGCATTTGATGTCCAACACTAATCGCACCAGCAGATTCGCCAAAAATTGTCACCATGGAAGGGTTACCGCCGAAGCCGGCAATATTATCTGCTACCCATTCAAGGGCCAATCGTTGATCCAAAAGCCCCCAATTGCCGGGCCCGGCGCTGACTACTTCAGATCCTCCAAGCCATCCGTATGCACCTAACCGGTAGTTGATCACAACAACCACAACAGGTTTACCCATTTTGATGCTATGGTTGACGATATGTGAAGCGTCATATGAAGCAGTGGAGCCGAACTGGAAACCTCCCCCAAAAATCCAGAAAAGGACCGGAAGATTGGACGACGCAGTTGTTCCTGCTGGCCGGTAGATATCAAGAGTCAAACAATCCTCATTGAAAGTGAGACCTGGATCAACACCTTGCAAAAAGGGAATATCATCTAGAATGTCCGTGACGTTTTCAGGTACGTCGGTGAAGGAGAAATCAATAATATTCTCCGTGATACAGGCTGGGCCCCTTTCGGTAGCAGCCAATCCATTCAAACTCAGGTTATAGGGCAATGGAGGACGGAACCGTAATGATCCTACAGGAGGAAGGGCAAAAGGGACGCCGAAAAAAGTTTCGATGGTAGAAGATGACTTTCGACCAGTAATTACTGAGCCATCGTATAGCTTAGCGTTTGGAATCGCCGAAGCCTCACAGCCTGGAACAGACAGGAGCACTAGTGCCGACGCAAAGAAAGCGAGCCAAAATTTCATCTAGTGGGCTTGAATTTTCTCTAAGGTGCTCGCCGTGATATGGACGGCAATATTTATAACAGAATCACTTATTGATCTCCTACGAAATTGGGGAATCGGCGGAGTTCTGCTTTTTTATTGTTTATTTTATTTTATTATTTTTATTTTTTTGTTTAATCTATGGATCATTTGACCATGCGGGTGCCGCAGTCAGATGGCTTGCCATGGATTGCAGGAACTAATACCTTTTATTTCTTTTTCCCATGTGTCTTAAAGTTGTCTTCTATATGTTGAGATCCTGACCGTTTTTTGTTTTCGCATGGATCAGTTTTCTTTTTCTTTTGACACAAGAGATGTGATGGCGTCGCATTTTTTTTTCTTTTTGACACTGACGCCGCTATCATGTCAATTTCATCAGAGTAGATATTTAACCACCAGATGCAAATATTTGCATAGAACTGCACCAGGCTCGAGAGCCCCGCATTTACACAAGAATCACATGTAGAGAAAAGTTAATCTTCCGAAAACAAAAAAAAAAAAAAACGGGAGACAGTTTCTACTCTAACATATCATGGCCCTATCTCACGGAAGAAATCAAAGGAGGCAAATGGAACCAGTTTGATTTTCTTTTCTTAGGGTCGAATGCCAAGAAGTCAGGATGTACCTTAAAAAGGTCAGTGACGAATTACCAATATGGACAAGGGTATGCGCCCAGGTGGAGAATGATCCGAGAGCAGAAAAAGCAAATATTGACATGCCGTTAAACGTGGAGATGTAACTGTAACTCCAGGCATCTCTTAAGAACCTTATTTACATTTTTGTACATACATGATGACTGGCATTTCAATTGAAAAAAAAAAGTCAAAAAAGGACTGGGAGCAAAACCGCAAAACGAACAAGAAAGAAAGAATAATAATAAAAAAAATAACATAAGGAAACAAAAAAAGTCAGTATTTGTCCTTCAACCCACTTAGGTAAAAAAAAATGATTTATTAATTAATTACGCCTGTAAATCCGAGATGAGAAGAATGTGATAAACTATGCATATTCATACATATAACAATGCCAATTATGAGCTGCAAGATCATGCCATCTGCTGAATAAAGCCCGCGAGTTATTTTCTGTAAGTGTTTAGTTTTATTTTTATCCAATCCGGCAGTGACAAGTCCAGCTTACATGGTCAAACATGTGGCTAATACATTTCAGACAAAGAAGTTCGGAGAAAACCGTAAGGTATCGGGGCAATCCGGTGTGGCTGTTTGGCATAAATAGTGTGTCTGAAAGAGCGAAACAGCCAAGTTTGAAAGCAATTTTCACGCAATTATAATCGTCTTGCAAGTTTCTACGGATATTTTGTTGGACATTATTAATTCTTTGACACATTATTGATATCTTTCTACATATTCCGCTGGTACTATATTTGTCAACTGGGCAAGGCTGAAACACCCGCCACACCGAAAGTCACGTGCCGATAAGCCCCGCAAAAACCGCATATTGTTAATACTTGCTCAAATACTGCCATCATAAATCGACCAAGAAGAAAGCAATATGTTAGTAACACAAAGCGTAACACGACCTGTAACCAAGCTGTCGGCAATTTCATTGCGCGCATGTACTTATGCCACATTGGCTCACAAGCCCGCTCATTCTTTGGCGACTGAAAAGACACCTGATCGTCGCAATGACTTGTTTAAGCCCGATGATGCAAAGTACGATCTTTCAGAAGGATGGAAACATCCTGTCTTTGCAGTACAGGAAATGAAAGACGTTGGCACTGCTCACAGGACTCCCGTTACTTTTTCAGACAGAGTGGCCCTTCGTACTTTGAGATTTATTCGATGGTCTTTTGACAAGGCCACTGGATACAATCACCCACCTCCAGGTCACGAAAATGATCCAAAATATGCACTGTCAACTGAGAAATGGTTGCAGAGATTTGTGTTTCTAGAAAGTATTGCCGGCGTTCCTGGAATGGTTGGTGGCATGGTGCGTCATCTTCACTCGTTACGGTTGCTCCGTCGCGACAGGGCATGGATCGAGACACTCCTTGAAGAGGCATACAATGAGCGGATGCACTTGTTGACATTCATTAAGCTCACGAAACCCGGAATTTTTATGAAATTTATGCTCTTGGTTGCTCAAGGAGTGTTCTTCAACGGATTCTTCGTTGCGTACATTATAAATCCCAGAATTTGCCATCGTTTTGTAGGGTACCTTGAAGAGGAAGCTGTGGTTACGTACACTAGATGTATTGATAACATGGAAGCTGGTCTTTATCCTGAATTTGCTAAAATGCGGGCCCCAGATATCGCTCGGCAGTATTGGAACATGGGGGACAATGCTACCGTCAAGGATTTGTTGTATTATGTTCGAGCAGACGAAGCCAAGCACAGAGAAGTTAACCATACATTTGGAAATCTGAAGCAAAATGCTGACAGAAATCCTTATGCTCAGGTTATAGAGACGGACGTGCCCCAGCCACGGAAAGACCTCAAGACCCATAAATATCGCCCAGTAGGATGGGAAAGAGATGAGATTGCGGCTTAGTCAGCCGTAAAAGCTCGAAGCAGCGTAAATAGTACTTTAATTTATTTCATAGTTATATGTTTAAATTGATTCGCTTTAAATTGAGACGTTACATTTATGACGAGCCATGCCACATGGCCTAAATTGGCAATCCTCGAGTGACACTGAGTGTCGTACAGCTTTTCATTATATATAGAAGATTATGAAGTATTTTGCTTTTAGTTATCTGTTCCAGACGTTTTTCCATTTATAGTATGCTATAATTCAAGCTAGCAAATGCGCCCATGATTCCTAAAAATGAAGTTCACCACTCAATCGACTTGGTTAGAGCGAACAAAATTGTTAATTTTCAATCCCTCGTAAATGATGGTTGGCCTCATAATCCTTCAGCTCGCTAATGATGTGTGCAGAGGTTGCTTCGCCGGCTCAGCACGCGAGTAAATAAGATGAATTTGTTTATGTCCTGGCGCCGATTAAAAATGCTTGAGATCACAATCACAAAATAATTGATAATCAGGGCAAGTTTAACAGGACTCCGCTGGTGTACATGTTTGTAAGCTCATGTGTCATCGTGTGTATGATGGAACGTTCAATATCAAAATAATGGTGCATCTAGGACTAGCATCCCGGTACAGATGAGCCATCACGTAATGCCATCAATGAATAGCGCGGGCTATTTTAAATCTGCCTTGCCGAGAGTTCAATCTCATTGTTGTGTCATGCGAGTTAATTTTTTTCTTTCAAATTTTTCTGCCCGTACGCTGGATGAGCTATGTTTAAGTGTGTTCGAGAACAGACACCACCACACAGACGGCGGGTTCCTGTTTCGGGACTTGAAGAAGGCATCATGCAATAATTTAAAGATGCTACTCTGGCGATGAAATGGACTATTGCGCAATAATCCTTGGTTGTATGTATTGTCGAAAAGCTTGTCATGCCGTTTGTATCTGTGGTCTATTTCCAATCCTCCGACCCACGTCCCCGATAACCATAGCCTTTCCCAATACGGTAATGTATACAAACCTATTTAGGTTTATCTTATCAAACTAAGGGCCCCTGGAACAGGAAGGTACGCGGCTAAGAGCGAAGAACACACACACACACACACACACACATATACAGAGAGAGAGAGAGACGAAAAAAAAAAAAGAAAAAAAAGAAATAGATCAAGACGAGGGAGTAACAGCAAATAAACGAAGCATGAAGGTATTTATAGATGATTTATATGTATAATACGCAATCGCTTGCCAGCGTGGGAGGCAGCAATTTAGCAATCTGTGGACCAAATAGAGAATGTTTCCCTACACATATAATTATTTTCCTGCAAAATATGCGATTTCTGCGCTCTATATGATGAAAAAGTCCCAGCCATAGCCCATCCCTATAGTGTCCTTCTCAAAAAGCCATAAGGCAGAATGTGAGTGTTACCATAGGAAAGAGTGGAACAAGAAAAGCTGTAACATACTGGCCAGCATGTCAAAGAGAATTACTCCTCGGGCCATTTGGGACGAAAAAAAGCCTTTTTGAATACCGAACCCTGGCTTGGTCAGGGGCCTCAGACAGGCCAGGAAGATGTGCAGGAAGAGGAAAAGGTTGTTTCAACCAAGAATGAGAGCTAGCCAGATCATTTGGGCGTAAGAAGTCACTTGACTGGCATAACCTCTGAATCGCATTTAAATATGTTTTTTGAGACTCAGGACGTTTTTTGCCGTTTGATGAACGGAGAAATTGATCCACCTGATTGACGAACAAACTGTGAATTCTTAGGGGAAAATATTGGGCCCTTTGCTCTAGCAGTCTGCAATGCTTTGTGAATTAATCTAGATCCTGATGGTGTAGATGAAGATGTAGCTTTTCGTTTGGACGCTAATCTGGAAGCCCGGGGATCTACTTCCAAAGTCGAAATAGTTCTTGAAGCTTTTTCTTCTCGCAGCTTAGCTGTGCTGTCCCGAAGACGTGCACTAGCTTCCTTTAACATAGCCTGCTTTTGTTTATAATATTTTGCATAAGTATGTCTGAATTTGCCATCAGGCAATGGACGGTCCGTAAAGTCACGTTTTATCAAGTCTCTCCATAATGCCTCTGATTTTGCTTTGATATGCGGCGAGTTGCTTTCAATCGCTGCCAGCTGTTTGGCAGGCATTTTCTTTAGAATCGGATATACTAGCTCGTAGCTGGCATCACCCACATTTGATATCGCTGGTTAGAAGGGCCACGCAGTTTTTAATTTAATTTCTTTTCCTTTTTTTTTTTGAGAAGACGGTAAAAAAAAACTTACAATGTGCAAAACGCATGCACTGACGGAGTGCAATATCGGATAATCTAGGCACGTTAGAGTGCGTTTGTCGATTTCGGTCGTTGTGATCTTCTTCCTCCATGTCTTAAAGCGGTGTCCATATTTGGTACTATACTAAATCACAAGCCTGATGGCCGCAGCCTGCAGGAAAAAAAAATCTAGGGGCCCCAAGGGACCTTTTTTTTTTTTTTTTTTTTTAATGCCTTCTTTTCCCTGGTAAAACTTAATCAAGTTCGGCAACCCTATTCCGGAAACTGTAAACTGTAAACAACCGTCATCAGCAAGACAGCTACTTACACACACTATTAGTTAAATGTCGTCGTCTATACCCTTGAAGAAACGGCGGTCGGGCAAATCCGAAGCCAGTCGTCAGATGCAGTTGAATGATGACGAGGCTGAGAAGAGGTCGCGTCGAAGGGAGAGCGGCAGACATTTATTAGATGGCAACAGTGGCAGTAGCGGAAGCAGCACGAATCGCGGTGCGAACGGAACAGCTAGCAGTAGCGGCAGTGGTGGAGCAAACACAATGTCCTCTGCACCGATTTTAGCCAACTTTGAACAGTGGATGAAACTAGTCAAAGACAACAAGATCAATGCTACAAATTCCTGGAATTTCGCCTTGATTGACTACTTCTATGATATGAGTCTACTACGGGAAGGAGATGGAATTAATTTTCAGAAAGCGTCTTATACACTTGACGGATGTGTTAAAATTTACACGAGCCGTGTAGATTCTGTAGCCACAGAGACCGGTCGATTGTTAAGTGGACTGGCTGACAGGAATGATATGAGACGACAGGCCACGGAGGATGAAGAAGAGGATAATGAAGCCGCAGACGGAGGTAATGATAAAGCAACTAGGCAGAACGGTGAGAATGGAGCGGAGGGCGACAATGATGAGCAAGACGATGAAGAGGGCGGACAGAAGTCGAAGAAAAAATTACGGAAGGCTCGAGCTGGTAAAACAATTGCCGCAGACTATTCTAGCTTTCGCGCCAAGAAACTTGATCTGGAACTTTCAGTAGACCCACTGTTTCGAAAGATGTGTGCGGATTTCGATGAAGGGGGAGCGAGCGGCTTGTTATTAAACAGTCTTACCATTGATAGCAACGGCCGAGTGGCCTTTGATGGTGAAGTGGACGAGCCAGAGAACAGGAGAAAACCAGACCACAAGAGCGAATCATTGCCTGAAGTGAAGGAGGAAGAAGAAGAGGAAGACGATAGACAAGCGCATGTGGGCGAGAACGTGGACGGGGAAGAAGATGCCGACGAAGATGAGTCCATGGAAGATGCTGTCGAAGAGAACGACGACGACGATCAAGAAAAAGATGACACAACAGCCATGGAAATAGAAGAACAACAGCAAGAGTCAACCAGGGAAGACGATTGGGTACCAATTGATATGATATCGCTCGCACAGTTTATTCCCGAGAATTTGGATGATTTGACTGTTTGCCCATCACTGGGCAGTATATATGAAACATTGAAAGATCCTCAGCTTAAGACGTCAGATCTCAGTGAAGTCGCCCAGCTCCGGAATCATTTCGATAATGCCACTAATGGGATAGATTTTAACGATATCGGAAACATTGGAGACGACGACGATGACGACTATGGTGGAATGGAGTTTGGTGCCGATGGATTCGACATAGGGGAATATGGAGTTGCGGCGGAAAACACGCCGGAGACTGCAGGAGGCAGCTACGGCGGACAAGCTGGAGCGTATCAGGAAGGCGATGGTGATACAAGTTTTACCAGCAATGCTGAAGAAAGTAACCGGCGAATGAATCGAAAAACTGACGACTTACTGGCATATTTTGACGATGCTCTCAAGAAAAACTGGGCTGGTCCCGAGCACTGGAAGATTCAAAGATTGAAGGGAGTGAGTCAGAAAAAAACAGGTGATAACAATTCTGGGTCAGCGCCCGGCGCTGCTATAACTACTGGCGCTGCTAGGAAAACGCGCAAGGAGCCAGTGCTGATTGATTTTTCTACTCCTGAGTTAGATGTTGGAACATTGTTTGCTGATGCGGGAACAAGTACGTTGCTGCCTAAAAGTCAATGGGCAAGTCGAACTCATAACACTTTGCCAGTTGATGAGCATTTTTCGTCAAAAGATTTAATGCATTTATTCCTTAAGCCTAAACGCGTAGCCAAGACGTTTTCGCGATTTAGGGTCGCCCGGCCCGTTGACATTGAAGAAGAAATGGCAGCCGAGCAACAACCGCAGGACGAAAGACAAGAAGAAGCAGAGTTTTGGGCTCAGCAGTATAACAGTAACGATGATGATGTCAATCTAAGACGAGATGCAAATGAGAACAACGCTGGAGAAGAGGATGACGACGATATGGGACCGGGACCTGATAACTTTTATGATGCAGAAGAATTTGCGCCGACAAATGAAACGCAAATGCCGCTAACAGACTCGAATGGTGGACGAAAATTCTCCCGACCAGATTATGTGAACTACGCTAGAGTGGCCAAGAAAGTGAACATTAAATTGCTCAAGGATAACATTTGGAAGGCTATGGATTTAGGAGAGAATAGAAATGGCAAGGCGGAGCGCAACTTTACAGAAGTGGCGCGGAGTTTGAAGGATGCGTATCCTGATAAACAGTTGTCAGAGATATCTACGAGTTTCTGTTTCATATGCATGTTGCACTTAGCTAACGAACAGGGATTAGAATTGCAGGATAATGATGAGCATACCGAGGTTGCGATTAAATGGGACCCCAAGGTTAAAGCATAAATTAACTGTTAATAATTATAATGTTATGGGTGGATAGATTTATTGTATTCGTTGAGTGTCTTTTTTTTTCTTTTTTGGTCCTGCCTCATTTATCCTTCACGAGCACAGGGCACATCAGTGTCACGTGATGGAGAGATGATTACACAGAGCGAGAGAGCAGCATGCCAATTGACTTTGCAGATAGATGCATTTGTCCAAGGAATGAAATGATCCCATCCTGTGATACGTGGGACCTGTACCTTAATTAGTTGTTTTTATAATTTTTTGTTTCTTTTCTTTTTTTTTTTTTTTTTTTTTTTTTTTTTCTTTCTATTTTGACCTTTTCCCCGCTGGCGAACTCTAAGTTTGACGGGAATCACAAAACAATGGGACAAGGAAACAGTGCTCCGACAAAGCTTACGTCGGAGCAAGTATCTCAGTTATTTGCTCAAAGATGCGCTAAACAGTTCAGTTCTATTGAGATATGGACAGTAAAGACTTTGCTTAAACAATTGGCTGAGAACGAAAAAAAGGTAGAGTTTCTTAAGGAAGACACCCTATTTCATCTGTTAGGACTGGCAGGCGAAGGAGTTAATGGTGACCAATTAAGAGATATAGGCAGCTTGATTTACAGATCGGCGGTTTTTTTAGCCGGATTCCCATTTATTGGATCTTTATCGCCAGCGCCCCTCACGGCTGCGGGGTTAATTAAAGTCTTAGCAATTTATTCTAAACGACGGGTTCTGGATGTCCTGGGAGATGAGTATCCATGGCTGAAATTGATGTTTCTTTCATTTGCCGTAGCAGAGAATGCTGCCTTAAACGAGAATAGCAGTGAGAGCCGTAGAAGCATGGAACAAGACGAGAAGCGAGAGAAGATAGAACAGGGTGAAAGAGATCATCTGGCCGCCTGCAATGAGAATGAAAAGAACGAATGCGTTAAATCGAAAGACACAGAGGGCTCGCAGAATGTCAGCGGGAATGAAAAGATTGGAGCTCGAGAGCATCAGCCTGCGTCTCCTGTCGAAACCGGGGTTTCGTTTCATAGATTTTTGCCTGAGGAATTTGAGCCATGGGAAGACTTTTCAGTTGTACGCGACATGGATGGCTTGAATGTTGAGGATTACGCTATTATGGGCAGCGATTTTACCTCGCTGTTTGCATATTTATTGGCCATAGCTGACTACCGCCCGTTCCAAAACGTGACGCGTCATAATTTGAAATATCTAGATCCAGAGCTCAACGGCCAATTTCATAGGGCTGCCATGTCGCTGTTGCGCACGGTGGTTGGCAAGTCCGCTGCAGACAATGAAGACATTGACAATATTCGCATATCATATAGCCAGTTTGAAAATGCTTACAACAACGTATTTCCTGGAGCATTCGACCCGCTTAGTCATTTGTTGGAGAGAGTTTTATACGTCAATAAGTTTGATGAACAAATAGAGAGCGAGACGCGCCCACGGTCCAACATATTAACCCCGGCAGTTGGAGGTCAATTGTCTTTTTTTCTGGATGACAGGATTGCTTCGATTATACGTCTGTGGGCCGGATCCGATTCTGGTTACTCGATGAGATCGTTCGAATCCAAAGTTTTTAAATGGAATGCTCCAACGTTGCTTTTGGTATCGGGCAAGAAGCCCAAGAAGACCAAGGTCAAATTTACAGATTTTTGTTCCAGGTTTCCCAAGCATCGTGACGATGCAGTTATCGACACTGGAAGGAGTACGGACAGTTATTTATTTGGAGCGTATATCGAGAGCCCATGGAGAAACAGTCCCAAAACATGCTTTGCTGATTCGCGCACAATTTTGTTCCAGCTCAGCCCTCAGCAGGATATCTATAAATCGAGCATGATCCCTAACTACGGATATTTTTGTCACGATGAAGGGATAGGTTTAGGAAGCCCTGTGCCTAGTCATCACGACTATAAGCATGTCGGAGAAGTTTCTTTGACGATTGACGAGAACTTTGAGTTTGGAGTGTTCCGTCATGTTCTGCCAAGCACTGGATCGTTTGGTATTGGAAATTCAGCTGATCGAAATTCTGTTTTTGAATATCGATTCTCTGTTTCCGATATCGAGGTCTGGGGCTGTGGCAAACAAGAGGACCTTGAAGAGCAGAGGCGGCAGTGGGAATGGGAGGAGAAAGAGGCCATGAAAAGGCAGACAGTCAACTTAGGTCTTAATGAAGAACGGGCGTTTTTAGAAATGGCAGGCTTGGTTGGTCAGTATTCCAGCAATCATGGTTAAGTTGGCTATTGCTATTATTTATTTGTATTTAGTTATTTATTTATACATTACCGTTTGGTTTTCGCTTTAGTCTGGCTAACTAACCGTTTTTTGACAGACTTCTTCATTTTCTTTTCACGTTTCTGACGGCGTTCTTCCTTGACCTGCTTTTTCCGCTCCTTATTTTGCTCTCTGTCCACAAACTTTTTTTCCTTAACAGGCTTTTTCCATACATCATAATCATCATCATCAGATTCATCAGCGTTGTCGTCGTCGTCGTCATCGCTGCTGTCGTCATCATCTTCGTCGTATTCGTCATCGTTCTCCTCAGTGCGGCCATCATGACCATCGGCAAGTGCAGCCTTGCCATGGACGACTAGATCTCCATACACGAGCGACTCGCCCTCTCCACGATTAACTCGCTCAACGTCTCTGTCTATGTCATATACCTGTTCTAAATTCTGAGGAATATATATTTCTCGGAATACAGCGTCATCCGCAACTTCCTGCTCCGACAGTTCCTGAACCGGCAATGACTCGAGATACTTCTGAAGATCTTCGATCTCTTCACTTGGTCGAGGTACTGGATCAGTGACAAACTTGAAAATCTGGCGCTCTGAAAACGGCGTGACCCCTTGTCTTCTGAAATAATCGTTGACATTCTTAATATCCATCCGTAAAAACTCCAAACTGTGTGGATGATCGTGCTCAACACTTTGAGACACATCGATAATATATAATTTCTTGTTGTGATATAAAATATTGTACTCACTTAAGTCCGCATGGACAAGTCGACATTTCTGGTACAGAATTCGCATATATGCTAATAGCTGTCGATACAGGTTCGGGTATTCATCAACATCAATGTCTGCATCCTTAAGTCTAGGTGATGGCCAGCCATCTTCGTTGCCCAAAAATTCCATCACAAGCACATGAAGATGTAAATGCAGTGGCTTGGGAACGGGAATTCCTGACTGGTAGATTCGCTTGAGATTTCGGGTCTCCTTCTCAGCCCAAACCTTGACCATCTTTCTAGGATTGTGTCTAGAGTATCCACTGCGGAACCGATATTCTCCACTTACATATCTGTCTCTATCTTTAAAGACCAAAATGGAGGTCTTGTAGATCTTAATAGCACGATGCTCTTCTTCTTCAGTAAATGCATGGTAAACGTTAGCTTCCTTTCCTGTCGAGATACAGCCATTGACTTCATGGATAATGCCCCTGTTAATCATTTTAAATAAAATCATCCGAGTTCGTGGATCTAGTACTTGCTCGGTAGTAGCTCTATCTGCCTTGTCAGTTGAAGGTCCACTCGTGACTTTAGAGCCTCGAGTGCCCTTAGCAAAATAGGAATCTTCATCCAATTTTATACGACCAACTAATTTGCCTAGACTATTCGGATCATGTAAGGACATGGATGATCCTTTTTCTGCACCGCTTTGTGGATTGATCCTTGGTCCATATTTTTCATCTTGACCGCTCTTAGCTAGACGAATAATTTTTTTTTCGCGGTTATAATGCTTGGTGATATTCCCTATACTTCCAGGGCCCACTTCTTCTATTGCAATGGCGGCATCTTCCAGTTCGCTTGCACTCTCACTATCACTTGACATTTATTTTCACTTCACGCAAACCTTTTTTTTTTCTTTTTTTTTTTTTTTTTTTTTTTTTTTCTGCGCACCCAAACCACAATCGAACAGAATCTGGCAGCAAAACCAGCAAGTGCAGTAACTTTAACTTTACAGCGGGACTGGCAACCCGGCAATTCCGGCGTCCGGGAAGCCGATTTTCCTCTCGATTTCGTAAGCATTGAGTCAGCAAACGTCCACTTCAAAAATGAAGTGAGGAAGTTAGTTTTGACGTCTTTAGACAACCATGGTGTCATTTATACCACGATCATTTTTAGGAGTGCTGCCGTTGCACATTGGAGCAGAGATAATCACGGTAGTTGGTATTTTTAACAAAGCAAGTGGATTCTATGGAATTCTCTCATTATTTACTGGTCATCCTATATCGGCCATGGAGTGGTTAATGAACATATGGTCGGTAGTCGCATTAATTCTATTTGCGTGGGCCCTGCGAGGGGTGTCACAAAAGAATGCTTTCGTTATGTTAATGTTTGCATATATTTATACTTTAGATACATTGCTGAGCATTCTATTTACAATGTTTTTTGCTTCCTACTGGTTTAAGACTGCTTCACAAAATGTGGACGGATCAGCAACAAGTAGCGCAACTTCAATACTTGGTGTGACGCCCAGTACGGCGGTTACTTCTGAACTGCCAACAATAGTTAACGACGGAGACCTTTTGCCAGATGCTACTGCAACTGGTGGCGCGCTTAGCAGTGCCGTCGCGGAAAATGTGGACGCTGCGGCCGCTTCCGCTACTTCAACTGAACCTTCATTGCCGTCATCTACATCTTCTACAGTCGTAGGAGTCGCAACAGCGGCGGTCACCGTCGCAGCATCTAACTTTGTTAAACGGACTATTAATAACACTGAAACATTGAATGCTGTAGTTAACAAGTCAGCAACTTTACCTCAAGAAACTTCTGTAACAATGGTTATAACTGTTGGTATCATGTTGGCCAGAGTATATTTCAACTTAGTAATCATTGCCTATGCACGATTGCTCGTCCGTCAGCAGAATCTTCGACCCAGCAATGGCCCGTTTCAGCAAAGTCCGTTGGCGGCGAAATTGCAATATTATGCGCTATCAATTGCTGAGCCGTTTTGGACTGGTAATCCTTGGACTTCTAGAACTCTTACCAATGAATTTAAAGATGAAGACGATGCGACCTCTAGACTTAATAATGAATTCGACACTGATAAAACTAATCATCAACTTTAGACCACTGTGAACTAATATACATACAAATGACAACTCTGCAGCAATGACGACGACGATACGTAATAGAAATGCGTGATAATTATTACATACATACTAATATACATTTAGAAGAATCAGCGTTTTTATTCTTCTATTTTTCATTTTTGCTGTCATGCGTTTGTTTTGCTTTCGATTCATAACTGTTAGTGCTTGAATGAGGGGACCGAGAGGATATCTCCGTAGTTCTGTAGTCGAAATATCCCAAGATGACGCGTTTCACTTTAGATTCATGGAAGCTTCTGTTTCCTCAGAGCATGCTCAAATGAAATGAAACAAACTAGATTAAATTATTTATCTTGCGTCCGATTCAACATATTAAGTTTTAAAGTCTTTAGAAACCTTTTGCTCTAACAATGGGGGCACGCAACGAGATGAACTCAATGCAGTCAATGTTCATGCAGAGTCAAACTTTTACACGCTGTTGCGGAGTCAAATTTTATTTTTCCGACTAACACGCGTCAGGAGTTGTGACGGTTATTCGAGCATACAATGACGTTTCTTAGCGCATGACACATGCAGACGTACCTTACATTGTTGTAATTGTGGTAGCACTAAAGGGATGAATAATTTGAAACTATCGGAGAGGCTAAATTTGCCATGCTCGCTACCTCGCTATGAAACAAATCTCTTGGCAAACGTATATATATATATATATATATATATATACATCTGCCAGCCGAGGAAGCAATACAGATTATATGCAACATGTTAGTCTACATCCTTGTGTGCTTAAATCTGCTGCTAATTGCTACTGCAGCGCCAGTGTCTCAAAATACAGTTGCTAAGGTTGTCAGCAAGGTGACGAAACCTATGCCAGTGGGGGCCAATGTTCTCGTGACAAGTAAACCAGTGCCAGTAGTAGCCAATGCTCAAGTAACAATTAAACCAGTTCCAGCGGTGGCCAACGTTCGAGTGTTAACTAAACCGGTTCCTCAAATTCTAAGTGTGGTTCCGGTGACCTCACTGTCGACCAAGAAAACATTACGATATTGCGACGCAATCCCCACCACTCTTCCGGGGGGTTTGATTTCGTGTTTTGTGCGAGGGGACCAGCCGACTGTCAGCTTGCCGTACTGCGACGCCGTACCTCCTACAATCACCAGTTCAGTAGTAACTTGCGTAGTAAGACCAAAACCTTCGACTTCAACTTTAGTACTCAAACCTGGCTCTGCTGGCTCTTCAGGCTCCTCATCGGGGAAATCGGGCGGAAGCAGCGGCGGAGGCTCATCCTCAAACAAATCTGGTAGTAACGGTAGCGGAAGCAATTCCGGCTCTTCCTCAGGGAAATCAAATGGCGGCAGTGCCAATAGTGGAAACAAATCAGGCTCTTCATCAGGGAACTCAAATGGCTCCAACAATGGAGGCAAATCAGGCTCTTCCGCAGGGAAGCCAAATGGTGGAAGTAATGAAAGTAAGTCAGACCCTTCATCAGGGAAGCCAAATGGTGCCAGAAGCTCAGGTTCTTCCTCAGCAAACTCAAATGGTGCCAGCAATGGAAGTTCTTCATCGGGAAATTCAAATGGTGTTAGCAATGGGAGCAAGTCAGATCCTTCATCAGCGAAGTCAAATGGCCCCAGCAATGGAGACTCCTCAGGAAATTCGAATGGTCCTGGCAAGCCAGCCTCTTCCTCAGGGGGCTCAAATGGAGGTAGCAGCGGAACTAGTAGCAGCGGAACTAAGTCAGATCCCTCATCTGGAAGCTCAAATGGTGCCAGTAACTCGGACTCGTCCTCAGCAAATTTAAATGGTGCTAGCAATGGAGGCCCTTCCTCAGGAAACTCAAATGATGCCAGTAACTCGGGCTTTTCCTCTACAAACCTAAATGGAGCCAGTAATTCGGACTCATCCTCAGCGAACTCAAATGCTGCCAGCAATGAAGGCTCTTCATCAGGAAGCCCAAATGGCGCCAGCAACAACTTAGGGTTTTCATCAGAGGAATCACGCACGGGAAATGATAACAGCAAACAGGCCGCATCAGCCGGTTTCCTCGTCACGGCGGCCCTTGGATCAGGTGCTATCCATGCTGGTACTGACGCCGTGGGGATTTCTACTTCGAATCCCGCTAGTGCCAGTGCTGTAGCCGCGGCTGAAGCGGTCGGTGAAGTAAATAACCCAAGCAGTCCTGCAGTTGGTTCAGCGACGCTACCCGTCCCTACCGCTTTAATAAGCGCTTTAGATGTGATTAAGAATACAGCGCTTCAGCAGCCTTCCAATGGGCTGAACGAAGCCTCTGCAGTGGCAGATTCGGCAGCGACTGCGGTCGGTCAGTCCAATCAGAATGAGCCTCATTTCTCCATGGCTCAGGTGAGTATTAAATTTCAGCTTGAAAGGCTTTCATTTCCTTGTTACTATAATTCGGTTTTCTAACCAGGCTCTCCCAACAGCGGGGCTTCAGACGGTCGCAGTTCCGTTGAACGCGGCTGCGTCGCCTTCAATGCCTGCGGTACAGCAGTTTGCGTCTATGCTTGAAAATGTTGCAAGTCATAGCGACAGTCAGGGTCAATCTCTAAGGATATCGGCGACCGGTAGTCTTCAGTTTAGTCCGGCGACTTCAGTGACTCGTTCTTTTGAAACGGACACTGCTGTCACTCGTGCCCCTGGATCATCCAACCAAGATCGAGGCCCTTCCAGCATAACCACGGCATCCTCAGCCAGTCCATTGGAGCAGAATGGAGCATTTTCCTCCGGAGCAGTTCCTGCTATTACAAACCAAATTGGCGCTACTGCTTCCGGTATAAAGGATCCTCTTTTGACTACTGCTGGTGGTGGAAACGGAGGCCCTTCCGCATATGGTGTCGCGAGCGCGTTTGCCAGTGCATTCGCGTTTGCCACGAATGGGATGGCCGCAAATCCGTCGATCGCAAGTAAGGCGTACCCATCATCTAGTCTGGAAGGAAATGGAGTCTTTGCCACCAACCCACTTCCTTCTATCACTAACAAAATGGATACTGTTCCTTCTAATGTGAATTCCGCAGTTGCTGTAGGAGAAAATGAAGATTCCTTGGCCGGCGCTATTCCTTCTATCACAAAGGGAATAGCCGGCCATCCTTCTGCAATAAGCGAGGCTTCTTTAGGAACGGCTTCGGCATCAAATGGAGGAGCTGTTGCCTTTGCGAGCGCTTATGCTAGTGCTTTTGCTTTTGCTACAAACGGAAACCCTGCAGAACCTTCTGTTGTAAATGAGGCTCCTTTGCCTACGGCCTCATTGGGTGGAAAAGGCGTTTCATTTCCTAATACCGTTCCATCTATGGGGGACAGCGTTGTACATTCTAATGCAAATCCGTCTTTCTTGGCAGCTTCTCCCTCAGTCGTCCAAAAAGAGCCTTCGTCCGTTAAAGTTCCGGGTACTCAAGAAACTAATTTGATAGGAAGTCCCATGGCTTCTGCAAGTTCTCCGCCAGCGATTGATAGTCTGTCGCATTCCTTAGTATCAGGGCAAACCGGCGAGGATACCAGCTACCAAACCCAAGGCGACAATTCGGCGATACTTTCCGCTGGCCAGGGCTATGCGCAGCCTGCAAATTCAGCTACTGTTGTCGATCAATCAAATCAAATATATTCCCAAGCAAAGGCTTCTTCAGGTTTGGTTACTGACCCGAGCTCTTCTGGTGGTGACCCAAGCCAGGATGCTTCGGCATCGGAACCTGAGTCTGATATGAGCGTTTTAAACAGAGGATCTGGTCCAGCAAATGCCCAATCAGGGGTCGAATCTAATAATGCTATGGATATTAATTCTCTCACGGGGCCAACTAGTGCGAAAACAGAAAATGCGATGGCCAATGCTTACGCATCGGGACTGCAAAATTCGGTCCCCACAGGGTTTGATAATTCCTTGCCCCTGGCAAGTTCGAATCAGGGACCAACACCGATTTACCTCTCACCTGCCGCTGCTTCTGATTCTTCGGCCTCTAATACTGGCGACACCGATACCATGCAAGGAGCGCTAGATTCGGGGAATTCTGCCAGTAATTCAGCCGCCGACTCTTCCTCTACATCCGACAACCCTGGCGGCAGTACGTCACCAGACACACCGACTACAGACTCAAGTCCATCGGCTGCTGCTGTTTTGCTATCACCAGTGTACTCAGGTCAGAATTTCGCCCCACTTTACTCGACAGCTGCTGAGGCTTCCGACGCTTCAAGTTCATCCACGGCGAATACAGGCTCAAATCAAGAGAACTCGAGACCTTCTGCAAGCTCTGCAAACACAGGCGAAGATCCGTCTTCTAAACAGGGCCTAGGATCTGGCAGTGCAGGTCTTGACTCGCCAGGCGGATCAATTGATACCTTGCTGCCCTCTGACGCGGGACAATCGACCCCACAATGGCTAGGTGAAGCACCTAGTAGCCTAGAGTCACCCACAGGCACAGATACAAATTCTGAGTATGGATACGGTGTATATCCCGATGGTAGCGTTGGACAGCCGTCAGCGACCGCTGTCCCCAGCCAGTCCAGTTGGAGTTCCGCAGTTGGGTCAAGTGAAGCAAGCGCACCTTCTGCAACCATAAGCCAGCAACAAGTTGACACCGCTCCCACTGCAGGTTATAGCGCTGTCCATATGCCTTCAGGGGCCTCGGATGTATCCTCTAGCACGCCATCCGGCTCGACGCCTGTAGCAGGTGGTTACACGCCAACTTCATCAGACTTATTCGATCTAAGTGATGCAAGCTCATCATCAGTATCATCATCCGCGAACACATATCAGGATCAAAATGGCGTCGTTTCCTCTGGAGCCGATAGTATGGCACCTGTGGCTACCGATTCTTCCGAATCAGCATTCAATCCACTATCCAATCCAACGCCTACCGCTAACGATAACCCGGCCTATGATCCTTCAGCTTCCTCATCTTCTGAGGCATCAGCTGATTCATCATCATCTGCCAACGCAGGAACCGGATCTTCAGATCTTTTCTCAGGACTTGGCCAGAACGCCAATAGCAATGATGATTCAACATGTGACAACAACGAGGGCTCTGACGGCACCAATGGCGGTGGTCAGGGAAGTAATGCAGATACAAGCGCCGATCTGACAAACGGGGCAGATTCTGGAGGCTTCGGACTTAACAATGACAACAGCGTTGACTCTTCGAACACGGATTCAAGTCTTGGAGATTTTGGATCCAGTGACGCCAGCGCGGATAGTGGAGGTGCTGGCTTCGGCGGAGGCGACTTAGGAGGGGGCGATTTTGGTGGAGGTGATTTTGGTGGAGGCTACTGATAGCAAAACATAAACTGCAATAGTTGAATCGGTTGATTTTGATTTGAGGACCGTTAAAAGAAGATGCACTGATTGTGTGATATGCGTAGTACTTGTAAAGGTTACTTGCAGCCACCTTGTCGGCATATAATTATTATTGCATTCATTTCTATTTCTATCGTAGCTATTATTATTATCATTACTATTATTATTATTATTATTATTATTATTATTACATTAATTCATCTATACAAGCATCATTCATTACAGAGAAGAGGTAAAAAAATTGAAAGAAATAAATACATCAATTAGACGTAGTCAACACTCAAGCTGACAATTTTGCTTTCACAGCCCATACAACCATCTCCCAGGACATAATTAAAACCGCACATCCCACGTTAACATTCAAGCTGAACATTGAATCCAGACCTCGGTACATCATTGCCTCAACGGTCTGACCGTTGGATTGAATAAATACCATCCCTCCACATATCAAACAGAAGGCTGTGATAATTTCCGTGAAAGGCCGAACTGGTTTCGTCGTGTTTGGAGCGGCTAAATAAATAATAATATAGGTAAGTACTCTGGACAAACCGGCCACACAAAATAAAACGCCCCACTGTTGATGAATTTCTGTCGACAACGGAAGCTCTTGTGCATGCTTGGACATAAGCACCCCAGTCCAGAACACAGTAAACGCAGCAATGGGATTGAAGGAATATCCCTGTCTCACCATCATATTTACATCTCCCTCAGTCCTCGGCTTTCTGCTGTTTCCGGGGAAGAGGTCATCGATCATTCGTTTAGCAAACGAAGTCTCTACAAGTAATCCGCACAGTCCGCCTCCAATATACATGAACGCAATAGATGCATGTTGCAGATCCTTGTGTGACCATGCGCCGTCCTTATTTCCAAGATGCTCCAGTCCGACATTACTTACTCCGTACAAGAAGATACAGAAACACTCTATCCATTCCATCGACGGGATTTTGTTGACCAGGCGACTCATCAGTGTGGTCTCTTTGTAATGAGGGGCCTGTGGTTTAAGATTCCATCCCATACCATGAGATGCAAATGCGCCCATATATCTTGCAAGTGTCAAGAGTCCAAATAAAAAGAAGATTCCTCCCTTGATCACATGGGCCAACAAGTTGAAAACATGGTTCGCCATACCCATTCGATAAAAGACGACAATACCCAATAGAAAATAGAAAAAGGAAACCACAAACAATGGTTTGTTGATCACAGTATATACAATATTCGCAGTGACGTGCAACCTAGACACCATGCTTTTCACATGTGCGTTCTTCATCACTCTACTGAACAATCTATCTTGTGCGGCAGATGTGCGACCGCGGAAAGACTCCGCGACATTAGCTTCCTTGTCATAAAAATCTAAATTGTTGTGAACTTTTAGCTCATCATCGTCATCGCCGCCGTCTAAACTGCTGAGTTCCAAGCTGGCTTCCTCGTCGGGTCTCAGGGGGTGTCTATCGAGATCATCAGCATCCATATACGGAGAACTGAGCGAAGAGTCACCAACATGTCCAGAATCGTGTGATGGGCGGTCATGCGCCGACATTGACGCAAGCTGGTATTTTGCGCAATCAAGTGCATTAGAATTAGCCGCACCATGCAGGGCCCATCGAGATAACGTAGTGACAACCAATGACAACCAATGGGTAAGAACAATGAAAAACATTCCAATTGACATCTTTCCATAGGCGTTACCAGGATATAAATCGGCAGGTGCAGAAGGAGCATACACCGCCAAACAGAAAAGTGCAAGGATAGCCACTGCACTTTGTACGGTCTGAATCCAAAAGTGGACAGTCCGTGCTTTCGGCTCTCCAGACAGTGTCACACTAATCGGGAATAACACACACCACGCGATGATCGTCAGGGCGATATGAGAAATAAGAAATGATTTAAGTGCTGGTCGGTCGTCGTTTAGGAAATTGCCGGTCTCATAAGCTTTCCAATATGCGAGCTGTTGAGGTTCTAAATTAGGCGATTGCAGGATGGATACACCATGATGATGTCCCCCATGCATTGACAGAGGAGTGGGATCCATGACCATTGAAGAATTGTTTGCGACATTGACGCTGTTGTTCTCTCCGCTGTTGTCCCCATCCATATTATGCATGTCCATACCTTCAGTAGGACCTGCTGTAACAACTGCAACAGTAGCAGCAAGTCCAATTACTAAATTTGACAGTTTCATTGTTGTCGTTTCGTCAAATATCAAAGTGCGACTCTATAGCGCTAGTGGCTTGGACTGAACTCCGCTAGCAAAAATAAAAAAAAGAAAAATAGACTAGGATCCTATGACGTTAGGGTAGCTACAATCTAATGTCGTGAAATGTTAGCAGCCACTCTGTGTATCGCACCGCAAAAATACGAAGATTATAGGAAAAAGGACGAGTTCCGTTTTATCCGAATTTCCAGACTAGATTCTTGTCCAATTACATTTTATATATTGCTTCAATAAGTGCAAGAAAAGTGATGTTATCCGTGAGGTCCGTGGAACAGAAAAAGCAATTATTAACGTTAAGGCATCACTCACGCGGCAGTTGCGGCTCAAAAGGGGTACTGACAGGTTCTGAACAAATTTTCTTTTTTGTCGGATTGTTTTTCTTGGCATTATCCATATTAACCAATTTGACAATGCTTTGGGAATTGTGCTTATATCATTCTCTGACATGGAAAGTATTCGATTTTTGTCTCCCAAAGATCCCATGAAATATCTATTGAATATTCATCGCACGTCGGATCGGAATCTCTTAAACGCCGTCGGACCCTGATGAATATTTATTAGTAATATGCTCATCAACTTTAACTTTAATTGCTACGATTTTTTTTTTCTTTTTCTTTTCTTTTTCTTGCTTCGTCTGCTTATGGTACCGGCTTTTTTCAACAAAGATCACGCAACGCCACAATTAGCCACGCACTTCCAGACTATTTGATTCCGCTGCCATAGCTAATTTAAGATTTAGACGGCGCGATTGGCCGGTTTCTGGCAATTGAGTCTCACCATATACTTTAATCGGGACAGCCGGCTAAGTCCTACATAACCGTGCATACTGGCTTAGTTATAGCCTATAAGACTCATCACTGCACTTTCGGCTTCCGATCAGGGGCGACGAATAAACTTGGATTTGTTTGTCATTTTTTCCATGTGATGGAAAGTTCATTTTTCTTTTTCATTTTCTTTTAGCTTTTTCATTTTCTTAATAATTTTTTTTTCTTTTGCATTTCTGTTACCACTACTAGAGTTTCTACTCTTTCTTTGCTCCGTTTCTTTTTTATTCCTGTTCCCTCTCCAATCACTTCATGCGAGCAGCTCACGGGTTACCCAGTGGGTCCTGGCCCCACTTCGGATTTGAACCCCACATATTCAGGTACACAAATTTTCATCCTGTCAAACTGAAAATTAAAAGCCTTACTAACAGGCAACATGAAGATAGGTAGACAGAACAAGTCAAAAAAAAGTAAGATAAAAATAAAAAGAAGTACTTCAGATAAAAATCAAAAAACACATTCATTAGGCTATATCTTTCATAAAAATAATTAATTATTCCTCGTGTTCCGCATCCTCAGCCTTGGCTCCAATTCTGGCAGCTAACTCGTCTGCATGAATACCATCAGTGAACTGAGCATCGGCTTCCATATCAGTGTGATCCAAGACCTTCCACCAAACAGTAGGTAATGCAAGAAGCAACGAGCCTGCGCAGAGTGCCCAGGTTGATGCGAAGATGTTTCTGAATGGCAAATGAATAGCATCCAATCTCCAGACAACAGCGGCACCAGCTGATTGGATACCCTTGTAGAATCCTGCGTAAAGTGCAAGCTTTCTGCTGGAGTTAGACATAGCTCCCATTAACCAGTAAACATAAGTTTGCCAGACAGCGTCGAACATTCCGTAGAAAATATACAAAACCACATATCCTCCATATCTTGTTTCGGTAAAATCTACAAGATCATGGGTCATCTGATCTTCAAAAGGATTCTGCTCAGGTCTGTTACCGTGCAACCACATCCACTCAAAGGATTTGGTCTTGTTAAACTTGACTTCAGCAGCATAGCCACCTCCCCAGATAACCATAGTAATGACCAACAGTGCTGCGTGATAAATCTTAGCTCTGGTTTGTCTTGATGCAAACTTTCTGTCAAGGAACCAACCCCAAGTGGAAGCGCCAATAATCTGGGCGAACCAGTAAAGCAACGAGTTCAAACTTCGAGCTCTCAAGGTAAACTTAGCTCCATTATATTCGTTAAATTGGTAAGTGTAGAACCAGTTAGCAGCAAAGAACATAGGGAACAAAAGAATGATGTGCTTGTCGACCAACAAGATTTTGAACAAAGCGACAATCTCAGTCCACCAGGTAGGATGTTCCTTGACAATAACCTTAGTTCCGTCACTCTTTCTGACCTTGTCAGTAGGCATAAGCAAGAAGGCCAAAATGGCACCAACAATCATGAGGGCCAAGAAAGCTCCATATGTACCGTCTCCGGCTGCACTAGCATTAGAGTTGTTAGCGGTCTGAGCCAAAGGAACAATAGCGCCAATGACTGCACCCAAGTTGAAAATGATCCAGAAGACGGCAACAAATCGTCCCTTTTCAACTTCGGTGGGATAAGACATGATAATGACACCCTGAGCAGCCCACAACAAACTGGCGCACATACCAAGAACAGCACCAGAAGCAATGACGAATCCGGTATTTTGAGTGTGGTTAAAACAGAGGTATGACGAGGAGTAAAATGCATATCCAAGACCACCTCCGGCAAGTGACCACTTAACACCCAAACGGTTAATAATAGTTCCGGAGAAAAATCCGATAGTAGCAAAGGTACAGTAAAGAGCCACTGATGCGTTGGAAGCAGTTGAGAAATACTCGGCGGGAAGACCTCCTCCTCCCATACCACTGAGAGCATTAAACATACCAGGACACATGAAACATACGAAAGATACCATAATCAGTTGAACCCATGATGAGTTATAGGCAGGTAGTTGGTATCCGAATACCTTTAATCCTGTATTATACCATCGTTTCGGCTCGTCGATGTGTGGGTGGAAGCTTTCTTCTTTGGTCAAGGTAGGCCCCTTCTCGTCAGCCTCTAATACTGGTGAAGGTGTGTCGGTCATTATTATTTATTTATCGAAGAAATAAAAAACGGACCTGTTGTGTGTCGTTGTCGTTGTTGTTGTTCTTCGCAGACTTAGTTTACTGAATATTTTGTGTACTTTTATATCCCCAGATCCAAAGGGGTGATAATGTACACATGTGGTAGCATCAAACAATTTTCACACCGTTACACTGCAATGAGATAGCGCTGACTTTTTTTTTTGTTTTTGTTGGCGTTTTTTTTTTCTTAGTGCGGTTTCACCCCCACTAAATTTGCACAAATTTCTTTTTGTGGACTTCCCTTTCGGGATCAATCTGGCTACTGTGGCTGCAAATCTTCTTATCTACTTGATAACCGTTTGATGCGTTAGTCGCGGAGATAGCATATAATTATCAATGACTCACTCCAATCTGTTCTCAGCTGGTCTTTTTGTCTCGTTGTCACCAGTACTTCTACCGTGCTCTTCTCTTTGCCAGCGGCACTTGTCATTCGAATTATCGTTATGTCTTGCCTGTCGCCTTGTGACCCATCTCCTCCTTTTCCCCGCTATACCATACGGCTGGGATGCCTAATTAGGCTCAACAATGTTTAAGATCTGCACCTCATTAAAGTCAAAGCCGCAATGGAATGTCACATTGAAACCTCAATGTTACAAGGCTGATGACCTATAAGCTAAACAATAACAACAAAATTACACTGAAAAAAGTGCGGGTGACTTTCCCCCACAAATTTTGTGAGCTTGGTAGTAGCATTCTTCTGGTTTCTTTTTTTTTTTCTCCAACTCTTTTTTTTTTACTCCGCTTTGGACATGCTTGTCCTTTGCTTCTCTCCTCTTTTCTTTTTTTTTGTCCTCGTAGCACACTGCAAAATTGGCTTGTTGGTAAGCAGCAGTAATAGTGGTGTTATTCTCATAGGTCCCGTGCGGCGTCGCCGCTCGGGACAGAGTTTTGGTTGCTTTTTTTCCTCGCTTTCCTTTTTTTTCTTCTTCTTTTCTCTTTTTTTTTTTCCTCTACTCTGCGCGTTTCTTAAGTTGACGGTCCTGATCTCCATGACTAGCTCAATGTGTCTACGCGCACAGATCAATTATTTTTGACTGGCTTCTATTTGCTCCGTTCGTCTTGAACGTCCTATAGCTGCTTGTCTTACGATTTATTTTGTTCGTTTATTATTCTATGGTCAAACTCTCACCTCACGGTTTGTTTACGTTTGTAATTTGCCAATCTAAATCGCACATTATTGTTCTGTTATTAATAGGCTGTCTTGCTAACTTGTATTTTCGTGTTCTTTTTCATTTCTTTTTCTTCGTCTGTCATTACAATTTTCTTTTTTGTCTTTGCAATGCATGTTCCCATGCCTCTGCTCTACTACCCCCACATAGTAAAAGTACGGTAATCATATAGCGCAACGTTATTTAGTAATACGTCTCACTTGGCAGGACCGGCTGCTGGCAGGATATCGGTGTGCGTATATGTTATCTTTGCAACTGCCACTACGTTGTAGTTACCATTTCTCCCAAGTAGTACCAGCTGTGTTGCATCCGCTTATCCGATTTGGATTAGTCTGTGCGGGGTTACTGGCGGGCATCTCTGCACGACGCGACAACAGTGCGTCAACTTTCTTTACATAGAGTTTAAGAAAATGAGCCTCAACTATACCAGTTCATATATGGCTCTTACATATTGTGGAGATGTAGGCGAACGGTCTGTTCATAGACACATATTACTATACCATTCCATATTCATTTCACTCATATAATGAAGCGTTCATATTTCAAGGAGAAGCCGAATGAACTCAGAGGGACAACGGAAGAAAGAAAAGCGAAAAGAACAGGGATTACACAAAAACCTGAGACTACAAATATGCAGTCTACTGTACTCTACGGCGCTCTACAAACTTCGTCCTGCTTTAAAGTTAACCTCGCCCGCCGCACCTCACTTATCTCGCATCATCAGTGAAATTTTGGCAGGAAAAAAAAAAAATTTAAACTAACACACATATTGAAATGGGAAAGGCACAGAAAAAACATGGAAAAGGAAGACTGGACCACTACTACCGTCTTGCAAAAGAGAAGGGTTACAGAGCGCGGTCGTCCTTTAAAATCATTCAAATTAATCAAAAGTTCGGTCATTTTCTAGAAAAATCAAAGGTAGTTATCGATTTGTGTGCAGCTCCAGGTTCATGGTGTCAAGTAGCTTCTAGCTTATGTCCTATTAACTCTTTAATTATCGGTGTCGATTTAGCACCGATCAAACCGCTACCAAATGTTATCACTTTCCAAAGCGATATTACTACTGAGCACTGCAGATCTCAACTTCGTGGACACATGAAAACATGGAAAGCAGATACTGTATTACACGATGGTGCCCCAAATGTCGGTATGGCCTGGACACAGGATGCTTTCACTCAGAGTGAACTAGTGCTTCAGTCTCTCAGATTGGCTGTGGAATTTTTAGTAAAAGGTGGAACTTTTGTCACAAAGGTATTCCGCTCCAAAGATTACAACAAGCTCATGTGGATTTTTCAACAGTTATTTGAGAAAGTTGAAGCAACTAAGCCACCGTCTTCCCGTAACGTCTCTGCAGAAATCTTTGTGGTGTGCCAAGATTTTAAGGCTCCTAAAAAAGTCGACCCTCGACTGTTAGACTCCAAATACGTCTTTGAAGAACTGGCGGAGCCTAAGCCAAACTACGAAGCAAAAGTCTTTAACCCTGACAAATCAAAGAGAAACAGAGATGGTTATGAGGACGGTGATTATTTACAACACAGAAAGATATCTGCACTTGAATTTGTCAAGGTCGAAGATCCCATTGAGTGTCTTGGTGCCATGGCCGAATTCACCTACGACTACAAAGCAGAGCCGGAACTCAAAACTCTCAGAAAACTCCCACAGACTACACCGGAACTTATCGAATGTATGAAAGATCTCAAAGTTCTAGGTAAGAAGGATTTCCGTAAAATCTTGAAATGGCGATTGGCCGCTCGCGAATTCCTAGGTCTTGATAAAAAGGAAGATGAGAATGAACAAGATAAAGAAGAAGAAGAGCCTGTGGATGAGGAGACTAAGATCGAACGGGAATTGCAAGCTTTGAGCGAACAAGAGCGGTTGCGGAGGAAGAGAGAAAAACGCCATGCTAATGAAACAAAACAAAAGGAAATCGTTAGAATGCAAATGAACATGACCACTCCTTTGGAGCTAGGATTAGATGCCGGCGCGCAGGGCGGCTCTTTGTTTAATCTTAAGAATGCCGAGAAAACAGGCAAATTGGCACAATTGGCCAAGGGTAAGAAGAGCATGGTATTCCTCGATGGAGATGTGGGCGACATTCATATAGACGAAGAGGCGGTAAATAAGTTGAAGGAAGAAGGTGAGGATGATGACGACGAAGACAGCGATGATGCCGGAGATGCTTTAGAAGAACAATTGGATTTAATGTACAGTAAATACAAGGAACAGCAGGCAGAGAGGGACGCCAAATATAGAGCAAAAATGGCTCGCGGAGGCGACAACGACGATGAATGGCAAGGATTTGACAATGCTAACGAGAATTCGGATAGTGATGTGATGATGGAAGACGAATCAGAAGACGATTCTTCTGACGAGGACGAAGAACTAAATAAGATGATTACGACTTTGCAAAAGCAAAGAACTAAAAACGGATTATCTCAACGTGCAGCTCTATTTTTTAATGATGGAATCTTCTCTAATATTGACGATAACTCCTCTCCAGTGCCAAATGGCACAAACGGAGTGGTGGATAATAACGTGTCAGCGAACGGATCGCTTGTCAACGGCTCCACTAATGGCTCAGCTAAGCCGACAGTCGATGGCGTTGCACATCTCGAGCCATCCGAGGATTCTGACGATGATTTTGAAGTAGTGACTCGGGGCCATTCTGACACGGAAGACAGTGACAATGATTGGGATATGGACACTGACAAGAAAGATAAGCGACCCGTTGTTGATATTGCCACGGCTCAAGCAATGACGCTGGCGCATGAGTTAGCCTTAGGTCATAAGTCCAAGCAGTCGCTGACCGATGAAGGGTTTAATAAATATGCCTTCCGGGATCGAGACGGATTGCCTGATTGGTTTTTGCAGGATGAAGACAAACATAGCAAGATTAGTCGGCCTATTACAAAGGAAGCGGCAGATGCTATTAAGGCCAAATTAAAAGCAATGAACGCTCGACCAATCAAGAAGGTTGCCGAAGCCCAGGCTCGGAAGAAGATGAAGGCTTCTCAAAAACTTGAGAAACTTAAAAAGAAGTCTGATCTCATTAATGACGATGAATCGAAATCTGAGAGGGAAAAGGCTGAAGATATTGCTAAGCTCTCCAGAAAACTGCTTAAAAAACAAAACCAGAAGCCCAAGATTACGCTTATTCCTGCCCGCGGTGCCAATAAAGGCCTTCAAGGTAGACCTAAGGGTGTGAAGGGTAAATATAAGATGGTTGATGGCACCATGAAGAAGGAACAACGAGCACTTAAACGGATCCAGAAGAAGCGGAAATAGATAGATAACTTATGCTAATAAATACATTTAATTCTCAGCCAATTTACAGTTGATCACTATATCTGTTTTTTTTTTTTCTTAATTTTTTTTCCCTACTATCCCTCGGCCGTTATACATGTAAGGAAATTCCGAGTTCCCGTTGATGTCGCTAACTTCTAAAATGTCAGATTCGGACAAACCCTAATGCCCGTTCTGTATAGGGTAGTGTTCATTTTAGTGCACAAGCAGAAAAAAAAAAGTTTAAATTCTGGAGAGCGAACAAAAAAAAAAAAAAAAAAAAGAAAAAAATTGATAACCTTACACACATCAAGCCATGGTAGTAGATCTGACACGGTTTGGTGTAAGTAAAAACGGATTCTTAGATCCTTTATTACAGGAGATATTAACCAACCCTCCAGAATTCGTGGCTGCCAGGCTTCCAGAAGCTGTAACTATAAAGCCTAATAGCTATACTGTGGTGAGCCGGAATAAGGTAGAGGGCACGCCTGCTAAAAGCCAGGAAGGTTCCGATTCAGATTCATCATCAAATGAAGAATGGCGTTCACCACGGACGGAGTTCAGTGACGACAGTCACAGTGAAAGCACAGTTGTCAATACGATCAAAAGCGGCATTTGTAAAACCAGCGATGCGCGGCCCTTCTATGATGTCAATGAAATCCCAGATGATCATGGATGTAGGCAATCACGTAGGATATTAAAATCCTGGAATGATCTAGCCAAGGTATCACCAGCTGGATTGGTTAATCCTGGTGTTACATGTTATATGAATGCTGCAGTACAAGCCCTTGTTCACGTCCCTGCACTGGCTCATTATTTAAATGAAGTGCTGACTGGAAAATACAACGACAACATTTCGCCTAAATCAGTGACTTTTGATTTGGCCTTGTTATTTCGGCAAATGTGCGATAAGAAAAGGAAAGTATATCCTAAGAAGCTGATCAGACGCCTAGAAGATATTAATTGCATGATGTCGGAATGGAATATGGAAGACTCACATGAGTATTTCATGTCGCTAATGTCGCGACTCCAAGAGGACAGTGTGCCCAAAGGTAAGAAGCTTAGCTCTTCAATAATCCACGATATATTTGGCGGAAACGTTAGCCAGCGCGTCACTTGCCGAGGATGTGGTCACGTTTCAACCACTTTGCAGGATCTCTATGATTTACCTGTATCCTTCTCCAAGAGGAGGCGAAGCAGTGCCGGTAATGAAGAGAGTAATCACAACAGTAAGAATAGTAACAGCAACAAGGGCCGCTACTCTCTGGAAGATTCTATTAAGGATTTTTTCTCTCCTGAACTTATAAAAATAGACCGTACGACAAAATCAGGCTACGACTGTGACAAATGTAAAAAACAGACCGAAGCTGTCAAAGTCAGTCGCATGAATGAGGCACCAGAATACCTGGCGGTGCATATTAAACGTTTTGTTTTTGAAGGCTCTTCATCCCGCAAACTCAAGGATCCCATGAACTACCCGCTAGATTTAGACTTGACAGAATATTCCGTCAAAGACGAACCTTTAAATTATAAACTATCCTCGGTTATAGTTCACCATGGCCGCTCAGTCAACAGCGGGCATTATGTTGCTCTTTGTCGCCAGCCAAATGGTACTTGGACGGAGTATGATGATGAGGCGTTGACCAGAATTAGCGACAATGAGGTTTTGAATCAAGAATCCGCGTATATGCTTGTTTACTCTAGACTTACGCCCAGGTCATTTATCGCTGGGAACTCGGCTCCCGTATCTTCAGCTTCGGCGGTTAAGGCGACTTCTGTCTACGAAACTAAGTCTTGTGAAAAGGCCAAGATTGTTGTCAAGCGCGGTTCGGTCTCCCAGAAGACTTCATCGCTTCCTGTCAAGCGGGTCCGAACATCTCCTGATGAGATAGACGCCATTTTTGCTGCATCTTCCAAGAAAACAAAAGTTCATTAGCACTCTGTATACTAACTCACATAGATTCTATATATGTACATTACTATATGAGCTTAATTACAAATTAATTTACACGTCGTTAGTAAACTCACTACTGCCGCTTGTACTATTCGACTTGACTTGACTGTCATCATACACCTGCATTCGTGACACAATCCGTGGGTCCACATAGAAGTCCGACATCCATTCTGACTTATTGTCTAATCCACGCTGTTTCCATTTCCTGGGCCAATATCCTTCTTCCTCTACCAATAGATCTCCATCTTCCTTGACATCGAATGGACGGGTACCGCTAAAGATAACAGCGGCAGTAGCCTCACCCATTTCGTCAGCAAGCTTACGTCGATTAAAAAATTTGTAGATCCGAATAGGTATGTTAAGGAAGCCTAGAATATGTGGATGCGAAATCGGGGCTATAGGTTCGAATTTGGCCAACCGTTCGAACTCTGCCGGAAGCTCAGCTTCGGCATACTCGGGACCCCGAATGTACGGCGGAGTCACTGGTGGCCGTTTATCTTCCTCGTCATCGTCATCACTCTTCTTCTCTTGCGGTTGCTCTTCTTTGTTATCTTGATTAGCAGATTCGTGGACCGGTGCAAATGAGCTCTCCTCGTCTTCTGTGCCGGTTGTCTCATCCTGTTTTTCACCTACAGCCAACTGTTCCGGTTCCTGTTGTTGAGTCTGTGCATCAGGTTGTTGTTCCTGTTGCAGTTCGCTTTGTTGCTCCGATTGCTCTAGCCCGACTGGCTGTTCACCTTGCTTTTCGTCCTTAGAATCGAGTCCCTCAGGTTTCTCTAACGGGCCCAACCATCCCTCATGCAGTCCATTCATATACTCTTTATACGCTCCTCTTCCGACGCAGATTACACCACCTTCATCATTCTTCTCCAAATGCGCTGTCATAGCCTCTTGAAGCTCCTTATCTTGCAATTCATTTTCTGATTCACTGGTTGGTACCCCCAAATAAGACCGTCGTTTATTTCGAATCTCTTCCGATACCAACGCCCGAATATCTCCTTGTCTATTTTCAGATTTCACCTCATAGTCTACAGCCGCCGCTACAAGTATAGGCTTAATATATTGTCGGAAATGTGACATCGCTGTCTCTAAATAATCCCCAGGAGGAGGAGCAATATAAACGGTAACTTTCCGTGGCAGTTGCATAGGACTCAGCGTCTGATCCGCAAGATATGCTACTCTATCCTTCCAGGCCTGCCGAGCCTTCTTTCGCTCTCTTCTGTCATATACATATAACGCAGTAATGGATCCAGTGACTGCCCAAAAGATACACCAATTCCTCGATGGAATCCGTAGCCGCGGGATCCCCATAGCCTGGAGAGCCGGATTCGTGTACCCTTTAGATTTCGGTTTTTCAGTCATGTCTTGTGTGTGACACTATCTCGGTGAACGGGCTATCCGTTTTTAAATTTTTTTTTTTTTCTCTCTTCCATCTTCTCGCTGACTAAGCAAAGGTTAGTCTATTAAGTTAACTTAATTCTTGTGTCGATGGGATCACGTGCCAACATTAACCGTTGCAATATAGTATGACAGGCGGTAGCGATGGTAAGTTACTGTCCATGTGACTCAATAAATAATTGTTGTTATCCACTGCAATTAATCAATTGACGAAAACGTGACCAAAAAGGAGATACCTACTGTCTGTTTCCATCTAAACTGCGTTGCCGCCGCACCTTTACATATATCTCCTTGGGTTAGCAATAGAGTTTTCTCATCTAGCCAGCCACAAGCTACCGTTAGTAACCCTTCTCGGTGTCCGCCATTAGTTAGTTAGCGGTGGCCCACGATGAATGGTTTTACAATATTGGCCTGGATCCTGCCAAACTGGATATCGCTTCCATCCTCGAGGATTGCAGATCAGGGCAATTGCCAATTACTGGGTCCCTTTTCTGTGCTAGTCCAATTGGCTCTGGGCGCCACAGCCGTTTCTTCGTTGGTAGTCAAACGGTATCGAGAAAGTAATCGACGACCTCTTAAAGTGTGGTGCTTTGATGTCCTCAAGCAAGTATTCGGTGCCATTGGTCTGCATTTTTTTAATTTATTGGCATCAATTTTGTTCAGCAGTGCCGACGAACCAGGTGTAGACGACAATCCGTGTACGTGGTACTTCTTAAATGTTTTGTTGGACACCACCATCGGAGTCCCGTTGCTGTGGTTTTTTCTTTACGTGGTCCATACGGCAGCATTCAGATTGCATATGAAAAACATTGTCTCCGGAGAATACGGCCATCCTCCTCGATGGTCGGTATTTTTTAAGCAGGCTGCATTGTACATGATTGCAATGATGGGCATGAAAATAATGTTATACGTATTTGTCTGGTGGACCCCATTTCTAGATGATCTGGGTGCATTTTTAATATCTTGGACCCAATTCGATTCAAGAGTCCAGGTATGCTTCGTGGTGCTAGTGTTTCCGCTAATCATGAACTCTTTACAGTATTATTTGATAGACTCTATCATTGAGGCTCCAGAGTACGGGTCTCATGAAGATAGTAGTACTGGGGCTGCGTCACAGAAGTTGTTGCCTTCGTTTCTAGGCGTTAACTACCGTACCATAGATCAAGACGCTGAAGCTCTGAGTAGCGATAACTGTGGTAGTGACAGCGAGGTCTGTAGCGCCAACAATATGACGGTTCAGCAAGGGGAGCGGTCGCGCTGCAGCGACAGCGAGTGCTTAGCTCGCCCTTCAGGAAGAGGCAGGTCTATTGCAACCCCCGCAGGCAGCATAGGTTCAGCTACGTCTTCCTCAGTGAGTTCTTCTTTAGGGTCTAGAAGCAGTTCAAGCGAATGTGCTTGATATTTATTTAGTCTACTAACTCTTCTTATTTATATTGCGGTGAATTTGAATTGTGCACCGGGACAAAGCAGGACTGCGCGAATTTTCCAGCGGCAGCGCACTTTAAGCTCCCGGGCAGCTGCTAATAATCGTGAATGCCAACGATTGAAATAGTTCAAATGCATGAAATACAATGAAGCCTTTAAAATGATTTCTATCGTGGCGTTGCTGCCAAAATCTTGTGTCCGCGAAACTCTTCTTCGCTGCATACCCGAACTGTAATAATTCGTCGTTCCTTCTTTTTTCATTTCCGCGATTCAAAAAATTGTTTAATATATATATATATACGCCTGGTTTACCACAGAGGTGTTTCCATTAGTAACGACATCCGATAAGGATAGAACAAACAAGTCATGACCGATGACAGCAACGACGTGATACGAAAACGCCGCGTTACACATACATCTTTAAATCATAATTCTTTCACAAGCTTTATTAACGCTTTATACCGAAATTGCCCTTGAATAAGCATTTAAACATAATCATGAGAAACTGTCAAATCTTATAAAATATTAAGAGATTTACACTCATATTTCTATTCCGCGACGACCACGCGCTCCGGGCTTAGTCATCAGAGATGATAAAGTTATTTGTTGAACTTCAATTTTTTTTTTTTTTTAAGGTTTTCGAAAGAAAAAAAAAAGTTGGTAGAGAACATCATGAAGATCAAAACCATCAGTCGTTCGGCTGATACTTATATTCCTGCAAGCAGTTTGGAATTACAAAGGCTTCCGCGGAATTTAGATCCATCACTTCACCCTTTCGAACGGGCGAGAGAATACACTCGAGCACTCAATGCTACTAAACTAGAAAGAATGTTTGCCAAACCATTTGTCGGGCAGTTAGGGAACGGACACATTGATGGAGTTTATAGCATAGCGAAAAACATGCGCAACCTTGGTCAGGTAGCTTCCGGAAGTGGTGACGGTATGATCAAGGTGTGGGATCTGGCTACTCAGCAGGAGACCTTTTCAGTGCAAGGACATGACAACATTGTCAAGGGATTAACAGTCACGCCTTCCGGTCAAGTCCTCTCGTGCGCTAGTGATAAGACCGTTAAATTATGGGACATATTCGGATCTTCATCCTCCGGCGAACCCATTCGAACGTACCATGGAACCTATGGATTCACAAGCATAGATCACCACCGAGAGGATAACAGGTTTGCTACCTCCAGTAGCATGGTTGAGATTTGGGACGCAGAGCGATCCAAGCCTATTTCGAAACTGCAGTGGGGTACCGAAACAGTGAACAATGTCAAATTTAATCAGACAGAGACCTCAATTTTAGCTTCCGCTGGCTCAGACAGATCACTCGTAATATATGACATCCGGACAAATTCACCTGTTCAGAAGCTCGTGTCAACCATGTCGACCAACTCAATCTCCTGGAATCCCGTCGAAGCATTTGTGCTGGCTGCCGCTAATGAAGACCACAATGTCTATCTGTATGATATGCGCAAAATGGATAGAGCGCTGAACGTGTTTAAAGATCATGTGGCTGCAGTCTTGGACGTCGACTTCTCCCCGACTGGACAGGAGGTTGTTACAGGGTCATACGATCGAACGATTCGATTATTCAGAGTGAACGACGGTCACTCGCGAGACATTTACCATACTAAGCGGATGCAGCGAGTATTCTGCGTTCGGTTCACTATGGATTCTAAGTTCTTGCTCTCGGGTTCGGATGACGGCAATGTGCGAGTATGGCGATCACAAGCCTCCGACAGAGCCGGAATTCGAAGTGTAAGGGAACGCACTAAATTGGAATACGATGCTGCTCTTAAAGAGAGATACAAGCACATGCCAGAGATTCGACGTATCAGTCGACACCGCCATCTACCCTCAGCTGTCAAGAAAGCTAAAGATATTAAGCGCACTGAGTTAGAGAGTGTCAAGCGAAAGGAGGAAAATCTGCGCAAACACAGCAAACAAACTGATGGACGCCCCAGTCAAGAGAGACAGCGACACATTATCGGTACAGCTATCAAGGAGGACGACTAACATGCATTCTGAATACAATTATGAACTTTCTATTTTAATTTTTTTTTTTCTACCAATTAGTGTCATACTACTGGATTATAACTGCAGGATCGTTGTTTGTAATGGAGAGCCACACTGGTAGACGACGTCGTGCCGTATCATGTTTCGAAAACAATACAAGAAAGAAGTTTGCTCCTCCCAGGACTTTTAACCTTTTGTTTGCGCGATCAACTGCACAATGAGAAGTACACCAGCAGTGCAAACAAAGGAGCTTTACGAGAGCCTCGTCGAGAGGTCGGACTAGGTTTCGGATGCGGCTTGTTATCGGTTGCCAGAAGTGGAACTCTACATAGTTTTTATTTGCTTTTAGTTTCCTTATTTTTTATGCCCCTGTATCCTTGACCTCATCTGCGTCGAGAAATCGATAATTAAACAGAGTATGAAATGGAAACGAAAAGAGACCACAAGCCTTGGGAGGTGCCTGATGCAGAGCCAGGGTGTCCGCGGCTTGTCGCTGGTTTTAGAGACTAATGCTGCCTTTTGGATTTCACATGGCGATTGATAGTATGTGAACTTGGATGATGTAATACCCATAAAAAAGAGGAAGTGAATAATTTTTATGTCTTACCATCTGAATAGAATACAGCGAGATAGGGTATCCAAAGGGTCCCAAACTCAGGGTCCTCTCTAGCGGATACATTATGAGTCGATTGAGATTGCCTCCCGAAATTATTGAACTGATCATTCTCAACTTAAAAAACTGTCCAGATTATATGAGCGCCAGGCAGGTTAATAATCAATTCAGAAATGCATGCCGAAGTGAGCGCGTGGAAGAAAGTTTTGTCCGCATTGCTGACTCCATGTTTTGCACCGGTAAGATGTCATTTGAAGAGCTTGTGCAGAACCACCGCGGATGCCTGTGCCTACGCTTCATTAAAGAAGTAGGTTGCCGTAGCTATCTCGTTTCTCCAATTTGCACGTCTGGCCCCGAGTTTGCATTGCCATACATATGGAATCCTTTTCAATCGCATATCAATTATGGAAATTATATATGGGGATTTATGTCAAATCACGGAAGAAATCAAGAACAGTATTACGCTCGCGGTAAGTTGGTGATTGCTGAAATGCGTAATTCTCGAGCAGTCCGACCTTTGTTCACAATGGATGTTTCTATAGCGGAAACTAATTTATGCCAAAAAATGTTTAAGCCACATGAGGAATATGACGAATCTTTAGCGAACCCATATAAAACCATCACATTTGCGAGTTCTTCTAGTCATGATTTTCGTTATAGGAATGAACCTCGAGGATGTGACTACGATTTGATTCATATGATCGACATAACGAATGCAAAACGTCTCGAGCTTCGCGTAGAATGGATTGGCCAGCCCAATAGAGGAGTTTCATATGAGGCTATCGCAAAGAACTTTTCAAGGTATGGTGTTCTGATTGTTGGCTTTGGGACAGAACCGGTGCGGTTTCTTGTAATTGGAAAGCCACAATATCTTGAACAAGTGGACGGTATCGATATGTCTCGGCTAGTAGACTATTTTAACTATGTTATAGTGAGGGGATTAGTTACGGAAGTCACTTGTCCTGCAAACTTTGGATCACCTGAATTCTTTCCATTGGCTATTGAGAACTGGTTTGCATCTTCCGATCATGTCTTCCGCATTCCTTCGCAAAGGATCATCCCTACGTTTCAGGAATATTTAAACCGTTTAACGACTCAAAATATAGGCACGATAAGGCCTGTGTTTCGTACGGGTTTGGCCATTGGTGGCCAGTTTCCTAGACTCGGTCCCGATTTCCTACTGGAGTGGCCTTCCTGTCCGGTCAACTTCTTCTATGACAACCAGTTCGCTATTGCTAATAAATCAAGTCTTGATTCCCACGAGATCATTGACATACGACAGGATGCTCTTAGGGCGCTTCTTGAAGGGAAAGGGCTTAGAAAGGTAGAAATAAAATTTCCCGGCTCATACTCGATAACAGACACGCGCTACATCGAGAAGTTCATTTGCCTGTCACGAGATAATTTGCATACCTTTCAATATTACAAACCAGAGCTTGAACTATTGGATGACCCGTTACCTTCTAACCAGCTGCAGCCACTATAGCGGGATAGTATATTGTTTAAGAAAGATTCTGTATCGACACATTAAAGGCGCGATGTTAACTAGCGGCGGACAAGTTTGTTTCGCAATATATATATAGGTGCAGGAATAAAAAAAGAAATACAAGCCAGAACTCCTAACGCTTGCAAAGAAACATATTACGGATGATTCCATATTACATACGTATTGCGAAATCTAATGCAAAGTAAATAGAAAAGTTCATCGACAACTTCTCAGTCGCGTGAACGGCCGGCTACTGACTACTGAGTCATGCACGAAAATTTGTCGGCATCGGAAGTTTTTCCGGACGGGAAGTCCGAATAATGTCAGGTGTAAGCAAACAGCGCAGGAGTGTATCGTGGCCTGTTTGGCTTTTCCTCTGGCCCATTTCCGGAGGCATGTTCATTCCCACAGGATTCCACGAATTCATTGGCATAGAGGGAAAGCTAGTCACAGTAAGATCTGCGACAACGTCTCACCAAGTCAATTCACAAAAAAAACTGGAATTGCCCGAATAGAATGCAATTATTTGTGCAGATTATAAGATATAATATTGCGCTGTGTTGTGCAATTCGCACAAAAAAGTACTACACGATATGAATGCCAGAAGCAGCGCATGAAGCTGAAATAGGAATTGGTGCTCCCGGAACAATCAGTCCCAGCAACATCAACCAAAATAACGTGTAAGCAATATAATCAACCAAATAGACGGAAACATTGGTCGAAAATTTTGAAAGAACATCCAATTCAGCGCACAGCAAGCTGTGCAAGCAGAAAGTGACTATATTGAGAAACCTCAAGTTAATCGGAGAAAGCCAAAGAAAATATAGATGAAGGTCAAAAGAAGCAACAGTCCTATTCACGGCATTCGTTTGGCTACATGTATAAGGACATATTCTTACGTTGTTTGTTTGAAAATTGGCCGCCTCTAAATCAAAAGCTCCGCTAGACAAAATAACAGCAAATGCTGGAGGAATTAAAAAAGCGAGAAGAAAAAAAAATCGGGGGAATTTGAAGTCCTATTTTCATTATTTCATTTTTTTATGCAGCGTTCCAGAGAACCAGCTACCAGTTTGCATTACATCGTTCAAATCTCTTTTGCCCTATCCGGTGGGCGGCATAGACTATGGCAAGTTTAACAGCGATTAGCTTCTGAATTGCGTCTAATGTCACGCATAAATACGCTGAGCCAACAGGTCAGAAGCTCTTTTCATGGGCTATATAGCGCGCTATTATCCTCACGACAGGAGCTTCAAGTCCAACTTGTAGCAGTCATCGTATTTTCCAGCGAAACAAATATAGTCCTCGAAAGACCAGCAGGCCATGCCAGTATGATCGGCCCTCAGCTTTTTAAATGCTTTTTCGTTAAAAATCAAATCTAACGAGCTCGGTCGGAGGTCGATAATAGCACACTTAGAGGGAGAGAGAGACGAGCAAAAAGCAAACATGTTGTCACGAAATGGCACTGCCGTGGAATAACCAAGCCAACGGCTAAACTCGGGAACAACTGTCGGATAATCTTTATTGAGAACCAAGCTAATAGAAAGGTGACTTGACTGGGGTGCCTCGTTTGGTGGTATTCTCCGCAAAAAGCGTCGATAACTAAGTGGACTTTTGTGAGACGGAATGCGGAATACATGGATGCGAGATCCAAACCAATTTGCTTTAGCCAGTGGGTAGTATAAAGGTGCCCTCTGGCAAAGGTCGTTATTATTGCGTAGTGCAATATACTCGTTGCAGGCACATACTCGTATAAAAAGGTTATTTGCCAGAATATAATGAAAATATTCCAACAATCGGGACATGTCTAGGCCTTCTTCAGGACCAATATACTCCGGCCTTCCAATTAAGAGGAAATTTGTCGGGTCGTTGGGGCAGGCCACTATTAAGGCGCCGTATTTTGAAAAAGTCGCGGCTCTAGCAGCAGCAAAAAGATCTAGCTCTCCCTCCTCCTTCCAATCTAAGCAAATATCAAGCCTTTTTTGATTCCAGATATCTACTACACAAATAAGGGTCGTTTTAGGTATGCTGTCAGCTCTTAAGGGAAGGTAGTTTTCAAAAGTTAGATATTTATAGGGAGTAGGGGCTTTTTCGTCAGACTCTTCCCAAGTCTCGAGCAATGTCTGCCGTAACTTAACTTCAGAAAGGGGCAGTTCCATTTTAAACAAACACTCAACGGCTTGAAACTGGCATCTCTTGAAGACAACTAGCTCAGCTGGAATGTCATCGTCTTCGACATTGAGTGCTATTTCGGGCCGATTCGTCAAAAACCCCCAGCTATAATCATCATATCTAAAACCATATCGAAAAGAATTCCATATAGTTGTTCTCGTAAATTGAGGTTCCGTCGATGCACAAACGAAATGATGTGAGAAGTAGCCGCCTTGCGAAAGGCTAATAGGACGCCGCCGTAGAAGGTTCAATCGAACGGACGCTGGAGATTTGCCTAAAATTCTGTCAAATGAAATGTTCATATGGAATTCCTCATTGAGCATCGCGGCAAATTTCTCTTCGACTCCGAGGCATATATACCTGAACTGTCGATTGACTTGTCGGGCAACCATATAGTCTGGACAGTTTTCTAAGTAAATAATTATAAGTCGGAGGACCTCATTGGGGAGATATTTCGGGCGGTCTGCGACGAAAGACATTTCAGTCATTCTAGTCATGAAGAACCGTTCTAGTGGGACGGTTTCAAGTAGCATATGCTTGCCAGTAACAGATTATGGTTATTCCCATATTCATCAGCAAGAACTTGAGTCCATAACCTACCTGGTAGTTAGTTGCCATTTAGCCTCGAATCTGATAGTAATGTTTAGGAACAATAGCAATAACTAGTAATCATGCTTGTGTGAAGCGATACTTGTGATTATCAACTTCTAGTGTTAACTAGGCTTCCGTCAGTCCGCATTTAAGTTAAGACCCTCCACTTGTCGGGAATCTCAAAATATGTCGGACCCGCGCAACCGACTTGGGTATGCCGAAAATCCTGTCGGACGGCTGACAGTGCTACACAAATTGCTGCATGTTGGTCCGATTGGTAAGTACGACGTCGCGGTCTGCGGGGCATATAGTCAAAAGCTTTACAATAGCATTGATTTCTTGAAGATCTCTTAGAGTTCCGAGATGACGCGGGCCTGAATCACATATTATGACTATTCCCAACTCATATAACACTCTGAAAATCTAATTCTGGCCTTGCTTTTAAATAGATGGCAGCACTTAGCGCAGATGGTGGCAATGTTTGCCTCAAATTAGTAGCTTATAGTCCGAATGAGCCTGGCTACTCGTAATGAACATGCGATAAATCCAACAAATAGCTTTCTTCTAGACTTGATTTTCGATTCCTGAAAAGTCATAGCATCCGTATCACGGGGCCCATTGTTGACCTTTTCTTACTCGTAAGCACAAACGAAATGTGCACAGCGAAAACAATTAATACGACAAGGGGCCTAAGGGAAGGAACTAGGATATCGCGAGGCTTCGTTCTCCGAAAGATGCAAATATACTCCTTCTGAGCAAACTAATGGGATCTATGACTCCGAGAAAGAAAACTGGATGTGGCAGACAGGTTACGCTGATTCTGCAGCCTCTTCCTCCGCTTTTGTCGTTATATTCAAATCGGACTTGCCTTCAGTATATTAATTACATTATTTTGAAATCATGTCAGTCAAAACTGCCATCAAATTTTCTAAAAATAATATAGTTTCAAGTAGCATCATACTTGAATCCCTGCGGAATCATCTTACTAGCTACTATGCGACAAGCTATCTTCGAATCCAGCGTGAGCCTGAGTCTGAGCGGTTTTTGCACAATGGGCAATCGCGAGTGGGCCCAGCCCGCTCCTTCGAATACACAAAACAGACGGTGTGGTCATCGCACACCGATTGATGGGTCATGCACCATTCCTGACCATCTTCAGCAGTGGAAAACTGGCACGCGGCATCGGGATCATCTTCATAATCATAGCATCGCTCACGAGGTGGAAATGTCATTGAGGCCACATTACCCATTTTTTAAGGAAGTTCTGTGAATTGAAATAACACGCCATGGTCAACAGATGCACGGGCTGATTCTCGCCAAGTGATGCATGCATATGCACGTCGCCGCAATCGTTTAACCCCGCAGTGTCCCAGATCTGGAAGTGCGCATAGCAGATACGACAGATCCGGGGTAAAGAAAAACCGGTAAGCAATGAGCAAAAATCAAAACGAAAAGATCTTACAATGCCACGATAAAAAAAAAAAAAAAGAAACAACCATCCCGCGTAAATTAGAAACAGATTAGCATTAGAACGTAAAATACAAGTTGGCATTAGAAAGTGAAAACAAGAATGTAAATATGAAAGATGAATTGTCAGTCCGCATCAGTCATCAAACTCAGCAATATCGATGCTAACATCCAGGATATTACTAACATCGTCCACCTTGTCGCCGGCCAAGTCCTCGAGAAAAGGAACCATATCCAGCAGTTCATTGTCATGAATGTCGGAAAACCAAGAAGATATTGGCAATGCATGTTGCGGTTGAAATATATATGATATGGGAGAATTATCTATAATGATGATATCCTTTAATGGGCGACCCAATTTTCTCAAATTCTTGACATAATTTCCGCCGTTGTTGTTACAGCTTTCTCGAAATAAACGATGATGCACCACATTATGTATGTCCAACTTGTCCAGCAAGGGATCACCATATTTACTCACGCTTGCCGTGAAGATGACTATTTCATATAGCTCTCCCATTCTTCTCATAAATTCGTCCACCCCTGGCCTCTTGATTACGTATACATCCTGATACTGCGAATCAATTACCACCGGAATCACAAAATCTGCTTGATGCATGTATTTGAAACTCGAATGGACCAAGGTTTCATCCAAATCTAAAACTAAACATTTGCGGCCCTGGAGTTCAGGAGCGATCGGCGCTAATAAATACGGTTCATTTGCTTCATCAAAGTTTGACACATTGTTCATGTAGAATGATGACTTTGGGGCCAATACGCGGCGCTGGTCACCATCACTATTGCCTTCCTGGTCCGCAGTCTCATTCTCATTCAGATGCGCCTCATTACCTTCAGGCGAATTACCAAGGTCACGGTCTTCAGATATGACTTCCCTAGAATAGTCTGCATCCGTTCCATTCCTATCGGCAGTAAATTCGTTAGTATCAGCACCCCCACCAATCTCCTGTCCAGATATCACCTCCACTTGTGGCAAAGAAACAATTACACTGCTGCCATCTCTTTCAGCTCTGTTCTCGTCCTTGAGACTTTCTAAGCTTTCATGCGGCAGACGAGGCATGGGCTTATTAAGTCGTGGAGGCGACCTCGACCCTGAAGGAGATGCTAGTTTCCTCTCATCCTTCGATTGATCACTTGGCTTTGTGCCGTCCGATTTTCGTGATTTCTCTTTCAGTTGTCGCTGACGGGATGATTGTCGGGTATTACTGTCGATGCTGTTGTCATTATTATTAGCCTCACGGTCACTGATATGAAAACAAAATATCCTCGAAAAAAAATTCTTCATCCTAGAAGACCCTGACGCAGGCCGCGATGGCTTCTCTGCAGCACCCGCGGTCCTTGCCCGCATCGGTTCAGTCGAAGATGCTGCCATGTAGAATGGAATTTGTTCAGGAGAAGTTAGAGTTAAAGGCCCTAACTTAAAGTTAATCAGCGAGTTTTAGGCTTAGCGCGCGAACAAGCCTCATTCCTATTCAAGAAAGGAAAACAAAAGAAACAAGAAAGAAAAACTGTAAGTATAAATTTCAACTTCGCAAAAATTGTATTCCTATTTATTTAAACGTTTTCCGGATAGCGAAAATGTTGTAGATCAGCAATAACCAATCGGCTTGCATATAAACCGGATTGTCATCTCTTTTTCTCAACGATCATGAATCCACTGCTAATTCTGTCGTCCATCTACAACGCATCTTCACAGGGATGCATCTAGCACATTGGTTTACTCTTGTTCGAGTGGCCAGGGCTGTCAAAGGAAAAAATTTTAGATGGCATAGCCTTGATGCCAGGTTGACGAGCAGTTTAAGTAAGCGCATCTAACGATATGATGGCTTATATATATATATATATATATATATATATATATATTGCCTAAAAGACCGCAAGGTGAAACATGCTCGTGCTCGAGCCCGACCTCCACATACACCATCCAGTACAGATCGCCAAAACCATGCAATTTGTATCCTCACCATCCCACATGCCGTCAATGACCTGTCAATTAAATGCTTTTCTCTTCATTTTGTGTGCTGGGTGCATCTCATCGCTTACGCTTTGTTGGTCTCTCTTCATCGCTCTCAGAATCTGAATCGCTGTATGTCTGATACACATCAAAATCATCAGTAGGTACCCGGATCTTAGACGGTTGTTCTTCTAGTTGTTCTCGCTTTGCATCTTCTACTCCAATGGATGCTGCACTAAAAATGCTTTTATATCTGTCTTCTTCATCCATTTCCTTAGATGGCTCCTCTTTAAAAAGAAGTTCATGGCATTTTTCGTCAAGCGGGGCGTGGCTTCGTTTGTCTTTACTCTTTTCCTCGCCTGTAGCTTCATATGTATTCTTAGCCTGTTGACTCAATTCGTCATCCGATTCAAATGGGTCGTAGTCTGAATCGCCAGAAAAGATATCTGATTCTTCGCCATTATTTCCGTCTTTCGGAGCCTGCCTTTTTCCTTTAGTTTTTTCTTCGCTAGTAGATCGTATCGCAGAACCAGCTGTGCTCACTTTCTTGCCAATGGGCTTAAATTTTGATTTCCTCTTTGTTGGAATTTCAACCTTGGATTTATTTACGCCTTCTGTTTCTTTATATGCTTGTTCAAGTTGAGCATCGAAATCGTCCTCATCTGATGTCATATCAGACATGAACCCTGTGTGGTCGCGTAGTCGCGCGGAAGAGTTCCAAATGGCGTTTTACTGATATCTTAACCTTATTAACATGGAGATTGAGCGCTTGCGGAGCGGAACTAATAAAATAAGAATAACGTTAACGTTTATCATCACGTGACTCGCCGCAATGTTAGTGCCTGATGTGAGTCATATTATTAAAAAGGTAGTGCAGGATTGTGAATAACTATGTGGTTATAGAAACGGAAGACTTCTTTCTTTACAAAAAAAAAAAGTTTCGACGACGGAAAAATAGAAAAGAAAAAAAATCGAATAATGGCAGTAAAGCCTTGGTTGGTTCAAAAGTTCGGAGGCACGAGCGTGGGGAAATTCCCCGAGAAAATCGCCAATGATATTGTCCAGGTGTATTCACGGGACTACAAAGTAGTAGTGGTATGCTCAGCCCGAAGTACTGACACGAAAGAAGAGGGAACGACTACTAGATTGCTTCGGGCTGCAGATGAGGCTTTGCGACTTGGAGATTATCATTCTATTATTAAAGCTATTCGAGAAGACCATATTCAAGCCAGTCGAGATAGAATTGTGTCAGCAGATTTGCTCAATCAGTTGATAAATGACATTAACCAAGAATGCGACAAGCTTGAGAGGTACTTGACAGCATCTCAAGTGATCGATGAAATTAGTCCCCGGACCTTAGATTCCATCATGTCGGTTGGTGAGAAACTTAGCTGTATGTTTATGGCAGCATTGATGAATGATAACAAGATAAAGGCCAAATATGTAGACCTTTCACGTGTGATTCCGTATGGCTATGACGTGACGAAGGGTGGATTGGACAAGGAATTTTACGCATATCTTACTCAAAAGATGGTAGAAGAGGTGTGCAGCGTGGGGAACCAGATTCCTGTCGTCACAGGTTTCTTTGGCGTAGTTCCCGGCGGACTCTTAAACGGCGTCGGCCGTGGTTATACCGATCTATGTGCTGCTCTTATTGCCGTGGGTCTCCAGGCTCACGAACTGCAGATTTGGAAAGAGGTGGATGGCATCTTCACTGCAGATCCACGTAAAGTGCCAACCGCACGACTCATTGACCGCATCACCCCCGAGGAGGCATCGGAACTCACATATTACGGATCAGAGGTTATCCATCCGTTCACCATGGAGCAAGTCATTAACGCACGCATTCCCATTCGTATTAAGAATGTGATGAATCCCAAGGGCAGTGGTACTATTATATTTCCAGACTTTAACTCGCGGCCAGGTGAAGCCACGCCGCTGCATCCGCCGATTGCCGTGGATTTTAACATCAGTTCGATAGCCCTACAGAAGATGAAATTGCCGACAGCTGTAACTACGAAACAAAATATTATTGTGCTTAATGTACATTCCAATAAAAAGAACCATTCCCATGGGTTTTTGGCACAGGTTTTTACGCTTCTCGATAAATGGAAGCTAGTCGTTGACCTTATTTCGACTTCCGAGGTCCATATCTCCATGGCGTTGCATTCCTCCTTGTCCGAGGCGTCTCTCAAGGAGGCAGTTTTAGAACTGCGCAAATACGGCAGCGTCGACGTCACACGGAAGCTGTGTATTGTGTCACTAGTAGGTAAACAGATGAAACAACTTGTCGGTATTGCTGGCAAAATGTTTACTACGCTTGCAGATGCAGGTGTCAATATTGAAATGATCAGTCAAGGTGCCAGCGAGATTAATATTTCTTGCGTGATTGACGAAAACGATGCACTTAAGGCTTTGAATGTATTGCATCAGCGACTACTATGTACACCACAAACTGGTGGCTCATTTCCATCGCCTCTGAGCACCCCATATCACAGTGGCTCGCCCATAAGCACGCCACACCATGTAGGCTCGCCCCTTCAACAGGGCCAGTAATTATTAACATTAACAAGCATTTGAAATTCAACATTAAAATCGGAAAGAGAAACAGTGAGGTATTCTCATAAAAATACATACATATATTTAATAGAACGTTTTGTACTCTTAGCTGCTTTCATTTTTTTTCTTGTTCTGTTCGTTGTTTTGTCTCAATCTATCATTCTGGTATATCTACTCTAGAATCCTAGCTTCTTAAAATGCAAAGACCTGATCTTCCAGCTTGGAGACTGCCTTGGCCTTCTGGAATCCGAGGTCTACAGCCGCCTTCTTAATGGCACTGACCATAGGAGGGGGACCACACAAAAGCAGCTTGCTATGGGGGCTAGCAGCGGGCAGGTGCTCCTTGAGAATCTCTGGGGTTACGAATCCCACACTTCCTTTCCAGTTCTCCGGAGGGTTGTTAAGAACATAGTGAACTTTAATATTAGGATGTTTCGCGACAAGTTCGTCGAGCTCTTTCTTGAGAAGAATATCTTCGAAATTGACGTTAGCATAAATCAGCGTGACCTCAGTCTTGTCAGTCGGATCGCGGGCGATGGCTGTAATGATTTGGTACATGGGGGTGATACCAGTACCACCAGCCACCATACCGAAGCTCTTGACCAAGCCATTCGCGTATGAGAAATGGCCCTTGGGTCCTCTAATGCGGGCCTTGTCTCCGAGGTTGAGGGTGCTCAAGTACTTGGAGACATTACCGTTGGGGTAAGTCTTGACCAACAAGTCGAAGTAACCCTTGTCTTCGTCGGACGAAGTAGGGGTGTACGATCGAACAATCTCCTTGCCGTCAATATGTGCAGCGACCGAGATGTGCTGGCCAATAGGCAGTCCCAGCACTGCTGAAGGAGAGCGAAGCCCGAACCTGTAGACGGCGGAATTATGAGACAAGACGGTTTTTTGAATTAAAGGAAACTCTCTGAACTCATCTTTGTCTAAAGATGGCTTTGAAGATGAAGATCTAATAAACATTTGGAAGGTTATGGCAGTAACTACTGCCATGACCAGTCCTAGAAGATACTTGTCCATGATAATTTATGACCTGACGCAAGAGTTGGCACTAACTGAGATCAGGGTGGTGGGGCCACAACGTTAAATAACCCAAATTTCAGATTAATATTCCGTTGGGGCTGCAGATTGATTCCGCATGTGACAGAGAAAATAAAAATAAATCCGCGGTGAAGACTCCTATAATGCACGAAAACGGGAAACTGATTCCGGACCACTTGCATGTAGCTTGGCTTTCATCAAACAAAATATTATTTAGAATGGAGCACTATCTAGGGGCGGGACACTGGTAGTGTACATTTATTCCGCAAAAATGGCCATTCCTGGATTGCATGTAAGATCTGTAGAGTTGGATCCTGTATTAAGACGTGGCACAGTTTCCGTTAAACAAGTATATGTCGGTTAAAGCCTTTTAAAATTCCACTAAATAATCCAGAATTCCTCCAGAATAGGACCGCGAATTGATTTGCGGCTTTTCTCAATCATCGCGTCTCTCAATCCATACGAAGGCTTAGCAGGGGGGGACTAGCTCTGCACAACGCAATGATTTTGTTCATCTCCTTCTCAAATAGTCCACCTCGCGACCCATGTACAGAAATCTCGTGAGAAGTTTCCAGGCTTAAAGCCTCAGCTCAAGCTGGCTAGCGAAGTTTTAGATCGTCATGTACGTCATATAATCGCATAGATAGACACATACGTATAACCCTGATATGTAGGGGCGTTTTCTGCGAAAGAAAAAAAATTTTATATATAGTTTCTGGTTTATTTTTCTCTGCTACCTGTGATAGCATTTCTGATCGAACTATAAATATCGCGTCGCGCCGCGTCTTTTCGCGAGCATGCCGAGTTGGGGAGCAATCCCAATGACCTGATCTGTTCTCGACGTAACTCGAATTAACAACTCGGTCGTTAGTTGATTACGCACCTCTCGTTGCCGTTTTCCAAATTTCTCGGTGGCACGCGCTTATCACGTGATGCGGTCGCCTTGATTTTTAAGGTTCTCAGTCTCAGTGGATCCTGTGTTTAGTTAGCGCGCAAACTAGCTTAGGTTAATTTGTACGAGACGCCATGCCTAGGTAAGTTGCAAATCAACAAAATATGGCTTTTTGTTTTCAGCTTGGTTTTTATTTTTTCTAACCAGAGAACTGATTTCCATCCAAATCGGCCAGTGCGGCAACCAAGTGGGTGACCAGTTTTGGCAGCAGCTTTGTTTAGAACACGGCATCTCCCAGGATGGAACCTTGGAAACGTTTGACGGTGTCAGTGGTGGTGTCGGTGACCGAAAAGACGTGTTCTTCTATCAGTCCGACGACACACGATATATTCCACGGGCGATTCTCTTGGACTTGGAGCCCCGAGTCATCAACTCAATTATGACCTCATCGCATGCCAGAATATTCAATCCAGAGAATATATATATCAGCCCCGAGGGCGGCGGAGCTGGTAACAACTGGGCCCGTGGATTCCAATATGGAGAAGGGGTTGCCGATGAGTTGATGGATATGCTTGATCGTGAGGCCGATGGCAGCGATTCTCTGGAGGGATTCATGATGTTACACAGCATTGCCGGCGGAACTGGATCCGGGCTAGGCTCATATATGCTTGAACATATCAACGATCGGTTCCCCAAGAAACTAATGCAGACATACTCGGTTTTTCCCGATGCTAGCCAAGTGTCGGATGTGGTTGTTCAACCGTACAACAGTGTGTTGACTCTGAAACGGCTGGCGCTTTATGCCGACTCCGTGGTTGTTATTGATAACGCAGCCTTGTCTCGGATCGCCACGGCGTCTCTTAATGTGCAGTCACCGACATTTATGCAGACCAATCAGTTAATATCCACAGTGATGTCAGCCGCGACCTCTACACTGCGGTATCCCGGCTATCTACACAATGACCTAGCTAGCATCCTGGCCAGTCTCGTGCCAATGCCCAAATGTCATTTCCTTGTTACCGCATATACTCCGTTCACGAATGCGACAGTAGATCAAGCCAAATTGGTCCGCAAGACTACGGTATTGGACATTATGCGGCGGCTGTTGCAACCCAAGAATCGCATGGTCAGCACCGCGCTGTCAAAGAACAGTTGTTATATCTCTATATTAAACATCATCCAGGGCGACGTGAACCCTATAGACATCCACAAGTCGCTTTTGCGAATCCGTGAGCGTAATTTGGCAAATTTCATGCCCTCTTCGCCGGCATCGTTACAGATATCCTTGGCCAAGCGTTCCCCATATCTGCAGATTCCTAGTAGTCGAATTTCCGGACTCATGCTTGCCAATCACACCTCGATCACTAGTCTCTTCCAGCGAACTCTTGACCAGTTTGATCAGTTCTTCCGACGGCAAGCATTCCTTGATATGTACAAGAAGGAAAAAATGTTTGAGAATGGGCTGGACGAGTTCCGCGATGCACGAGAGGTGGTGCAAAATGTCATTGACGAGTACCGGGCCATTGAGCCTACAGAATAATGGAAAAGATCTAGAAATCTGGAAAGGAAATGAAGAAAAGAAATTGAAATTTCGAATACTAACATGTGCACGAGATACGACAACGATATGAAATGTATATATTACAGTTCACTTAGTTTAAAAAAAATTCAATAAACCCCGATGTAATCCATTAATTACAGGAAAATTATTCTGAATTGCACAAATAAAATATTACTTATTACTGATTGCGATTTCCCGAAATTGCGTAATAAGCATAGGCTTCCTATATAAGTCGCACGTGGGTCAGCAGAGAATCAGCCGCGTAGAGTGGCTCTAACTCACATCTCAGCGTTTTTGAAAAACCTTATCTCTTTTCGCTTGTCCTTTATCGAAATGTCAGATCTCGCTACTACTTTCGATGAGCCGGTCACTCTGGGAATTATTGGAGGAACCGGACTGTATAAGTTAGAGGGCTTAACTCCGGTCGCCCGTTTACATATAGAAACTCCGTGGGGCAATCCGTCGAGTCCTGTCACTATCTCTCGGACCAAGACGGGCTTTCCTGTGGCTTTTATTTCTCGCCATGGATTGCATCACGAGTATTTGCCTTCCACGGTTCCTGCTCAAGCCAACATTGCTGCACTTAAAAAACTTGGAGTCAAGGCCATTATTGCTTTCAGTGCTGTAGGATCCCTCCAGCGACATATCAAACCACGTGACTTTGTCGTACCCACCCAGATCATTGACCGCACTAAGGGAATCCGGCCCTCAACATTCTTTGAGAACGGATTCGTCGCTCACGTAGGTTTTGGTGAACCTTTTGACAAGGAATTGGGCAAGTTGCTCGGGCAATATGGCCATGCTTTAAAGGATGAAGACAGCACGGGAGTGCTTCTTCACACCAAGACTTCAGAAGGTGGACAAGACATCACTGTGGTGTGCATGGAGGGACCTGCATTTTCTACTCGGGCTGAATCCAAATTGTATCAATCCTGGGGTGGACATGTCATCAACATGTCCGTCCTACCTGAGGCCAAATTGGCTAAAGAGGCAGAGATTGCTTATCAGATGATCTGCATGAGCACTGATTATGATGCTTGGGACGACAACGAGGAGCCTGTCACAGTGGAGACCGTGATTGGAAATCTTAAAGCCAATAGTGCTAACGCCAATGCGCTGTTGCAAGAGGTTCTCGCGGAAGTAGAGGAAATGCTGAAGGCCGGCAAAATTGGAAACAGCTTGCAAGGCAGTATGCAATATTGCGTAGTCACTTCGGCCCACGGTGTAAACCACCAGGCTAGAGAAAAATTGCAATACTTGTTCCCTGAGTATTTTCAGGACTTTCGCAACTAGATAGAAACAAGACTAATATAGTTCTGTTATAATTGTTGACATAGGTGTATGCGAAAACCGCATCAGATTCTTTATTTTCTAAGGATTTCTAATCCGTTTCGCGTTTTATAAGGCAGAAGGAATCATTGAAATTCTTTTCACATGCCAAGGGGATTCTTTCTAAGAGAAAATGCCACTCCACAGGAGAAAGTTCCAATGCGCACTTTTTGTGTAGCATTGAATAGATTGACATATTTAGAATCTCCACAACTCTTTGATGAAAAAAAAAAGAAAAGAAAAAATATGACATCTTGTTTGTATAGCCGGAAGCATCGTTTTTCCAGGAAGGCAACCGCAAATGAAGGTCTTAGCCGTTGTTTTACATTCTATAGAATTGCGCATCCTTTGCCAGTAATCAATCAATTCATTAATTCTTTCAATCTCTCTTCTTATTGGTCATGGTTTATCTGGGAGTCAAGATATTGACCTTTTTTGCGTAGACTTGACTGAACACACCATGATCTTGGTAGAAAATCAGATAATAATAATAATAATAATAATAATAATAATAATAATGGTAATAATAAACATATATCTATGGGAGCCACAGGTCACTGAAATTTTGCGGCAAACAGTTGCCCTCATGCTTGCTATAAATTCTTTCTTCTTGGTGAAGAGGTTTCTGCCATGTAAAGAAACTTTCCACTAGGAGAAAATGGAGATCCGGGGGTTGCGGGAGAGAACGGCTTTGCCGCAGGCTTCTTACGCTCGGCTAGCGGAGAAGAGTACAATGATGTGTCAGCCGCGTTCATAGGAGCTGGCACGGATTCATTGGTTCCGCTTGTCGCTGCAAGTGGAGAAGAGGATGAAACTAACGGAGAAGAACGCGTCAGTGGAGATAAGGGTGATCGAGAGGCCAATTTAGAAAGGGGAGATCCTTTTGAGAGTGGAGACGAGATGGTTTTGTTCATAGGGGAGAAAGGAGACGACAGCGGTGAAGAACTTAGCAGGGGTACTGGTGCAGAAGCAGGAACAGAAGGAGCCGAGGCTACAGGCTCCTGACGAGCAGGCGACGGTCCCATGGACATAGATCGCGGCGTGAGTCGAGACTGCGGGGAAGATCTCACATATTTTGGGGGAGTAGCAATAATGCTGCCTTTTGAAGCTTTTTTTGCTATTGGACTGCCGCTAGCCGCATCACCTACTGCTGTGGGCTTCGAGGCTGGTGTCGACGATGCTGACAGCCCCAGCAATTGACGCTGAGAAGGAGTCATAGGCAGATCATCGAATCTGTCTTTTGGCAGAAGTAACACCCGTAGTCCATTCAGAATGTTATATGTACAGAGGCCAACAAAAGCCGTCATGACAATTTGTCCGTACACAATGAGATGGGCATATTGGCTAAGGTAATTTTTAACTATTGGAATATCAACAGAAACTTTTACTGCACCCAAGCATACAGCCAGAATAACAACATTCGCCAGAGTCTTGTTCAAAGCCAATTCCTTGCTAACTGTCCTTTTGCCAATCTCCTTAAGACTAGGATGCTCCCATGTACCTGTTGGAATGGGCGTGGATACCTTACTTACGGGAGTAGACGTCGCCAAATTGCTTTTGTTCGCCATTGCGATAGAAGGACCCGGCACCCGGAAACGGCCATCTTTTTCCACTAACGTTCGTGAAACCCCTTGAGGCGTGGTTACCACTGTGGGCTCAGGCATGAACTGAAAACTGTAGCCAGTATAAAGGTTAGGTAAACTGTGTACCAAAATTAAGATCATCATCGCAGCGACCCTATTTTGGTCTTACGTCACGTGATAAATGCGAGATGCAAAGTGAGACTGTCTCTACGCTGCGCGCCTGTTGATGACCTCAAATGATTGAAGGAGTGGCACAATTTAAATGACATTAATTTCGCTTCTTTTTTATAAGGAGAAAGCTAGAAGCAATGCGAACATTGACCCACAGGCGCAAAATAAAAATCCCTCGAGATAGTCGTAGGAAAATATAAAAGTATAGCGCATGCATATTCCTTTATCAATACTTAAAATTCTGCGTAATGAGGGACGCTTTATGCATCCCATTGTCATCTGAAAGTAAGCCCATATGATATGAAGCGAAGTTATTTAGCCGAATCACATCGATCGAGGCCATGAACAACCAATTCAGGAGCTCCGTTTTCATTTACACGGAACTTTCTTTCTTTATCTTTTTGCTTTTTCTTTCTTTTGCCAAGATTTGTTCAATCTTTGATTTGTTCAAACTATTTGCTCTAAGAGGGAAAAAAGCAGATCCGTGTCAAATCTATCCATGCTACAAAATAGTTACAGCCTACGCGTTACGTCACTACGACAGAGTTGGATAGAACCCATTACCAATTCGTATTATCAAATCATCATCGTATTGCCGGTATTCTAACCAGTTTCCCCGATAGTATAACGGATGTGCTGCCGGGAAAATATTGGCAAAATACAGTTACCCCGCGAACTAGGGATTTACCCGGTAACGGATAAAATGCCTGCCGCATCACTACTATAAGAATTGCTTGCTAGCGATTCTTGACAAGCAACTAATTTGGTTTTAGATTTCTTCCTCTTAACCCATATATTGCGTGCAACAGCGTATCACACCACACATCTCGATCATGTCATCAGTCACTCTTCAGCCTACTGGTCAATCCATGCCTCTTGTCGGTTTCGGATGCTGGAAAGTTACCAAGGATTCGTGCGCAGACACCGTCTATAATGCCATCAAGGCTGGCTACAGGCTAATTGATGGCGCTCAAGACTACGATAACGAAAAGGAGTGCGGCGAAGGTGTCCGAAGAGCAATTGCCGAGGGAATTGTCAAGCGAGAAGATTTGTTCATCACCAGCAAACTGTGGAACACCTTCCACGCCAAAGAGCATGTCGAGCCTATGCTTAAGCGATCACTCAGTGACTGGGGACTTGAATATTTTGACTTGTTTTTGATCCATTTCCCAATTGCCCAGAAATATGTCGATCCTGCCGTTAGATACCCTCCCAACATTGTTAACGACGTGGAGAAACAGGTGGCCTACTTCCAAAACACTCCTATTAGCGAAACATGGGCCGCTCTTGAGGAATGCGTCAAGAAAGGACTCGCCAAGAACATCGGCATTTCTAACTTCAACGCCGGCCTCATCAGGGACTTACTGACTTACGCAAAGATCCGCCCTGCCGTTCTCCAGATTGAGCACCACCCCTATCTCACCCAACCTGCTTTGATTAAGTACGTGCAGAGCGAGGGTATCGCCGTCACTGCGTACTCCACTTTTGGTCCTCAGTCATTCATTGAGCTTGACCATCCTCAAACCAAGAACTGTCCAAAGGTGCTTGAGCACGAGGTGATTACCGAAATTGCCCAGAGTGTGGGCAAGACTCCCGCTCAGGTAATCTTGCGCTGGGCCACTCAACGGAACATTGCTGTAATTCCCAAGTCCAACCATAGACAGAGATTGCTCGAGAATTTGCAATGCTCCGTGTTTGATTTAACTCAGCAGCAACTAGATGCCATCTCCGCGCTTAACATAAACTTGAGATTTAACGATCCTGCAGAATGGCCCACTCCTAGCCCTATTTTTTAAAAAAATGAAATATGCGCTTTTTAGAATGTGATCCCAGCGAATAGATGAATAAATATCTGAACAATAAATAAATTGAATAAAATAAATAAATGCAGGTCTATGTGATATGGCGATGTAATAGAATTTGTATTTAAATGGCAGCTACTCGACATCAAACGATCGTTCTAGGTGAGCTCTCGCTATAAGTTCCCGCAACCCCCACCTTTTATGCATCAAACACCCACACCCACCCACACCCAGGCATAGCCGTTTCCCCTCTTACCCACGTATATATAAGCAGTGTCACCAGTATCGTAATCCAGTACTTCCATACAGCAATCACACTATGTTAGCTAGAAGTCTCAAAGTCGCCTTAGTCCAGTTTGCGGCCAGTGCCAACAAGGCTGCCAATTTAGCGCTTGTCGAAAAAAAGGTCGTCGAAGCTGCGCAGAACAACGCGAAACTGGTGGTTCTGCCTGAATGCTTTAACTCGCCATATGCTGTAACAGCCTTCCCAGAATATGCGGAGCCTATTCCGCATGGCGAAACGACCGAGTTTCTTTCAAACCTAGCAAAACAAACCAAGACTTTCTTAGTAGGCGGCTCGATCCCCGAGCGCGGCGAAGACGGCAAGATCTATAACACTAATATTACGTTTAATCCAGAGGGGAAACTCATCGCCAAACATCGCAAGGTGCATTTGTTCGACATTGACGTGCCAGGCAAGATCCGGTTCATCGAAAGTGAAACTCTGACTGGAGGTGACAAAGCTACGGTATTTGAATTGGAAGGCTACGGTACTGTTGGTTTGGGAATCTGCTACGATATTCGGTTCCCTGAACTTGCAGCCATTGCTGCTCGAAAGGGCGCTTTTGCGTGTATTTATCCAGGAGCTTTTAATACCACCACGGGTCCCTTGCATTGGAACCTATTGGCTAGATCAAGAGCGGTGGATAATCAAGTATACGTGTTATGTGCTTCGCCCTCTAGGGATGTCAACTCGTCCTACCAGGCATACGGTCATTCTCAGGTCATTGATCCATGGGGTGAGACCATTGCTGAGGCCGGCATTGATGAAGAGATTGTATATGCTATCCTAGAGCCCGAGAAGATAGAGTCTGTACGATCTGGTATCCCAGTCGCCACGCAACGTCGCTTTGACATATATTCGGATGTCTCGTTGAATGCAAAAGTGTCGGACATATAGACTGCATTGCATTGTGAGGATAGCGTATGTCGTGCACCGATGTAGCTCGTGAATCTAGCGCATGTATTAGGGAAATCTACATGTACCAAAAGACAACTAATTAATGCCTTATGTTATTTACTATGCTTTTTTTTTTTTTTTTTTTTTTTTTTTTTTTTTTTTTTTTTTTTTATTTATTTTTTTTTTTTAAAAAAAAAAAAAAAAAAAAAAAAAAAAAAAAAAAAAAAAAGTGCACCACTTAGAGTACAGAATCAATACTCCACCGTTGACATTTCTTTTTTTGAAAATCTATTAAAAATGCTACATATTTCGCTCACCCGTACCCTGCTGCGGTCCCTGCAACCCGATGCTAACTGACGGTATACTGGCTGAAATTTACTGACATGTGAATCCGACAGATAAATCATGATTAAGGGGTGTCATTTGTGATTGGCTATCTATACTGCGTACACGCATGCAGATCACAATGATGCAATGGACATATCGGGATAAAATCCGTCGCCCAGCCATGCAAGGATGGACATGTCCCATGATCAACATCATAGAATGGCATGCCATTGCTAACTAAATGGGAAATTGAAGTTCCGCAATTACATCATATCCAACAGCTGCTATCCAGACACAGCGGTTGCAGTGCTAATTCATAGACATGGCTTACTTGTAGTAGACTCAGCATCCGTCCAAGCAAACCCTTAACAATTATAACTTTACGGCGATCAGACAGAGAAAAGGGTCACACAACAAAAGGAAATAGCAAGGAATGAATGACGACAGGAAAAAAAAAAAAATTAAGAATAAAAAAAAAAAGTATGGGTACGACAAATATTAGAGGAATAAAAAATAAAAAACGATAAAAATAACAATCCATTAACTCGTTAAAAACCATGAACTTGAATAGTGCGCTTATCGATTTGGAGAGCAGTGGTCAAAAATTCCATAACCTTAGCTCTCTGATCTCCCTGGAACTGAAGAATGTCTCCAAGCTCTTCGTCCTTATTAATATGGCCGTTGCAACCGAAATCCTTCTTCAAAGTCTTAAGAATCCGTTTCAAATCATACTCTGCTGGTAAACCCTGAACTGTAGTCAAGGTCTTGCGTCCATTACGCTGTTGGCAACGAATATGAATGTAGTTTGCCGCTTCGGTATTGTCGTCACCAGTATCGGCAAAAGGATCCTGTTAGTTACATATATTCTTCTGAATAACAAGCGATACAATCAATAGAATAGCTTACCAAATGACTTGAGGTTCTCGATCGAAGTAGACATAAACTTTTGGGCTCCTTGTTTTGTTGTTGGAAGTTGTAGTTAAGGTGTAAAGGTAACAATAAATTACCGCCAACTATGTATAGTATTGTGGCGGCCAAGAGAGGTTGATTTGGTAATCACCTGACGTGCCGGGTAACCCCTTTTTACTTAGGGAACTCCGTTGGCCGAACAGTCTAACTTGCTAAGGAACTAGATTCCCTTTAAACGAAAAAAAGAAGAGGAAAAACGGAAAAGCAAACGCAAGGCAAAATTCCTATTTCGCTGTATCTATTTTAGCGCTTATGTTCATTTTTCTTTCAATTTTTTTTTAAAAAAAAATGCAATTTTTCTGTTGGTCAAATGTGTGTGAGGCTGTGTATTACCTTTATAGAGATAAGCTGCTCAGATATGACGCTAACTGTCGAAATTTGAATCCTAGTTTATCAGTGTCAGTTTATTGTATCATATCTTGCACAAGTGCTTGTATACTCCTTTGGCTATTCCATTTTATTCAAGGCTTATCTGCCGTGTACTGCACCCCCTGCAGATTCTCTCAATACATGCCAAGCTCAACAGCTACACCGTGTGTGCACAGCATATTAATAATCTTACTTGTTTCCATTAATTTCTTTTTCTTGGATAGCTAATCCTGCAAAGCTAGTTGCGTTACTGCCTGCCTTGTGTATTTACAATTCTCCTTTGTTTTCCCCCCCATGTTTCTTTATCTCTAATCTTATCTCCCGATTTCTGCCCCGGATTTCAGGGTGTGTTTCATCCCATCCCTGAGCCCAGCTCTCCGCCCCTAAATTAAGCCAAGCCACCGCCGGCCACCAACCACCACCAGCACTACGTCATCAACCGCCCAAACCAAGTGAAATTGCCATGTTATCTTCGCACACTGGGCAGTCGCGCTCAGAGGCCGATTTGGGCATGCACGTCCGCAAAGCCACAAATGCCGACGAAACCGCCCCAAAGCGTAAACATGTCCGCGCATGTATCGTGTACACGTGGGACCACCGGTCAGGCCGGGCTTTTTGGAACAGCATGAAAGTGCAGCCGCTGCATAACGATGAGGTTCAATTATTCAAGGCTCTTATCACTATCCACAAAGTATTGCAGGAGGGCCACGCGAAAGTCCTGCAAGAAGCCCAGGCCCACATCAACTGGATTGAGAGCTTGACCCACGGCGCACCGGGTCATGCAAACTATTCTCGCCTTATTAAGGAATACGTCCGACTCTTAGTGCGAAAATTAGCATTCCATCGTGAACACCCAGAATTCAGTGGAACCTTCGAATACGAAGAATATGTCAGTCTTCGGACTGTGAACGACCCTAATGAGGGGTTTAACGTAATTCTTGACCTAATGAGTTTGCAGGATGCTATTGATGATTTCCAGCGACTTGTGTTTGCATCTATCAAGCACGGTCGCCAGAACGAATGCAAAATCTCGAGTTTGACTGCCATGGTCACTGAGAGTTACAATATTTATAGATTTTTGACGTCTATGCTGCGCGCCATGCACGAGACTACCGGCGATTTGGATGCTCTTGAACCATTACGATCTCGATACAATTCACAGCATCGCAGGTTGGCGGATTTCTACTATGATTGTTCCTCTCTGAAATATCTGACCAGTCTGATTACTATCCCCGTGTTGAACGACGAACCTCCTAGATTGTATGGTGATGATACCGGGCCGGCTTTGCCCAGACGACCTCAGACCCCAGCTGTTACCGGCGCTGCTGACGCCAGCTCGAGCTCACTCAGCGTAGACCGGATCCCTGAACCAGAGCCAATGTCGGAATGGTGGGCGGAGGAACAACGCCGGCAGGAGGAAGAACAACGCCGGCTTGAAGAAGAGCAGCGTCAACTGGAAGCTGAGCGTCAACGACAACAGATGATGCTCGAGCAACAAATGCAGGAACAACAGATGGAGCAGCAGCGGATGATGGATCAACAACGTCTGATGCAGGAGCAGATGGCCAATGCTATGAATGCTAATGTGATGCAGGATGCGGCAATGCGGAACCAAGAATTGGAGCGAGATTTGGTTCAGCTACGTTCAGCTTTCGATCAAAGCCAGCAATTACTAGAGCAATACGATGCCCGGGTTAAGGCACTTGAAACCGAGCTGGCGAGCAGTAACTCAAATATTTCTCAACAATTGCAAACTAAAGACGATCTCATACAGAGCTTGCAAGATCAAGTAAATATGTGGAAATCAAAGTACGAGAGCTTGGCTAAGCTCTATGGACAGCTACGACAGGAGCACATTGATCTTATGGCCAAGTTCAAGAAGGTCCAGGCTCGAGCGGCGTCGGCTCAAGAGGCGATTGATAAGCGAGAACGTCTTGAACGCGACGTCAAGGCTAAAAATTTGGAGTTGGCAGACCTTATCAGGGAACGAGACAGAGCTAGATATGAACTAGACAAACTGAAAGGCGGCCACCGGCAAGAAACCGAAACTCTAGAGAGAGAAGTGCGTATGTTGCAAGATAAGCTTAATGACGCCGAAAGAGGAAAAGGTGCTGACATGTCTCTATTGATTTCCAGGCATACTAGAGAACTGGCTGATTTGGAGGAAGCGCTGAAGGCTAAACAGCGGCTTATTGATGAATATCAGAGTCGACAGGTGGATGATGCTGCATTGCGCGAAAAGGATGATGAGATTGCCATTATGCAGGAACAAGTAGAATCATTGGAGAAAGCATTACAAGATATGGCACTAGGAACCAAGGTTAATGGCACAGGCAGTCCGAACACAGTTTTATCTGTGCTTGACGCAGTTTTGGCGTCGTGCGCAGAACGAGTACAAGATGCAATCTTTGCGTTCGAGTCACCCATGCAGGCTGGTAACCAGAATTCGACCCCACAGTACCTATTGTCAGTTGTGGAGAAGACTTCGGCAGCCGCCACGGATTTTGCCATGGCTTTTGTAGATTTTACTGCTGGCGTGTTCAGTGGTGAAGAATCTTCGGATTCTAATTCTCCTTCAGAGACTATCAAGAATGCCACTACTTTGGCTAACTCTTTAGCAGATCTATTAAACGATACTAAAGGCACCAGCCGCCTTGCCAAAGAGCACGAGGCAGAAATCCTTGGTTCGGTAGCAAGAGAGGCTGCTGTCCGGGCTATTGAGTTCTTTAATGCGTTATATTCTGATCTAATTGCAGAGCTCGAAACTGAAGATCGCACTGAGCTTGTAATCACCTACAATGAAGATGTTCAAAAGAGGCTACAAGATTTAAGTAAACTAACAGAAGCGATGCTACCTCGCACATCGACACTTGCTGCATCAACTGATCTCAGTTCCACAGTTGATTCGGAATTGGCTAAAGTCGCTGAGGCCGTTCAGCAGGCCAACCAGAAATTGACTCAGCTTCTTGGCAGGCCCCGGGATCCTAAATTTTCTGCTTTCGACGTCCAAGTTAATGAGGCCATTTTGGCCGCTGCCATCGCTGTCACATCAGCTATCGCTGCGCTCATCAAGGCTGCTACGGAATGTCAGGCCGAAATTGTGGCACGTGGACGAGGCTCAGAATCTCGCACTGAGTATTATAAACGACATAACAGATGGACCGAAGGTTTAATTTCCGCTGCAAGAGCTGTTGCTGGTGCCACATCTATCCTTATTGAAACTGCAGATGGCTGCCTATCGGGAACAAGTACTCCAGAACAGCTTATTGTCGCCTGTAATGAAGTAGCTGCATCTACAGCTCAATTGGTGGCTGCGTCCCGTGTTCGTGCCACTTTTATGTCCCCAACTCAAGACCGTCTTGAACAAGCTTCCAAATCTGTCACTAATGCGTGTCGGTCGTTGGTCAACAAAGTACAGTCAATTTTGGCTCAACGAAATGCCCGCGATGAGCCACGTATTGATTATGAGAGCTTGCCAGAACACGAGTTTAAGCGCGCTTCAATGGCTCAACAGGTTGAAGTTTTGAGGCTCGAACAGGCATTGGACGCTGCAAGAAATAAATTGTTTGATATTCGCAAGATTGAGTACACCCGTGAAAAGGAAGAGGAAGAGTAACAGTTCTTCAGTACTGCGTTAAAATAATAAATTATATATTGTCAACTTTCGTATACAATGCTTAGGACGTCATTCTGGGGTTGTACAATCCTGGTAACTTCAAGTTAGATAACGACGGTAAGTTCACGGCAAGAGCCGAAGGGGAGAAAACAACATTTCTTTTTGTGCTTTTATTTTTCTTTTTTTTCACGCGCAAGATAAAAGGGTTATTTTCCACTGCATATTGTTAGCACCCGTTGGTCTAGGGTTGTAGGGTTCAATCTGGAATGCCTCAAATTATAAAAATTATAAAAAGCGAAATTGAATGACTTGTCTATCACCCTATTAAGGATATCAAATTTGCACTATGACTGATCAGCCTCTTTCAATTGGGCACTCCTGGCTTCCCAGATCCAAACGCGAAAAGAAAGAACTTCTCACTCCCTCTTGTTTCGCGGCTGCGTTCATGAAGCGATTAACCGTTGGATCACAATTTAAATTCAACTACGAGTATGTGATTCAATCGTTAGGGTTGGGAATCATAACAGAGAAAGACCTGTCGACAGTCGGGCTATGGGGTGATGACGGTCAAGCGAATCCCGTTCGCCCAAACAATAAATTTATAACAGCTAGATGTCATTTAAGGGCTGTTATCCAGAAATACAGAAAAGACAGCCGCTTTATCTCTGTTGTAATGGCTGACGTAAGTTTTGATTTGTTTTGATTTGTTTTTCAATTTACTGGAGCTAACAACAGATATGGCACAATCATTCCAATAGTTACATACAGGACTATTTTTCTTACATTTCTTACATGGATACTGTATGGTACGACTTAAACTACCCACATTGCGGAACACCCCAGAAAAAGCGACCCCCTAAGTACTTACTGGCTGTACCATGTCTAAGCGAGAATTTCAGTGTCGATCAGAGTCCTAGTTTGGCTTCGGACACGACCGACGCCTCTGATCCTCTGGAAGGTGATCTTGATCTGCCATGGCTTGAAGGCGAGTACAATTTGGGTCTAAATATAGATATGACCTGCAACCAGTTCCCAAATCCTTTCGTAATGGACGGGAGGGAGCCGAAAACTTCTATCATAATTCAAGATGACTTCATGCCCCGTGAAGGAAATGTCATGGGTTATCTGCTTGATGACACTTTTGATGCATTTACAATGGAAGATCTAACTAATGTTTTACATACGAGCGCCCCGATATACATATAAACCCAAGACTGCTAGCTTTACTCTTTACAAAACTAATACACTTATTTATTTGTTTAGCTGTCTTTGTTAGTTCTTCCATTTAAAAAAATTGCACCGATATTTTAATTGGCAGTTTGAGTTAGAATTCTTTGCGGAACTTTCTTCCTGCTGATCTTCTTCGTGTCCGGTCGGCCTTGCACAAACCCAAAATTCTCTGCCTTTATTAATTCCATTCTTTTTAGTTCTTAATAACTTGCACCTCTCACCGTGGTAACACAATGGTGTTTTATCTTTGAGGATTTCTTGCCACTGTGATTTGACTTTTGAAATATCACTCGCGCCTGAAACGGGTAATGCGGCTGAATATTCTGCATGACCCTGCGGCAGGGCCACCGTTAATTGTTGACGACCGGTTAAACTTTCAGGGGTAGGTGATATGCAACCGCTATTGTTGTCTGTGGGCTCGTCCCTAACCCGGAACATGCTTTTTATTGACGTTTGTTGTTTGCTGCCCATGCTATTTGTCGCTGTTATTTGCTTTTTCTTCGGTGGTGGTGATAAGCGTTTTTCCATTGGTTGCTCTGTTCTATTATTAATGCTGGAGGTTAATAGTTTCGGTGATTTTGACAACTTTGACACCGCTGGTGAAAATGCCGCAGATGCAGTCCTCTTGCCAAAAAATGAACTAATCATTCCCTGTCTTCCGGAAAATTGCGCCAAATAGCGCGCACACAATTTAGGCGGCGGCCTTCTCCATTTTTCTGAGATGCATTCCGTTGCGTTATTGTTCTCATTGTTCGTGCTGCTGCCTCTGGATTCCGCTCCCTTCGCAGACGCCGCCGCTGCACTTGGCACAGGTGGGGCAGCCCCCTCTGCAGCTGCAACAGCCTCCCCAACACCACCTCCTGCACCTTCGCTTCTAAGTGCTACATCCACAAATGTGGGGCAATGGTCTGACCCATACAACTCGGGAAGAATATCGGCGCGGGCGCATTTTAACCCACGCGACAGTAAAACATAGTCCAACCGAGTCCCGTAATTCGCCGGCCTTGCATCAATCTTCATGTTCCAACACGTATACATTCTCATTCGTTGCGGATGCTTTAGTCGACAAGTATCCTGGAAGCCCAGTTGACTCACCCACTGATTCACCACCCTCCGCGGCTCGGTCGCGGTCCGCCAATTTTCACATTCCTGCGAAAATAGAAATTCAAAATCGCTCACATTCTGGGAAAAGCTTCGAAATTGCTGCATGCGCTCACTTTCATTCTTGTCCCGTTTTAGGCAATCTGACATATCCTTGATTCCTTCTGCACTGTCATATAGCTCCCTGGCAACATTCAGATCTCCGAGGATTACTACTTGTCTGCCCATGTCCACTAAATTCCGTACTCGCACGTCCAATGCGCTGAAGAACATGTGCCGATATTCTAGTCGGTCGCCCATAGAGTTAGCAGGACAATACAATGCTATTAACACAAACGCTCCAAAATCTAGCACAAGGCATCTTCCCTCTGAGTCTATTTCTTTTCCTTGCGCAGAGTCTATATCTTCGGGATACCCTCCAATGTTGTCTTGCTTTTCCATGTCTCGAATTAATGTTCCTGGCTGATCAAGGCTCTCCAGACACCCGGTGATGCCTGACTCGGCCTTTTCCACTTGCAGTCCGGTCGCATCGGTCCTCTGCTTGACGTAGACCGCCACTCCGCTGTATCCCTTTTTCGAGGCCGGAAATACAAAATAGCCGTCCCATCCATCAATTATCGCCATGTCCTTGGTCAAGTCCTTGGGCTGGATCTTGGTTTCCTGAAACGACACGATGTCCGCATCTAGGTACTCAAACATGTGTTGGAATGTCTTTTTCTCATTCCACGGCTTAAAATCAAGGACATTTTTGATTGAACACACATTAAACGTGACTATCCGTACTGTCTCTTTGTCCTTTCTGTCCATGCATTCGTAGTAATTAAATGGGGCGCGGCTCACTTGTATCTTATCTTACAATGTTAATTAAATCAGTGACAAACTGTGGAGCATCCACGTCAAACAACAAGAGCGGCATGGAGCCGCTGCATTATGGAGAATAAAATGCTATTTATTCACAGAGCTACATGCTAAGCATGGAGAGGAAATATGCTTTTATTTATCTAACTGTTTTCTTTCTATTGTGTAGTCGCACGAGTCATAACGAGGCACATGACCAAATACTTTCCAGTATTATAGCATGTTTGACTTAACAAGAACAAGTTTAATGATCAAGAATCAATTGTTTCTGTAACGGCGTGGCCGAGGCTGCCCTTGCCCATCATCCTTGTCTGTCTTCTTTTCAATTGTCGATAAGCATTGCCTGCGTCCTTGTGGAGCAGCATCTGATATCTGGTCTCGCGAGTAGCAACTGTTCTTTTCTTCGTTTTTTTTATAATTGTCTTTTTTTGGTTTCTTTTGGCCGAGTTGATACACGAATGTTTCATCGTCTACTGTCAGCTTTCTGAAATCGTGCTGTTGCCGTTTGCCAAACGGCAGTTGTGGGCCACTCTGATCCCAAAGTACCTAGCCATTGTTACCACCGTATGAATATTAACCCCCTAGAATGAGCAGTAAGTTAAGTTTCAATGGCTGCGATCATGACATCCAGCTGCCTGGTTCCATAGATTTTGTTCTGTTTCCTTACAATTTATTGCGAAAATGCAACCGCGCGACAATATTGATAGAGTTTGCTTTATTTGCGATCATATATAGGAGTTTCTGATTGCCGGAAGAAATCCCTGTCGCTTATTTTCAGAGGCGAAATACACACCCGGCGCTTGCATGCGAGACCCATCGGCGGGTTTATGTCACGTGACGCTTGATTGTTGGACAACTACAATCGTCATGTCCTCAAATTATAATAGCGCGCACTTCCTTTATATAAATAAAACCAATCCTCGAATTCTTTCTGTCCTTCTTCTCATAATATATATTTAATTACATGCCTTTCAAAGATTATTACTGCAACTTCAAAGCCTCATCATGCCATGGATCTGGTTGCAAAATGGCCATCGTGGAAAGCATGGGCGAGAGATACCAGTTTTGCAAAGTCCACGAAACATACTGTGATCGCCATCCGGAAGGAATCATAATATTCAGAAAAGAGCATGGATGCGAACCCTGCGGTGAAACTCCCTCTTCGCCTCCTCTCTGTGTGATTGCGTGATAGGCCATTGACGCACTACTTCACCGCAATCTGAAGTCTCGCGCACTACCTGTATATCAAACTTACTCTGCTCTTCTTTTATATAACTTCTTATTAATGCAATAAATAAACACTATGTACTGTACTTAAATCTCATCATAATCGTTAGTTCCGCCGACCATCTGTCTAGCCATTCCTGTCCACAAGCTGCGCTTATTGAGCCCTGAAGCAATCAGCAATGCTTGCTGGTAGTGCACAGAGGACATGTCCGCAATTGACGACAACGCCGCCAACAATCTCGCCTTTGCAGGAGGAACCACAGGAACCGTCTCAGACATCTCATATCGGTTTCTAAATCCACAGATTGGAATGCTCGAGTATTTGTCTGTCCAATCAATCGGCGATGCAGATCGCGAATCCGGAGAACTTGCTTCTGACGCCTCGTCACTGTCGTCGGTCAACGACTCGTCTACGAAGTCACTGAGATTTGGTGTTGTTATGCTAATGTGATTGCTGTTATTGCTGTTATTATTACTGTTGTTGCCGTGGTCGTTGTCCTGATTGTTATTATTCATATTATCGTTCTGATTATCGTTAGTAGACATGTCACCAGCATTTGCCAGTTGACTAGTAGAAGTGGATGAAGTAGCCATATTGATGCTGTTGCTACTGCTACTGGTGGTACTGGTTACAGCCATAGGCGTGGCGTTGCAGCTTCTCAGGAGCACAGAGAACGTCGTGGAATCATCTGGCTTCATGGGCCAATACTGGCACTTGGAAGCCCTCCGCTCTAGGCGCTCAAAGAGCAAAGGATATTTGAGCTCATTCATCTCCTCAGATCCACCCAAGTCTACAAGCGGAATGTCGACATTCAAGTCCTCGTCCGCCACCTGATCGAAAAATGACTCAAGCTGAAATAACTTGGAGTGTCGTCTGGTCTTGACCACTGGGCTGCTGATGTTGTTATTACTGCTCTTGTTTGTCGAAGACGGCCCACTTGTAACATTCACCGGCTTATCGCCACTCACTGGCCCGTCTTCCTTTTCGGGCTTGTACTCGTACACAAACTTTGGCAGCTCATCCTCTACGTCCGACATCTCAGAGTCATCGCTTGAACCATCATCTTGCTCATCTCTAATAGAACAATTTCGCTGCTCATCGTCTTCTTTTTTGCCTTTGTTGTCTTTCTCTTCCTGCTTCTTAGCGTCCTCATCGGCCTCCATCTTAACAGTCTCGTTCTTCTCTCCCTTCACATTGACCTGACATCGAGACAATCTAGGTCTCTTGTTGACAAATCGGATTCCATTCTGTTGAGCCTTGTTCGCTTTGCTCTCCATATCACGCTCTTCTTCCTCCTCTTCATCCTCTTCTTTGCCAACTACGACAGGGTCTTGTACTGCCCCACCATTGGTGCGACGAGGGCGTCTAGTATTACCCGTACTATTGCCAGACTTATTATTAATCGTTAAAGTCTGCGAAGTACTAGAACCTCGTTTCCGCTTGTTATCTGCCAACAAAACTGCTCCTCTTCGTGTAAGAACCATGGTTGTTCGTTGATGGAAAAGTACAGCAAAAGTCTTGTCAGCTAGATAAACTAATCCGCATTCGCCAGTAAAAAACCCAATTTTTTTCACTCACTGCCGAAAAGGGATGATGAGTTTTATCAATTTTAGGAAGGAAAAAGAAATGTTATTCAACGGCGACCCTCTCATCAGGCATCACATTGCGTCCAACGCCGCCTTCTCCAATTAAACGGACCAATAGAAGTTCTCATTTTGCTGAGTAAGTATTTTAGAAAAAGAAATGTCTTCCTTCTGAAAAGAAAAAATCAAGGATCAAAACGTTGAAAAAGGAAGCCACTCAAATAAACAAAAAAAAAAAAAAAAAAAAGCCAATGACAGTTGTCTATCTAACAATTTAGAGCAAAATGCAAACATTTATTAAGGAGATTCTAAACATTCGATCTGGTTAGTATTATTTTTCCATCAGAAAAAAATAACTGGACCTCAGCGTCATTAAATCGGTAAATTTTTGTGATCACAGAACACTCACACAGTGTGAATATTTTTAACATCATCGTAGCCCAATAGAAAAGAGAAAATAAAAAAAAACTTACCCTTGATAGATCAATTCAACTACGCAATGGATTGCCCACTTGTTAGTTGATGGTTGTTATTAAAAAACAAATTATAGTCAGCAGTAATAATTTACGACCTTTCATTATTGTCATGTAACCACGCTGGTTGTACAGCCAACGCTTACGGCACATGACTATGTCCGCCCGGTCGACAAAATCCTCATCCTAATTTTACCATTGTGCTTACCTTGTTAGCTTTTAATACTCAAAAAGAAAGAATGTGTGAGTGGAAAAAAAAAAAATTTCGACTATGCTCAGATGGGATTGAAACGTATTGACCTTAACTTGGTGTTTTCGTCAGATAAAATCTCTCCGTAGGAACAATTTTCTAATCATCGCAATAGTCTGTCTTTAATTGAGCAGTGCTTACCCTTTGTTTCTTTTTCTTGTTTGTTTTTTTCTTTTCGAAAAAGTGGTGGTAGTTAAACAAACAGAAAAGAGGAAACGAAAAAAAAATCCTCCAAAATATACGTTTTCAGGGTAACCCCGGGTAACCCACTGGGCGGAATAGCCTCAAATTTTAGCGGTGGGTGTCGTCCGTCAACCTAACGTTAATCTTTAAACCGAACGATCCAGATCGGTGATACCAATTGTGCATCAATTGATACACATTTGTCGCAATTGTTAATTTATTTTCGCTAAGTCGCCTGTTCCGATTGAATTGCTTAAAAGTTTTGTCTTTGGTTTTGTCTTTTTTTTGCTTTTAATGGGCTTTTAATCATGTCCCCCTTTTTTTTTGCCTAACTGCCCTGTTTGCTTTTTGTAAAAATATTATACATACATAGAAAAATCGATGTTATCATTAGTTTCCCCTCACTTCTCGTACCAAGCACAGCCCAATTGGGTGAATGTTTTCTTTTATTCTTTTTGTCATATGCAGATCATGCACGCTGGTCGCACAGATATTACTCTTTTGGGCGACTCAAAGAAAACTGATCAACATGGCCGGGTATCATCAACAACCCGTTCCAATGTATATAAAACTGGTCTCCTTTTTCTGTTTTCTGCTATAGTCTTGGCAATCTTTTCTTTATTTCTTCGTTCTCTTTCTTTTTTTTCGTTTCTGTTTTTGTCCTTTCTTTTTTTCTTTTTCTCGTTCGGTCTTTTTTTTTCCTTCCACCATCATGCCTTATGAACCCTCGGACATTGAATTCGTTTTCTCTTTGCTGATTATTAAAGCTCAATTGACCCCCACAGGCAAAAAGGACAAAGGGTTTATGTCTGGCGGACATTACCACCCTTGGTCAATCTACAAGAGTGAAGCGTTAGCATTGTTGGAGAGCGGCCTGAGCGTCATTGTGTCAGATGGGCATAGCTCTTCCACCATTCAGCTAACTTCTCTCAGCGCCCCGGTCGCGCTTTCAAAGTTGCAGATGATGGTGGACATCCACGTGCTCCACGCTCCCAATGCCCGACCATACATTAAGATCAAAGACATGTCTATTCTTCAACCTACTCCTAAAGGCTGCTTCTTGTTGCAGCGTTTCTGTCGGTTGCACAACATCCGTGACCCATTTATTACAAAGTTGCTCTTATCCCCCTACAATTCCATGCAGTGCATCACGCTGCCACGCAATATCTTCACCAACACTGTGGGAATTTCTCCTGTTCTCATGGATGTACTGGTGAGACGGCTTCTAGGTAGATTCCCCAATTACTTCATCCAGGGATCACCCTCTGACAAAGTGCGTATCCCCTCTTTGGCTTCCATATATGGCGCCAATTACAATATCTTTGCCGATCATTCAGCATATGGCGATCAAGACATCAAATCCCTGGTCGTCAACGTCTCCCCTTTGCATTCAGATTTCTTCACCCATCCCGACTCTGACTCCATCTGTCAATATTATGTATCTAACGTCGGCGTGCGCATGTTCCGCGATAAGGAATTCCATGCCAAGGGCGAGAACGGCAAGACTTCAACACAAAAAATCACAAACGTGATTACGGGCAAAGCTCTGTACCAATGGATCATGGATTGCACTGACGTAGTCAGCTACGATGAATGCAGAGTACTCGTCAACATGATCCTCAAGTATAGCTTCTTGGAACCTATAGAGCATTCTCCGTCCAGTGCTACAATTTATGATACGTTTGTGTCAGATTCACGCACGCAGATGTTTGTGCCCACCACGCTGGCCCTCGCTGTGTCGTCTTGGAAAACAAATGGTGACGACCCAGTGCCTTACTCACAGCTATGTGCCGTCCCGCCAGGCATCCACAACCCCATTTACCCAGCGCCTTTGCCCCCTCCTCGCAAGATGTCAGTCTACCCGTCGTTCCGATCTCTGCGCGGATACATCCCACATTTCTGTGAGCAGTCCTGGCCGTTGTGCACCGATATCTTTTCCGGTGCAGACCTGCTGGATCAGGTCGCCTCCGTGTACCCGCCTCGCAACGACATTACCATCACATTGGACAGAGTCATTCAAGACCCTGGCCTGCTGATGATCTTCACTGATTTCCTGAAATCCACCATATGTGAAGAAAATATTTACTTTTATCTCGACATGATGTACGTAACCGCTTTGTACGATCACCTAGCCAAAATGAAGAAGAAAGTCAATCTGGCATTCAAGGATCTCGACGAAATGTTTCCTATAATAGTAGACAGAGCCAAGATCTCCAAACATCCAAATCCTACTGAAGTAGATCTGCAAACCTTTGCAGCATTTGCGTATCCAAAAATTATCAAGATTCTATCTTTTTATGTGTCCCCAAACGCCCCCTTTCCTTTGAATTTGAGCCACGAACTTTCGCTCGCCCTCAGGGCTGTATTTACCGCTGAGCCTCCTACTTACGATGCAGAAACATTGTGCATAATGCGAGCTTGTCAGAGTACTCTGATGATCGCCAAAAAACACATTTACTCTATTTTGGAATTAGATTCCCTTCCGAAATTCATTAATGACCCAGCCTATGAGAATTATGTTGTTGATGCTTTACGAAGATCTTTTTAAGTGCTAACTAGTTTGATTTATTCTTTGGTATTATTATTATATTTTATTTGTGTTTTTAAACGTTGTCATAATTTTTTAAAAAATTATTATTCTTGTCCTTCTTCTCCTTTTTTTTTTTTCTCTTTTTTTTTTGTTGCTGTTGTTGTTGCTCCTTTACATGTCTTGTCGCCATTTGAGGCTGTATGGTAGCCCCACCAAATTAACCTTCCCACGCGTCACACATGCACAGCTCCACAATCAGGCTGGCGACCTCCAAGCCTGCCGCGATTGCAACAAAGGCTGCCGCAGTCGCTGCCAGTCCATCCAGCCCAACACCCCATTATGACCTTGCATCTTTCATTCGCCATGCTCGTGCGTCCAAGACTAACCAAAAATCAACCTATTTCAGGGGTACTCTGTACGAGTACACAGTTCAACGCGTATTGCAACAAAAATTTCAGACAAAACAACTAACACGATGCGGCCGCGCCGGTGACATGGGCGTGGATCTTACGGGATATTTACTGACTCCTGAGGGACATAATCTGTTGATGCTAGTGCAATGTAAATCGTCGTCCGTCAAGCTAGCTGGCAGACTATTCCGTGAAATGGCAGGCGTTCATTCCTCTTCTCGTATACAAGCAGGAAACACACTAATGATTGCCGCATCCCCGGCTTGTATGACCAACCCCGGACTTGAGGAGTTCATGACCTCCACGGTGCCCATGGTATACTGCCAAATAGATACGCTAAAAAAATGGACACTAAAAGATGCAGCATTTGGCCCCGGCGCTTTGCTGCAGAGATTACAATATAATTATACTGCTGACAGGTTACTCACCACTCTCAACATAGACAAACAGCAGCTGATTATTTGATTATTTATTATTTGACTGATACTATTTGCTATTTATTTTTGTATATAAATATATAGAAATTTCATGACTGCCATTTGCTGCTCTTTGCTAGTCAATAGCGAGTATGGCTTTTAGCTTGTTTGCCTCTCGTTTTTTTTTTTTCTTCCTTTGTTCGTTAATTCTCAAGGAACGGTCATCCGCTCGTAAGCTCCGGCTCCAATTAGCTCCAGAAGCCATTCAAGAATGCCTGTGTTCCGCTGCCGGAGCTCATATAAAACGTTTTCTCCAAACACAATTCTTTCGTATCGCTCAACTTTTTCTGTCAGCTCTGCCATCGCGGCTGATCGAGAATATCCACTGTACTTCCGCCAGCTCGCAAATGCCTGCCGAGTGACTGGCGTCATATAGAATTCTTCAAGCCGTTTTATCAATAGTTCTTCTGGGTCGTTGACTTCATGATAATCTCCAAACGTTACTTTGGCATACAGTCCGGCGAGCTTGTAATATTTACTGGCCGGCAAATGGCGCCCAATTTTGCGAGCCACCCGGATCACCTCCTCCTCATTGTATAGTGATTTTCTCATCCTATATATCTGTCTGTTAGTAGCTTGATGTTCTAGTATTATTTTTTTCAGCAATTTGACTGACAGTTTTTTGGCAATTTATGCTTTTGTTCTAACTGATCCTCATCGTTCAGCTCGCTTTCGTCCTGGCCTCAAACGCCCAATTCGTACTCCTTCGAGCAATTGCTATTAATTTGATACTATCAATTTGGTATACACTCAAACTTTTTTAGGAGATCCTCAAATTGAAAGATCGTAACAACGTGACGGTTTCTACTTCAAAAAATTCCTCGGTTGGGTCGTCCGATTGGTCTCGCCAACCTCTTTCCGTTTACGCTATTTTTGACAGGTCTCTGAATATTTCAGATTTCGGTATTTTTTGCATCTGATTATATTCCTACATTTAAAAACATTATAGCTGTTAATTTGTATATGCGATCCTGCAGGACTTCAGTTAACTAATCCAGTACCTGCATGAACATGCATATTACTGGGCCACTGCGGCGCCGGCCACAAAAAGAAACAACAAAAATTAAACTAAAGTCACTGTTATGATTATGACAAATCCTCAAACTTACTGCACTTAACTAACCAATGTTCTGTCTTGTCTTGGTCGTGTCGGCTCAGTCTATGCCTTGCATAATTCCTGTTCTATCATTTAGCGATTTGTTGTATTCTTCTGCGTGTCATCTTTCATTGTGCTATCAAATTTGGCAATGATCGATAGTCCCTTAGCCATATATGCAGAGCGTTGATCACGTTTCAAATTGTGTCACATCGGAAAGAGCATGTCCTCACAAAAGTATGTTGCCCCTCCTTTCATTGCCGTAGCTCCTGGTATCGGTGGTATCTGCCTTCTGCACCGCTACAGTTTTCAAAAAAAATGACGCCTAGATCCTACCCGTAAGAATTCAAATTAATGGATTCTTTGATCCCGCAGTTATCTGAATCAAATCTTGTCGACCCCGTGTGTGATTTAACGCGATTTCTTCTTCTGCTTTTCTTTTCTTTTCTTTTTTTTGTCTTGCTTTTTTTCCTCCCGCAAAAATAATCTTTTTCTTTTTTTTTTTTTTATTTTTTCCGTTTTTCTCTTTAATTGATTTTTTCATTCATTTCTGATTCTTTTTTCCCCTCATCCACTTGCATATGCGGCCTGTTTATAAACTACCCATATAGGCTACCTAATTAGCTTCCCCATTTAGAGTTGGTACACCACACCATTTTCGCTTCGTGTCGATGAAATTCTCCTGGTCATGGGCTTTCTGTAGATCAAGCCCACCACTGGCAGAGAATTCTGCGAAGAAATATATAATAAAAGCTGCCCCGTTATCCCGGAAACCATTCGTCCCACCTCCAGATTATAACCTCCGTCCAGTCGCCAGACATGTCTACCAAACAATGCAAAAGTTCCCCCATCACGTGGTGCTAACACAAATGGGCGGATTTTATGAACTAATGTTTGATAATGCCGATAGATTTGGCCCTTTGGCTGACCTTAAGGTTGTTCAGCGCAAACAGCCAGGTCTCAATGGCTCAGACTCCCTTTCAATGTCCGGCTTCCCTTTGCAGAGTTTGACAAAAAACCTCGTAAGGTTTGTCATTAACCATGGGCTCAGAGTAGTCATATTAAAACAGGCAGACGATATGAACATTACGTTACCCGAGCATGAACGGCGGCCAATCTGGAGAATTGTAACCCCCGGGACGATTACCCGCGATATGATTCCCGAGAGCGACAGTAAGACCTCTCCAACCCATAACGACTCAATCCACGGAAATCCACTAATGGCCGTGTTCTTTGGAAAAACTTCTACCGATGCTGTGACCAATGGCATGAATACTGGGAGCAGCACACCGTTATCAGAGAAGTGGTCATCGGACATCCCCATATACGTTGCCTGGACTGACCTGATGCGTGGAAATGTCTTTTTCAGTCAGCTTTCAGTAGCTGACTTGGCCACAGAAATATCCCGAGTTGGTGCAAAGGAAATTCTTATCGATAAGCAACAGCTAATCGAATCCGGCTGTGACCTTGCCAGTGTAGAAAATAATCTTAAAGGCCATTGTGTGACTGAGGTGCAATTTACTACCAATAACACTCCTGAGAACGTTGGCTCCTACCATGCGCTCTTTGAAAATATAGACAAGCATGAGCTTATGTTTTCTATGTCTAATGCAGCGGCTAACGAAATCAATGCTCTTTGCGGACTGCTAGTATACATTGATCAATGTCTGGGCTTATGTGCATCATCTCGCGCCGAAGTAAAGTTTAAGTGTCCGGAGAGCGAATCAGCCACCCGCATGCGAATGGAATTGCGTACTCGGAATGGCCTTGAGCTCTTTAGCCCTATGGCCGCAAGATCCCAGGGAAGGCTCGACGATCGAGGATCGCTGTTTGGATTGATAAATCGCACCTGCACCCAGGGCGGCAAGTGGCTCTTGAGAGAATGGATCTCAGCTCCTTTGCTGACTAAAAAGCTAATAGAACAGCGCCATGACCAAATTGAATATTTCATAACCAATCGCAATTCCCTTCAGGACATTCGTACATTATTGTTGGAAGATCCTGACTGTCATCGACATGTGCACTATATTGCCTTGCGGAAGCCGGATATTTCTCGCTTGGTGAACTTTTCCAGACGAATCCTGGTTCTCGACAAGCTTCGGAAAAGACTCAAGGAAGAAATTAAGATAAGCGGCGACTCTTCGACCTCCTCTCTTCTGGCAAACTGGGTGACTCTTTTAGATGCGCATCTTCCCGCTAGCGTCGATGCAGCAGTTCTTATCATGAAAACCTTCCGATTGGCTCTGGATGACAGAGAGGCCACTGAACAGGACAGGTTTAACCCGCCGCTTCGTCGCGAAAAGCGTGTGCGTATAGAAGATCCCCGCGAATTTCCACATCGATTCCGCTTAGATTTACACAAAGATCTTGCAGATGAGGTAGCTCGATTGGAAAAGGCCAAGACTAAGTTCCTATTTCATTTTGACAGAGTGGTACCCAGGCTGGTGAAATTTTACAAAAATGTGTTTTCTAATGCTCGCAGTGTCTCTTTTGTATGGCACCCTAAACACCTTTATGCGATCCGCATAGAAGGCAAGTCGACGGTTGATGATAATGAGAATCACGATGGTGAGCCTAGCAATGAACTTATCGAAGGTATCCCCCTTAAAGTGCTCAACAACATATCTTTTGTATGGCGGACTCGTGCATCGGCATACATTCAAGACAGACACGTTATCCAGCTAGGAGCCATTAGAGAAGGAATCTTTAAATGGGAATTCGAGCTTGAGGAAAAGGCTCTTCAGAGTCTTGCAGATCAGATACTTGGTCAGCGTCGCTCATTGCAAAAATGCCTAGAGGTCATGGCTGAAATTGACGTGATTACTAACTTAAGTGTCTTGGCCATCGGCAAGAACTTAGTCCGGCCGACAATTTTGGAAAATAGCGGAGCTCTTGAGCTGCATGGTGTGCGCCATTTGGTAGCCGAGGAGGGAAATTTGCTTCGGGGGCAAAACTATATAGCGAATGACTGTATTTTGTCGGCCGACGTCTCATCAAATTTGCCTTCCATGAAGACTGTCAGCGAAGCACTCGCTCCTGCTCGTATGTGGGTGATTACCGGTCCTAATATGGGCGGCAAAAGCACATTCCTCCGCCAGGTGGCCCAGCTAGTAATCCTTGCTCAGGCTGGTAGTTTTGTTCCGGCATCGCGTGCCATCATAGGGATTGTTGACCGAGTATATTGCCGGATTGGGTCGACTGATGACACTTTTCACGGACACAGCACGTTCATGGTGGAAATGCTTGAGACCGCGACAATCCTAAAAAACGCTACAAACCGGAGCCTCACGATAATAGACGAAGTTGGTAGAGGATCTACTATTTCCGATTGTGTTACCATTGCACATGGCACGGTGAAATGTCTTATTGAACAGAACAAATGTCGTACACTGTTTGCGACACATTACGCGAACGAAATCAAATCGAGATTAGACGCCGAAGGAACTGCCACGGACAGGGTTGAGTATTATCATACTGATTTGATCGTCAACAAGCGACTGAAGAAAATCAATTTTAACTATTCATTGCATCCTGGCCTGTCGTCGGGGTCGTCTGGCTTTGACATTGCAGAGCTGGCTGGCTTCCCCAAATCTGCTCTGAGGATTGCGAAGTTGTTTCGGACAAGGAAAAGAAAAAAGGAGAATGTTGTTGTGGGTCCGAACTAACTTGATGAACCAACTAACTAACTGACTAACTAATTAGATAGATATTCCTATTGCATACAGCTACTAATTTCTGTTATATTTCTTAGAACTATCTCGAAGCTGACACGTAGAACCAAATGGAATGATTTATGCATGCAGCCTGACACGTCACTTGATTGACCGGTTATCACAAGCGTGAAAGCGGATCATTTGCCTAATTCTGTCTTCCCTACACGAAGACAGATTTTCAGCCGTTTGATTTTTGTATACCCTTTGCTGCTTTTAGCCGAACGTCCCACGAGTTAGGTTAGCTAAACTTTGGAAGCTGCACTCGCCCTAACCTTGCCCCTCGACCACCCCCTTAACGGTCACACTCTCCTGGCTATTTCCCAAACAAGCAACAAACTCTTGGTTGGAAAATTCCACTCACCCATATTACCGCTTCAGCACCACCAGTAGCGCACCTCCTGTAGTACGACCATGGTTGCCGCCCCTAGAAGATACTCAAAGACCTACTCGGTCCCCAAACGGGCTTACGACAGCGCTCGTCTCGACTCTGAGCTCAAGCTTTGTGGAGAATACGGTTTGAAAAACAAGAGAGAAATCTACAGAATTGCTTTCCAGTTGTCAAAGATCCGTCGTGCGGCCCGTGATCTTCTTACCAGAGATGAGAAGGACCCTAAGCGTTTGTTCGAGGGTAACGCTTTGATTAGAAGACTCGTACGTGCTGGTGTCTTGAGTGAAGACAAGAAGAAGCTCGATTACGTACTTGCTCTCCGTATTGAGGATTTCTTGGAGAGAAGACTCCAAACTCAAGTTTTCAAGCTTGGACTTGCTAAATCTGTTCACCACGCCCGTGTCCTCATTACCCAAAGACACATTAGAGTCGGTAAGCAAATTGTCAACGTTCCTTCATTCTTGGTTCGTCTTGACTCCCAAAAGCACATTGACTTTGCCTTGACCTCTCCTTACGGAGGTGGACGCCCTGGACGTGTTAAGAGAAGAAACCAAGCTAAGGCTGCATCTGGAGAGGAGGCTGCTGAGGATGAAGAGTAAATCATCAATGTAATTCAAAGTGCTGTAGGAAAATGAAAATATGTATGATTCTTAGACTACTAATTTCAATTTGAACCAACCTAGTTACCTTTCCCTGCACTATTTAACGACCGGTCGTTCCTATTCATTAGCAGTATGACGCTATGAGATATGGAGCTAAGCTACATCTCGTATTGCTTTCTCTACCGATCTATTTCACCATTTTACATTCAAGTTGAATGATTCAACAAACGACGGACATGACTTCACATTCGGCCAGCCAAATTAAGTTAGAGTTACTACTCTTGTCGATGATCCTCCGTTGACAAACCGTCGTCTCCCCAACCCCCTAACCAGCCCCCGGCTTACTAACCAACAGTCAACCTTCCCTTTACGGTAATCGGGGCTGAAATTCCAAACAATTCACCCAAACCATACTTCACCAACCCTTTAGTCCACCCTAGAGCAACACAAGAGTCAACAAAAATGGGAAAAAGTCGTGGATACAGATCTGGTACCCGTTATATGTTCTCACGGGAATTCAAGAAGCACGGAACTATCCCTTTGTCCGTGTACTTGAAGACCTACAAGGTTGGAGATATCGTCGATATTAAGGCTAATGGTTCCATCCAAAAGGGTATGCCCCACAAGTACTACCAAGGAAAGACCGGTGTCATCTACAATGTGACCAAGTCCTCCGTTGGTGTCATCGTTCACAAGGTTGTCGGTAACAGATACCTCGAAAAGAGAGTCAACCTTAGAGTCGAGCACGTCAAGCACTCTAAGTGCAGACAAGAGTTCCTCGACAGAGTTAAGGATGTTGCTGCCAAGAGAAGAGCTGCTAAGGAAACTGGTGAACACGCTGAGCTTAAGAGACAACCTGCTAAGCCCCGTGAAGCTCACACCGTTGAGTTGACTCAAGCTCCTGAGACTATTGCTCCTATTGCCTATGAGACCTATATTTGATGTAGCAATGCCATTTAACATAATGCACGATAAAAGGGATTTTCTTAATTTAGCGCGAAGCTTCTTGCAAGTATAGCACTATTTGTGTACCAGTTGTTCCTTTTCCGAGGGTTTTTTTCCCTGGCTGCCGATTGTTTCTCTCCTATACTTTTTTTCCATTTTTTTTTTTTTTTTAAAAAAAGAAAGAGGCTTTTGCTTTGTTTTTTAGCCTCTCCTCTTTATCCATTTCTCATCGATTTTCTTTCTGCTTTTGTTTCTCTTCTTATCTATCTACCCAATTTAGCCGTTCCCTATCTTGCGTCCTCAAATTTCACTTCGTAACTCTAAAAAATATTTTAGGTCTGCCCATGTCTTCGCACCGTAGCATAGATCCACCAGTGGTGGAATCTATGACTAGCGACGAAGCCTCCACAGCTCTTCCTGTGGTTCCCACGATCCCTAGGGCACACCACTTCAAAGCTGAAAAGGCTAACGTCAACCCCTGGTTACATTTCTTTGCCGGCGGCATGGGAGGTATGGCCGGCGCCTTATTTACATCTCCCTTAGATGTCGTCAAGACAAGACTGCAGAGCGACTTATTTAACAAGAAAGAACGCGTGTCTTCGACAGCGAGTACGACGACTGCGGGTGCTCCTGGTGTCTCTGCCGCGCCTGCTCGCGCCACCGCCGCGCTTAGAGCTGGACCCATTTCTTCCGCCGTACGTCACGTCAGCGAAACAGTTACCATAATCCATACTTTATACAAAACTGAGGGTGCTCGTTCTCTTTTCAAAGGTTTAGGTCCAAATCTAGTCGGTGTCATTCCTGCAAGGTCAATAAACTTCTTCACCTATGGACTCGGTAAAGACTTTATCTCTACTCATTTTAACAATGGCCAAGAACAATCTTGGGTCCATCTTTTGGCGGCTGCAAACGCTGGAATTGTAACTTCTACGTGCTCAAATCCTATCTGGTTGGTGAAAACACGACTACAGTTAGACAAGTCCACCACGGCCGCAGGTAAGGCTGTCAGAGAGTATAAAAACAGTTGGGACTGCATAAAGAAAGTCATCCAACACGAGGGTATCCAAGGATTATATAGAGGATTATCCGCTTCATATTTAGGCGTGGTGGAAAGCTCCCTGCAATGGGTGTTATATGAGCAGATGAAGAGCTTTATTCGCCGAAAGGAGGAATCTAGACTAAAAAAGGGCATTAAGCCAACAAACCTCGACTCGTTCTTACAGTGGTGTGCTACCTCCGGAGCTGCAGGTGCTGCTAAATTCATGGCATCTCTGATTACCTATCCCCACGAAGTGGTCCGAACTAGATTACGACAAGCCCCACAAGAGAACGGTCGCCCTAAATACAATGGACTCATTAACTGTTTTAAGATCGTCATTAAAGAAGAAGGCTTCTGGTCTATGTATGGCGGTCTTACTCCTCATTTGTTACGAACTGTACCTAACAGCATTATTATGTTTGGAACTTGGGAACTAATTGTACGTTTATTTTCCTGAACAATGTGTATATAGCGTATTTATTATCATGTAGACTATTATTGCCTTCTAGGGTCTTTTTTTTTCTTTTTCTTTTCTTGGTTTCGATGTTAGTAGATTTCTTTTGATTATCGCGGGCTTTTCGCAGCCAACTCTTCATAGAGCTCTTTGGCCACTTGTAGCATCTTCACATTCTGCTCTTGCTCATACATGCGCCTCGCCATATCACTGTACTCTATCGCTTTCTCTATATTTCGGCTGCTCGCTATCCGACCCAGCGCAAGATATGCCTCTCCCGCCAGTCCAATAATTCCTGCCTCTAGGATCTGTGGCATTACCGTGTCTATTATATTGTACGCCCTTTCATGTTCTCCGGTGCCATCTATAATCTGCGCCAATAACACTTCGCTTTCAAGTTCCAACGGGACAACGCCACTTTTGCGCGCGAGCACAATCGCCCTAACTGCGCCAGAAAATGCTCGCGTGCCCCGTGTGGCCTGCGTCATCGCCCGTACATATAGTATAAGATATCGTAGTTCATAAATAACATCTGCCGAGGACACAGATGGTGACTTCGATTCCTTCCGTGGATTATCTAACTCTTTGACACACATCTCCATCGCCGTGCTGTAGTTCTTGCGACACAGCTCTACCTGGATTCTTAGACATTTCGTCTCCTGCAAGATCTCTGTGTCTGCGTTTGTAACCGTTTGCAACTGCTGGATGAGCATTTCAGCCTCATTTAGTCGGCCTTGGTTTAGCGCATATTGTGCTTGCAGTAATAAACTGCTAGGCTTCCATATCTGCTGGTACATGACCAGTTCATGTGTCATGGGTTCCAATGATGCCATCAGATCCAATGATTCCTGTACATGGCCCTGCATGAACAGCTTCCTCGATCGCCGAATCGTTCCATGTAAGTCAGTAAGTCGGTTGGTCGGCTCTGATGAGCCCTCTTCCTGGGTAGTCAACCGCAGATATACATTCGACAAAGCATCCACTCCATACCTGCTCCACATCGCCGATTGCAGCATATGTACCGTCCTCGTATATATCCTGTTGTTGATGCTCAGATTGATGTGCAAGCATTTGATAATGTTTTCTACAACCACTGCAACAGACTCTCCCGTCGCCATCTGTCTCACGGCCTCAGCCTGATACGCTATACACGCGGACTCCAAAGAAACATCCCTTGCTTTAGTGCTTAGGAATTGCTTTATCTGGTGGCGGTCCGCAATGTCACTGGGAATCTCACATTCCGGATGAGCTTGCAAAAACGTGTACAGCCATGTCATAAGCCTTGTCAGACACACATTATCATCCTGTTCTCTGGCAACCGCAATCGCCTCTTGAGCCGCTCGCAGCGCTTCCTGTTGACAGTTCAATTCTCCATACAACACTGCCAACGTGAATAACGCATATTGGTAGGGATTATTGGGATTCTTTCCTGACGGCAGGGCCCCATCTACGCCAGCAATCGATTGGGATACAGTCGCATTCTGGTAATCAAAGAACCGATGTAAATTGTCCACAGCTCTTTCCTGGTCCCGCTGTCGACACGCATCCAGATATTCCAGCAGATGCGCGTCCGCAGGTACCCAGCTTTCGTTGGCGACGGCATGACGCACGACCTGGAGAATTTCATCAGGGATGGGACGACCAAATTTTTCCACTTGCATTTTACTGTGTTCAATCAGGTGTTCGAAGTTCTCAGCAGGGATCCGCGTGGGGAACTTGCCAGATTTCACGGCGTTGGTCGCCAGACCGTCTACAGAATAACCCTCACTATTGCATGCCAACTCTAAAGCGAGATGGCCGAGCTTCCCGAGAACGCTGCCGCTGCCAGAGTTATTCTCATCCTCTATACCTTCCATGCCACTCTCATTGCCTTCGTTGCTATTGTCTTCTTCATCATCACTGCCCCTGATAGCTTCCCAGTCAGCCCGCGAAGGCTCCAGAAACCGCCTGAGCGCCATCCACAAATCCATGAACCCGTCAAACTGCAGGCTATAAAACGATAGAATGCATTTGCGTAGGAACACGTCAATAATAGACTTTTCACCCACAATCATATGCTGGTCTGGATCTCTCACAACAAGATCTCTGCCTAACTCAGTGACTGGCTTAGCCAAATACCGCTCGATAACCAAAAAGAAGTCCTGTAATCCATCCGGCGATTTGATTTTCCACAGGTTGCCAATCACCAAGTCGTACACCGATGAATTCTGATACGTGGATGGAATATCCTGCAGCATAGACTTGATCTTGCCAATGTCCTCGCTGTCAACAATGTCCTCAATATTTACAGCCCTTCCGTCGATAAACTCAAGTACAGGCATAAGCGTACGCATCTTGTACTGCCACGGTACGTAGCCCTCACAGTACATGGAGCATATGGTCATCATGGCCAGCTTGTAAGGCGTGAGGTACAGTGGAAACGCCGACGACATGATTCCCACAGAAAGCGTCAACGTCGACCTAAGTCAGACAAAAGAGTGTCAGAAAAAAAAAAAAAAAGTTGGCGGCCGTTGTCGTTTACGAAAGGTAATTGAATTGTACACTAGAATTAGCAGATCTATATAGCGTACGGCTACTGCAGATCCTCGCCTCCTTTCCTTACCCGATTGGATCAGTCAGGCTTTATCCGCGCGCAATGCTTATTGTTTGTCTATCTGCTTGACGTCTATTTCTTGTACTCAGCCAATCAGCACACCAATTTTCTCAGCCATGAGCTCGTCGCCTGGTCGTGCAGCTATTCTATTAATATTAAAGTTACGACTGTTGCAGTGAAATACCGGCTCAGCTCCCCCAGTTTAACTCAAAAACTCCATACCCATCTGACCTCTGTATCCCGTATCCACTGCACTGTTATTATGTCCCACAAATCATTTTCCGCCATGCCTTCGTCGTCTAATGACTCAAAACGCTTTGACGTACGTCCGCAATTTAAGCAACAAACATTTGACGAAATATACGGTATTCCCGAAAATTTCTTGGAAATTGAAGTGCGAAACCCGCAGACTCACGGAGTAGCCCGTAAAATGTATACAGACTACGAAATCGTATGTCGAACCAATATTCCGGCGTTTAAACTCAAACACTCTTCCGTGCGAAGACGATACAGCGACTTCGAATACTTCCGCGACATTTTAGAACGGGAGACATCCAGAGTGACAATTCCTCCACTGCCGGGTAAAGTGTTCACCAACCGATTTTCTGACGATGTCATTGAGCGCAGACGGCAAGGCTTAGAGAGGTTTTTGCAGATCGTGGCGGGCCATCCATTGCTGCAAACCGGGTCTAAGGTGTTGTGTGCGTTTATTCAAGATCCCCAATGGGATCGAAACCAATGGATGTAAAAGTGAACTAAACGACGTCCGCATGAAGGCAAGGCGTGTACACGCAAGACTCGCATTGCGCGCATATAGAGCTACTTACACGTGCAGAAACGACGCATGCTCATTATGTCAAAAGGACACCACCGCTATCTATCTATGTGAGATTCTCTTCTCAATTTTTAATACTAACAACAAATCAATTAACTAGTTAGCTACAATGTGTATAAGCATATAGTACAGCATGGTATAGGAACACGAAGAAATCTCTTGCAAGCCCTGTTCCTCCATTTTTTTTTTCTCACTCCTAACTTATCCTACTAGGATCTTTGCAATCTTTCCATACCATGTCTTAGGAGGCTCATTTGTAAAGTTTCGGCTGTATTCTTCGATTTCTTTAATTCCAGTAATCAGGTCAATTTCTGAGGCGCGCTTAAAACTTGTTCGCTTGTACACTTTCCAAAACACAAAAATCACAATGTCCACACCAATCATAATGTATGAAAACAAAAACGATGATATGCTCCAGTTGCCTTTTAAGAATACGCTAAAGCCCGACAAGAAGGTCATAATGAAACAGCACACGAGCGCGAAGTATCCACAAAATGGCTGCCAATATCCTTTGTATGGCAAAGTGTCTCTGGAAATGCCCTGGGCTTTGAGTGCGTAGTAGAACCGCAGATAAGTGTACGCCATGATAGAATAGTTGATCAACTGACTGGCTGTACCAATGCTAACAATCCATGTCAATACCACTTCAGAAGAGTTGCTCAGCTGCAAAAATGCCAGTAGACCGAAAGCCAGTACCAGACCTACAGAGAAGATGGGAATCCCGTTCTTAGTGCGTGCAAAAAAGCGCGGCGCGTATCCGTCTAACGCCATGCCGTAAAGTGTTCGCGAGGCGCAATAGACGTATGAATTTCCGGCAGAAAATGCGGCCAGCAAAATCAACACATTAACAATATGCGGCAGCACAGGAATGCCCATGCGCTGCATGCCGATAATGTAGGGTGAGGCAGCGGCACCGGGAGCATTGTTCTTTATGGCATCTAGGAGTTCCTGAGAATTATAGGGACAGACGATTCCCATGGCCAACGCGCCGAATACAAAGAAGATAGTCAATCGAACAACCACTCCCCTATATGCCTTAGGCATGACCTTGCGCGGATTCTCAGCTTCTCCTGCTGTCATCGACACATAGTCTGGGCCGGCAATTGTGTAGCATGCCTGGGCGAAGCACATTGCGAATCCCAGGAACCGACCCACACTGCCCGTTGTATAATACTCTGCAAAAGCCCCCGGGTTGTCCCAGTATCTAAATCCGTACGCATCATGTTGCGGGTTTCCACCCACCATGGTGATGAACACAAAAAAGAGAAGTCCAATAGCCAGAACAACCTTGCCAATGGCTAGCCAGAATTCAGACTCGCCATAGTATTTGACGGCAAAGAAATTGATGAATGCATACAACACGATCTGTACGGCTAAGGTTATAGCCGGACTGTAGTCTGTAGCCCAAAAGTGAATGATAATGTCCACAGCGACAATTTCAAATGGCACAAGTGTAGCCTGTAGAACAAAAAAGTTCCATCCAGCCATAACCTCCAAGGCGGTGTCAACGTATCGGCCTGCCAACCGAACAAATGGAGAGTTAATCGGCATATAGGTAACCAATTCGGCAGTGCAGTTAGTCAGAAATATGATCGGGATAGACCACGTCAAAAATGCGATAAACAATGAGCCAGGGCCACCGTTCATGAGCGCTGTACCCAGTTGAACAAACAGTACGGTACCAATCGTCCCGCCAATGCCAATCAGCTGAATATGCCGAGGCTTGAGTACCCGTTTTGTGGCAGCATTGTAACTCGGCGGTGGAGCGGTTGAATCAGTTCGTTGTAGTCCATTGTCGAATTCTGTATATTCTGGGGGAACAATGTCGTGAGCCGACGTCACGCCCACGATCTTTTCATCTACGTGAAAAACATTGGCACACTTGTCTGCCATCAGATCTTCAGAGTTATTAGTAGTCATGCAAGGGAACTAACGCTAGAATGCTATTAAGCTACTTCTTTATGTGCCGGTCGCTTGTCTTTTTTCGTTCTTTTTTTTTTTCCTCTTCTCGGATGAGTCTTTTTTGCCTTCAAACTTATTTTGTCAAATGAATTTAAGCTCGAGTTACCGCCGTTACGAACTTTACCCAACACGCAGATCTCGGATGTGTCTGCTTTCCGTTTTTGCTTTCTTTTTTTTTTTTTTTTTTTCCCTCAAATTGGCCTCTCCGTGAGCCTTATTTTTTGCGATGGGCTCAACATTTATATATCACATGCATCTTACAATCTATGACGTTATCGTGCCGACACTTCGTGTTGAGCTGCAGAGCAGAGGTGTTGTCCAATGCTAAGGCTCCCTTTAGGCCGCGGCTTGGGTAGGCCGACGAAGTCCCCCACTCCTCGGCAGGCGGGGTACCCACGAAAAAAAAGAAAAGAAAAAAAAAATTTTTGCGAGGATAAACGGAACTGCCGAAATTTAAACAAATGCAAAATGCACAATTTATAAAAAGGAAACAAAAGATGTTTTTTTCGCCAAGTGAATTAGCTGCAAACAGCGAAACTCGTTTTCGCTCTTGCATCACTATTATTATTTTTTTCTACTTTGTTTTAAGCTTCTCCAGTCCGCCTTATCCTTGTCTTTCAGGAGGTGGGGCACGGGGCCGTGCGGCGCCCCGCATAGCTTAACCCTACATCGCGATGCTGCCACAAACGGCCAAATCAATAAAACAATAACGCTATGGCATATCCATGTTATGGCTTACCATATGAATAATATTGAATAATATTCAATTGCTATATAGCGACTCATCTCCTGACTTCATTTCCTTTCCTTTTCTTTTCCTCTTTCTTCGGGACCAGACTCTTTTTTTTTTCCTTTTTCTTTTTTTCTGCAATGTTGTCTGTTCCTTCTCGTACTTCACTCTGGCGCCTGGCCGGAGTCACTGCTATTTTAGGGTTTGTTATCTTGCGTGGCCATTGGACCGCTCGAGCGGATACCCTGCCTCCTAGCACTCTACCGCTCTCCAATACCACCTTGGCCAATGACCATTCGCCATCTTTCGTTGCGGCATCGAAGCCTGGATGGTCGTCTGACCATGATAACTCGGACAGTGCGTCGGGCTCACAAAAATCTTCTCAGATATGCTCGCATGCCGACACACCTTCGATGTCATCCGTGCCAATCTCCCCGGCGGCAACTGGCCATCTCGTGGAATCTGTATCGATGGTCCTTGACGAACTTAAGTCCCAGCGCGATTATCTGGCCGTTCATGTGGCCAACTCATCTGCATCATCCACTTACGAATATGCGCACCTTTTCCAGCAATTTGAATTCTATGCTATATTCGTCTTCACCTTGTTCGGCGCCGTTGTGCTGGCAAACTTTGTATTGCATAACAAGCGCATTTCTGCCTGCGAATCCAAAAGCTACACTGATGCCGACAAAATCGAATACAATATTACCACCTTGGACACTGACATTTCAACCATGTTTCATGAACTCAATGGCTTCAAAGACATATTCAATGAACAAATCAAAACACTCGACAATTCTATTGCCACACATTCTCGTCAGTTCGATAAGTTGCATAGCTATATTGAAACGATTTGGTCTGAGCTGTTCCGCTTAAGCATGTCAATAAGAGGGAAGGACACACGGCATGACCAGCGACAGCAATTGCAGGGATTGCCCGCCCAGCAGCAAATGTTGCAAGGCTTTCAGGGACAACAACGGCCGCTGAGGCAGCCGCCAACGCCCTCATTTACTGTTGCTCGTCAAGGTTCTCACCAGCAATCAGATATCTGCCCTACTTCGAACTCTGGTAATAATGTTGGGCCACCGTCAAGCCCTCCAGGACTAACCATTCCCCCTGATCACATCCTTCGAACAGCGTCAGGAGGCATCTACGACTTGACCACCAACGAGGGTCGGGAACAGTGGGCGAAGTCGACTAAGCCGTTTACCCCGACCTTCGACAAACAGCCGGCTTATGTTCATTCTTCGAATGAGCCTGCGCCGCCGTCTCGACATGAGAAAGGTTCCTACAATTCTCAGAGGGATGCCGCGCACATGCGCCCATATGGCAGTGTACCAGCTGGGCCGGTGGCATCTAATTTCAATTTTTCTGGCAATAAGAAGAATTTCAGCAGACAGCCGTCTCAAGCAAGAGAAAAGCCTCAACGACCGTGGGAGCGAGGTCAACGATTTGAACGACCATGGGATAGAGGTGAGCGAGCGAACCGTGAAGGACAGCGTGGCGGACCCGAACGGCCGGCTGTTAAGCCCACGGCCTCTGTCAAAACTGTCACAAACTTTAATGCGCCTGAACCTGTTACCTATGCTGCCCGGGTCGGATACAAAGCCGCGGAATCCAAGCTGAAAAAGCCGGTACCTTATAAGAAACCGGACCTGGCAAATCAGGAAAATGTAACCATCGGTCGACCGGGTGCTGCTAACAATGTGGCTTGTCTGCAGTCGGAAAATACGAAAGATGCCGCCGAGATGAAGGCAAAGTCTGCCAACCCAAACAACGGAGCTAGGATCGCCACTACGACTCATTCCGCCAATCAGTCCAATATCAAAGCAGAATCTATCAACCGACCTGAAGTCAATGCCGTGATTAAACAGACGAGCAAGCCCCAACAACCGTCGACACTTTCGTTATCGGATAATCCTGCGACCGACAATTCACCTGATTCATCTACGTCTCCCGACGCAGATAATATCATGTCTATCATTGCGACAATTGATCAAGCCGAGCTTCAAAAGACCATTGAAGAAGGCGAGAAAAAAAAGTATCGCCGGCTGTTTGTTCCGGGGTATGGATGGACTTCAGCAAAGCGCCTTAAACAGGCTTTAAGGGAGAAGCTGGGAGATTCTGGACATAACGCGGGCAACCCGAAGCTGGTGAGTGCTGCATAATGGGACTATATTAATTATTAACTGCATCTCGGAATCAGGATTTGTTATAGAAAACAAAAAAAAAAAATACAAATAAAAACTGAATGACGAAAACAAAATGAAACAAAAATAAAGAATAGGATCAGTTAAGAAATCAGGCCGTAATGAAACATGGGCGCCATATTATTTCTTGCTAGTGGCCCTATACAAAACTACTGGTTGCTTGCTCACGGTTAATTAAAGTTGCTGATGTCGAATTGCAACAAACAATTGCATGGGACTTCATGTACCTGCATGAGGCTTGCACTGCCTATGCCTGATGCAAGTTAAATGTTACAGAGTAACACTGAGTCAGCTGCGGGGCAAGATAATCCAGTAATGATGAGAAAAAAAAAATAAAAAAATAAACCAGTATTTTTTTGTTGTTTGCTTGGCGCTCGGACCATTTGGCGCCCGACCCGTGACTCCCGACTCCTCGGTTCTGAAACCGTCCATGTTTCAGTTGACTAGTCGACTCAGACATGGGCACAGGGATGCACATGCATGTTTCAAACCTTTGTGTAGTCAGTTCATCAGTGCGTCGTCGCTGGTCTTAGACTTTGGAAAACCTGATTTGATTCGGTTCATTCATCCGCTCATTTATTATGCATTATATACATTTTTATTTGCTCCATCCCGTAGAGTACTTTGCTAATAGAGTATAATAGAATAGAATAGAAGAATAGAAATAGTCATGTGCCGGCGAATAGAAGTTCTAAAAGACGTGCGGGGCTGCGAATATATCCAGCTTGCAAATAGTCTGAATGTTAGTGGTAAGTTGCGGGTTTATGTGCTGAAGGGTGTTAATAATCATACGAGTGTCGGTGTGTATGGTGTATCTCTGTGTGTGCCCGTCAATATGCCTGTGCGTGCTGTGCGCACGCAAAGTATAGACTAAGCTAGCGCTCTCAAGCGCCTATGGGCGAGGGGTTCATAATCAACCCCGATAGACCCCTAATTCTGCCATAGCTTTCCTGTGGACATGCAATAGCTGATGTTCTTCGAACCAGTTCTCAATATAGTCATCTTGCAGATCTTGCTCCTTGAAATACATACACCACCTGGCCCAGTTCATTACATGGCGCTCAGTTTGAAAATGTTGATATATTTCACAGCTCGGCAGCACGCTGTTCTTGCGTACTCCTTCAGACCACTCACATACAACACAGCAGAAGTTATTGGCCATAGTCGGTGACTCGCTCCTGCAAGGCGAAGGGGACGTCAATGGCGATGTTCTAATTGCAGCTATACTCACTGTGCCGTTAGTGGTGTCGGTATTCATCAAACTACCAGAGTTCGAAAAACCGATGTCCTCCCTAAGTAATGTCCTCGTCGTTAATATATGCCCGGACTCTATAGCGCTCGCGGGACCACTGCTTCTCGGGGTTGTCTCACTGATTTTCCTACTTCTTGGACTTACTATCGTCCCAGATACCGACCCCTCAGGTATATTCCGTTCGAGCCTCGAAAAATTATTGTTCTGCAATGTCGCCCGTTGCCTGTCCATTTATTGTATTTTTTTTTTTTTTTTTCTTTGACACAAAATGTACCCTGTTTCATATGCACATGCAGCTATCAGGGGAACTGCGGGGCCCGGCGGCGGCGTGTTTTACCCTTTTGGGTGTCTCTTAACTACTCGGCAGGGCGGTGTGCTAAGACAACAAACAGGTCAGGTGACAACTGACCAACCACCTCTTTATTTTCATTCTCGTTATCGGCGCTGTATTGCGTTGTCTTATCTATTTATCGTTTCATTTTATTTCATTGCATTTCATTGCATTTCATTTCATTTCATTTCATTTTTTTTTATCATACTTATTTTCTTCCATCTGTTGCTACTCCTCCCTTCCTTGCTCCTTACCACAAATCTGTTTACGCCTATCCTCTCTCATTCGCGCCCCGCGCTTATCTAAAACCTGTCTCACACCAACGTGTTTTGCTTTAGTTTCCCATGTCCGATTTTGCTTTTTATCTCTTTCTTTTTTCAGTTAGGGAATGTATCACTATGACCCACGCGTATGTATCCATAACCCACCGTCATGCAGGGGTAACTGCTTCCCCTCTAACCATAACCAAAACAGACTCTGATTTACCCATGCATGTTAATGTGAGATGTCTACCAACTAGGTAACCCAACCGCCAAGGTGTGCCTCACCATCGGACCATCCCATCACATCCGCGATAATAGTCGTACCATAGAAAAATTATTTAATGAGCTGACTTGCATCGCAATTTCTGGTCCAATACCTGCTTCCGCGTATACCGGCTGATTAATAACATATCGTATCATGTCTTTATCATATCTTTATCATATTACATTTGTTGACATCTTACATAAATTCGTCGAATTCACAAATTCACACGTGCTACAAAATTGAAACTCGAGTGTCTGACATTTCCATTACCTGAACCAGGCCTGTCGCGCAGAGCGTGCCACGAGTCAGCATACCGGCGAACATCTGAAATTTTTCTCAGACATGTCTTAGCCCCTTTGTTTCACTCCACTAGCATCATTTGTTTACGCTGTTGTTGTTTTCAAAAATCCTTTCCTGTGTTCCGTCCACTCTATTTTCCTACACGCACACACGAAACAGATGCACTAACCAAGACAGACACGCTTTGTGCTGCGTGTGATCTGTAAATTATTTACACTTGAAACGTACTATACTTCTACAAATAACTTTGGCTTTAATGTGGTGGTGGGCTAACCTTAATTAGGTCCCTTCAGACATGCACGCACGTCAATGCACCATCGACATTGCATCGTGATCCAGTCTGATGATCAACCGCTAACGTCAATTTTCGCTCCGTTTGAAGATAAATCTGCCTTCGACCTTAATCTATCAAAACCATCACCACCAAGTCAACCATTGCTGACACCAAATACTAACCCGCCGTCAAACGCTGACGCCACTACCTGTGCAGACTACCGCTACGGCACGCTAGCCATCATGGATATCAGCACCTCGAAATCCACAAAGGCGGCGGCGTCGATAACCCTGAAAAGTACATTCATGGGTTCTGGGATCGTGCGACTGTATTTCAGCAACGACGCCGACGCCCCTTTGGATAAGCAAGATGTAGAATATGTTCCTGGATCAAAAGCGAATACAGAGGATCGGGCTAATGACCATCAAAACAATAATGATAATGACAACACGATGGCACAAAAGGACACCCTTGTGGCTATCTTGGCTCTCCCCTCGTATTTCTCTCCTACTGACCTCATGGAATTTATTGGAAATCAGTTCGCGTCCAAGATTCGGCATACACGAATGATCCAAAGCTCCGGTACTCCAGAGCGTTATCTAGTGCTTATCAAGTTTGACCGTCCCCATGACGCTACTGCCTTCTACGAATCCTTCAATCTGCGCCCTTTCAACTCCATGGAATCGCAGGTGTGTCACGTGGTTTATATTTCAAAGATCATATTGTCCAATTCGCTAGAATCTAGCTTCGCAAATTTGTCGATTGGATACCAGGAGGATTTTATTGCCAGTAAGTCTGCGGCCACTTCTGCTAGCAAAGCTGGTGCGACGAGTGCTTTCAGTAGTAGTGCTGTCGCTGTCGAACTGCCCACGTGCGCAGTGTGCCTGGAACGCATGGACTCTGCTGTTACTGGCCTCCTTACTATCCCATGTCAGCACACCTTCCATTGCTTGTGTCTCAGCAAGTGGTCGGGTTCCACTTGTCCGGTCTGCAGACACGGCAAAGGTGGAACCGGGACTAATAGCAATGCTGCCAATTCGTCCTCATCTTCCTCGCGGCTCTCTCAAACCTGTAGGGAGTGTAATACAGTGAATAACTTATGGGTGTGTTTGATCTGTGGTTATGTAGGCTGTGGTCGGTACGATCAGGCTCATGCGTTTGCACACTACAAATCTACAGGTCATTGCTTTTCTATGGATCTAACGTCTCAGAGAATCTGGGATTATTCTAGTGATTCATACGTACATAGACTGATTCAGAATCAGGCAGACGGGAAACTAGTAGAACTCCCGTCTCCAGAGGTAAAACAAATGAAGAACGAAAAAGAAGAAATGGCCACGCAATATACGAGTCTTCTGACGAGTCAATTAGAATCTCAACGGGAATATTACGACGGACTGATTTCCTCTGCAGGAGCTCGAATCGAAATCCTAGAATCCGAAAATTCGCTATTGCAGAAACAATGCGCGCATTTATCTACCGCTCACCAGACTTTAGCTGTGTTAAACGATCAGCTCGATTCTAAACTAGAAGGCCTTTCTCAGGAGGCCAAGGCGCAAGAACGTCGATATGATAAACTGCATACTATGCACGAAAAGCTTTTAAAGGACCATAACGAGGAAAAGGCATTGGGCAGTCATATGGCCGAACGTATTGCTCAGGCCAGCAAAGAGCATTCCGAACTACAAGGCACTGTCAGTAATCTCGAGGAGCAGCTTCGGGATCTCATGTTCTACCTAGATGCACGCGAAAAACTCGCGTCTGCACCTGAGGATATTGCTCAGGGGTCGGTAGTCATCCCACAACAGGATCAGCGCAGAAAGGGAAAAAAGACTAAGAAGTAGGCATGTGCGGAATACTTCTTTTGTACTCTATTTTTTTTAGAAAAATTTCTATTTTTTTTTTTTTTTCCTTCCTTAAAAAAAACTACTTTTCCGCTTTTTTTATTCCCACACTTTCCGGGGGACCACCCTAACCCCAATCAACAAAATTTTTTGGAACCCTGAGAGACTTAATCTTCGTGCGCCATGTCCACCAATTCCATAAAGCTACTTGCTGGTGATGTTCACCGGGATCTTGCGGAGCTAGTTGCCAAAAGGTTCGTATCTTTTATTTTTTAAAACTTACTTTCGCCACTTATTTTTGTCTAACAAGACTTGGTTTACAATTATGCAAGTTGAATGTTTCTCGAGATTCCAACAGAGAAATCTCTATAAATATTGGAGAATCAGTCCGAGATGAAGATGTATATATCCTTACGCAGATTGGTTCAGGTGACGTTAATGACAGAGTCTTGGAACTTCTGATCATGATTAACGCCTGTAAAACTGCTTCTGCTAGAAGGATTACTGCAGTTCTTCCAAATTTCCCCTATGCTCGACAGGACAGAAAAGACAAAAGTCGTGCGCCCATCACTGCAAAGCTGATGGCCAACATGCTGGAAACCGCTGGGTGTAACCACGTCATCACTATGGACTTGCATGCTTCACAAATCCAAGGATTCTTTAACGTTCCTGTGGACAACCTGTATGCTGAGCCCTCTGTCGTGAATTATATTAAGAATAATGTCGACTACAGGAACGCCATCATTGTTTCTCCCGATGCTGGTGGTGCCAAACGTGCAGCATCTCTTGCCGACCGACTTGATCTTAACTTTGCTTTGATCCACAAGGAACGAGCTCGCGCTAACGAGGTTTCTCGCATGGTGCTTGTGGGAGATGTAACCGACAAAGTATGCATTCTAGTCGACGACATGGCCGATACTTGTGGAACCCTTGCCAAGGCCGCAGATACCTTACTTGGCCACGGCGCCCAAAGCGTCATTGCCATAGTCACCCACGGCATTCTTAGTGGTAAGGCTACTGATATTATCAATGGATCCAAACTGCACCGCGTGGTTTGCACTAATACCGTGCCTCTAGAAGGCAAAGAATTAAAATGTGATCGCATAGAATTGTTGGACGTGTCGCCAGTGTTAGCTGAGAGTATTAGAAGATTACACAACGGTGAGAGTGTATCTTACTTGTTCAGACACGCTCCAGTTGCTTAAGGCAAGAACGGCATCTTATACTTATATATATTATATACCTACTTTTACATTGTTGTACATAAACATCCTGTTAATTATACTAATTGAGTATTCTTAATGGATCGGGGTACTCGTCAGCATATTTGCCCTGCATCCGGACCCACCATCCTTCTACCTGGTCTTTTGGTCCGTTGATTCGGCCATCTGACAAGATATCATAATGCAGTTGGTCGCATTGTTGTTCCCTTCTCATTGCTATTACACGATCAAGGTACCATCCGGAAATCATCTGTTCGTTTGGGTTTTCTTTGTTTCGACCGCGCGGACACACTTCTTCGTTTTTCACTAGGATTCCGCAAAACTCCTCGAAAGGCTGGTCATCTTTATACGACACAACTGGCCGCCCTAGCGCAATCGTACTAGAGCTTATGCCGCAGTATTTTCGGTAAGGATCGAATCTGTACATGAGACAGTCAGGTCGGTTCTCACACTCAATTCTACAGTTGTCTACGTTCGACCACGGACGATCCTGCCTATGAAATGATTCTACCTCATCAGTTTTCTGTTCTTCCTCCGGATTTGCCATCAGCGCGTTCTGCCTCTCCTGCTGCCAAGAAAATTCGCTGTCCTTAGCTCCATTGTCCCATTCACGCTGGGGACGCCTGGGGAAGTATGGCTTAATAAAATCCCTGTACAGATCAGAATACAAAACCGGGGCATGGGCCAGCGCAGGCTGACTTTTTCTCACGCGTTCGTATTCCCACACAACTTCAATGTCCTTAGGTGACATGTGATGTAGCGACACAATCTCCTGACACCAGTTATTAGCCCCCGCTTGTAACAAGAAAATCGCCTCGCCTTGGAAGCGGCTATTTGATACGTGATAATCCAGCCCAATGCCACACATCTCCTGTAAATACTTAGCAACCATGTAGTCACCGCAACACTCGTCCAACGCCTTCTCGGTGTACTCCTGCACCCACAACTCTGACAAGACGTCACCGAACGCCATCTCCATTGCTTTCTTGGATAGCACCACTCCGGATCCACCGTGAGCAAAAATATGTTCTAATCCGGCTACGGCGCTGCCCAGATAGTATGGCTTATTAGGATCCAATGTGCTGAGAAACCTAGCCAGATTCTCTGCAAACAACATCGTGTCATCGTCTATCATTACGTACCAATCCATTTCGCCTGCCGTTTCTTTATATGCATGCAGCAACATCGGCAAGTTTTTAAACTTGTCGAGCGTCCATCCGCCCTTAATGTGCATAGACTCCGGTGGACTCACAAAATTGTGACTGGCCCGAAGCCTTCGCATTTGCCGATACGGCGCAAGTTGTTCATTTTGCAGTACTCTTCGCGCCGTTATGTTGGCCAGAACATCAATCACCTCGTAGCCGGCCATACTGTCTGCTGCGTCCGAATAAACGGCAAAATTAGGAAACTTCGTTAAGGTAGTGAAAAAATGAATGGGCAGCCGTTGCCAAATAGTCATGGCTCCAGTTTTTATCAGCAACATAATCTGATTTGTATTGGGGACGTATTCTCGCACAAGCGACTGTTGCATATGAAGCCTTCCTCCCTGTGCCTGGCCGTGTCTAAAGGTCATCCTCTTGCCGAACATCTCTGGTGGCCGCCAGATATCATCTGAGCTGTACCGATTGTTCTCCGGAAATGTATGAAAATAGGCATTGGATGACGTTCGCGGCAAGTATGCATCAATGGGAGTCTCTTGATCCTTTTTATTATTTAAATTCTTCGTTTCTCCATCCTTCTGCATGGCTGGCTCACCGTATTCTAGCCGTATTTGCTGTCGATCATCATCTCGAGTCAGTCTATCTACAAACACAACTCGCCGCTCATGTCCGTCGCCACCGATATCCCCGTGTGGCCTCGGACCGCTGTCGACAATCAAGTCGGATACGGGCTGCCTTTTTGGTTCTGGCCAATATATCCACCATACTATGAACAAAGCCAATCCCCATATCTTTGTTCTTTTCAGCTTTAATCTGGACATTTTTGTCGACAATTTCAGTCACTGATAGCCGACATATGAGCCATTCTTATGGGGTGAAACACAATGTCATGTTCACACATGCTTTTTCCTACGTACATGAAGTTAATTCTTATCTGTGTTTACTACTGGGTTTCAGCTTTTCCTTGTTTCCACAGGTAATGAGAAGCGTGCGTAAAAAAAGCAAAGCAAAAATAAAACAAGGAGAAGTAGTAAATGCACAGAGAAAGAAAAAAAGAGATGACGCAAGAGAGCATTCTCCCTACGTATTGCTGACGAGCCGATTAGTCAATCGTCATTTATTCAACTATGTCATTTGTGCAATAACTGTCCGAGTTATTATAATTGTTATTACGTGTAATCCAATTACTGCATATGCATACTCTCGCCCAGGGGTGCGTGCCTCTCATCTGAAACAGTGCACACAAACCTTGAGCTAAATTTTCTAGTTAATTAACAGTCCGTATTTTTTGAAATCAAACTCATGCAACGAGCTAAGCATCTCATGTCCGTCCATTAACTCTTCCACTTGATCTCTGGGAATTACTTCTAACGCTCTCAAATCGGGCACCCATACGACTTTGCATCCAGCCGCTCTTCCTGCAAGCACACCAGGGACTCCGTCTTCGAACACAACACACTCCTCTGGCTTGATTTCTTCCTGTCCTACTTGCTTCCGTTCATTATTAAGGCTCTGCAAGGCAACTAAGAAAATATCCGGGTTGGGTTTACCTCTTCCAGGAGCAATCCGTTCGTCATCTCCCAAAACCACATGGTTGCCGAATAGGTCAAACCCGTGTCTTAAGTGCGCTGTTTTCAGTAGATAATTGCGGTGATGTGAAGATGTAGCTAACGCCATAGGAATTTGATTATTCTTTAAATATTGTAAGAGCTCCAGTGCGCCGGGCATGAACTCAACCTGCGGCCATAACGCTTTTTGTTTGATGCTAGTAATTTCGTATAGCTCATCAGGAGTGTATGGCAGCTGACTCCATTCTAAAAATTTTTGAGCAGCGTGAGGTCCAGGTCGTCCTTGCAACTGTACTTTGACCTCCCAAGGAAGTGCAGGCTTTCCATGTTCCTCCAAGATCTGGTTGGTAACTTGTGTGTAGATGTCTTCAGAATTGATTAGCAGTCCATCCATGTCGAACAGACATGCTTTGATCTGAACTTGTATAGTCATGCTGTTGTTTTTGTTTCGTTTTGGGGCTAAGTCCGGCTGACGATATTAGAGTAAATAGAGGGAAAAAAGTAAAAAAGAAAAAGTAAGGGGCTAAAAAATTATCTAATCTAGGTTAACGTGCAGACGGAAAAATCGGAAAAATAGGTACATATGCATGAAACCTAAATAATATGACGTGTCCGGCTGAACAACTTTCTTCACCCCCTTCACAGCCTTGCGTACTATTTAAAATGACTAAAAGAAAAACAAAAGCTAGCTGTTATTTTCTCCCCAACCGCTGTCTACTCTTGCATTTGTTCTGTTCTGCTACGCTACGCTGCTCCAGAAATTAGGGTAGGGAACAACTCTCTTATTATGAAGTAAACCAAGAACACTCACTACATTATTCCTACTATTACAACTAATATTGAAGCTCGTCTTCAACCTCTTCATCATAAGTTGAATCTGCTGCCACTTCAGCGTAATCCTTCTCCAATGCTGCCAAGTCCTCTCTAGCTTCAGTGAACTCTCCTTCTTCCATGCCCTCTCCGACGTACCAGTGGACGAACGCTCTCTTCGAGAACATCAAGTCAAACTTCTGATCAAGTCTCTTCCAAGCATCGGCAATAGCTGTGGTGTTAGACAACATACAAACAGCTCTGTCAACCTTGGCCAAGTCTCCGCCTGGAACATGTTGAGGAGGTTGATAGCAAATTCCAATCTTGAATCCAGTAGGGCACCAGTCAACAAGTTGAATAGATTTCTTAGCCTTGATAGCTGCGACTGATTGTTGAACGTCCTTGTTGACGACATCACCACGGTACAACAAACAGGTGGCCATGTATTTACCGTTTCTCAAATCACACTTAACCATTTGGTTAGAAGGCTCAAAGCAAGCATTGGTGATTTCAGAAACAGAGTTAGCTTCGTGGTTAGCCTTGGCTGCAGAGATAACTGGCGCGTAAGTAACAAGAGGGAAATGAATTCTGGGGTAGGGTACCAAATTAGTTTGGAATTCATTAAGATCGACATTGAGTGAACCATCGAATCTCAATGAGGCAGTAACTGAAGAAACTACTTGAGCAATCAATCGGTTAAGATTCAAGTAAGATGGGCGAGCAATATCCAAAGACCGTCGGCACATGTCATAAATAGCCTCATTGTCTACCATAAATGTACAGTCACTGTGTTCCAAAGTAGTATGAGTAGTCAAGACTGAATTGTAGGGCTCAACAACTGAGGTGGAGTTCTGAGGAGCGGGGTATACAGCAAACTCAAGCTTAGATTTCTTGCCGTAGTCTACACTTAATCTCTCCAACAATAAAGCACCAAATCCAGATCCAGTACCTCCTCCAAATGAGTGAGTAAACAAGAAGCCTTGTAATCCATTGCAGTTGTCTGCCATACGTCTAACTCTATCCATCACTTGATCAATAAGTTCCTTTCCTACGGTATAGTGACCTCTAGCGTAGTTATTGGCTGCATCTTCCTTACCAGTAATCAGCTGCTCAGGATGAAACAAGTTTCGATAAGCTCCAGTTCTAACTTCATCAACAACATTGGGCTCCAAGTCTACGTAAATCGTACGGGGAACGTACTTGCCTGACCCAGTTTCGGAAAAGAATGTCGAAAATCCTTCATCTCGAGGTCCGTCTTTTTTGTCTGCTGAAAGGTATCCGTCTGGTTGGATGCCATGTTCAAGACAGTATAATTCCCAGCATGAATTGCCAATTTGGCATCCGGCCTGTCCTACGTTGATACTAATTACTTCTCTCATACCGATGGGTGGTGGGGGCGCTGTTTGCTTAAAAAACCGTAAACGTTAGAATCAGGAGAAGCGTGTGGTAACCTAAGAAATTTGGGATATAAACACCAAGGAGGTTGTGGTTGCCAGGGCGACAGCGCGTCAAAGTAAACACTGGGGCTAGGGTCAACTCCATAACCAGTAATTGTGAGGGGCAATCCCCTGGGATAAAGTAAACAAATTTCACGTAATTGGTTAGTCATCAACTGCAGTTACCGTGAAGACATGAATCGGTAACTTGAGACTTGTTAGGTCTACGGGATTAATTTGTGTTCTCGGGTTCTTTCTGTTATTTATTGTTATATAAGTCCTTAGCCTCTGCACGCCCGCTTGTTTCGCTGCTGTCATTTTAGATAGATACTGTCCTGACATTAAATTTCCGTTCAGCTCGTTGATCAGAATCAATTAATTACCTTTCAATTTGGCCAATCGCTGAAGCGCTAGACACAGATTGTCTGGCAACTGCAATGCATGTTACCAATATTGGTTGCCGGTTTCAATTAGTCTTAGAGCTTGTTCAATTGAGTTTCTGTCACTTATGAAGCCTTTTCCGAGTAGCATCAGTTGCTTAGATAAGCTAGTTTTCATTTTCGTGATGAAAGATTGGTATGTCATGTAACGTGTGCTGTCGTGATTAAAAAGGTGTACCACCTTGATAACCATCTTTTCTTTAATTTCAGTAAGTCGTCTATGTACCAAAATCGCAAGCGAAACTAACTACCTAATACTCTTCTTTACCTGGCCCTTCTGTTTGCGTGAATCTCTTGCTATCGGTGTCATGTTTTATAGTCTTCCGCATATAGAGTAGCATCCCCAAAGATCAGCTGAGACCAGTGTTCGAGAGACATCAACAAATTTGCTCAAATGCTCTGATTCTTAATTGCTGGAGATCTATTCATTATGCAAATAGCCAATCTGCCAGCTAATTGAACCGAATGAACTGATAGTTCCCGTGACACAATATAATCAGTACTTCGATCAAATGCATTACCGAAGTTTTACAATGTCGGGCACAATAATCAAAGTTAAAAAAAAAAAAAAAAAAAATAATGTCGTGTGAGCTGTCTGTCTACGCCAGAGTGTGTCCATTTTAATTTTTGCTGCTTTCGCACCCTCAAGATGGGCTAAGCCTCGCGCTCAGCCAAGTCCGGCGTGGAATTTTTATTCATCGGCGAGGCAGAAGCAAATGAACAGAAATAATTACTGCAATTGCAGATTCGAGAACTGAACGATGTTAAAACGAATATAAACAAACGCGGAGTAAAAAAAATTAGTGGAGGGCCATACTGAGACATCGAGTGATGTCATTTCATAGAGTTTCCCCAATTAAACTTGAGGGGGACGCATCCGATCCGCATACGGAAGATACTTGTCCGCGGACAATTTTGTCAAGCTTAACAGGCTATGAAACTTTTTCAAGACTTTATCAGGAGATTTATGGAATGTTTTCTATCTACTTGCGTAACTCAGGAGCTATTTTGGTCGAAATAAATAACTAATCTCTTTAGTGTTCCTAAGTTCTGTCCATCCAGAGTCGGCACTCCACCGCAAATCCCCGCCGCCGCACTCACATGAGTGCAGTACCGGATTAATTATCTTGTTTAAGGTTACGGCCCGGGTCTCTTGTTTGATACCCCATCAATATAGCGGAGTAAAAAGCTCCCGCGCCCATATATAGTTCTTGCATATTGCGCCAGAAAACAGTCAAAACGAAATAAAAGGGTTTTTTTCCTACGACCAGACAGAAATTTATCTATTCCGCTATACAATTTTACTAATATCTTCTTAATTTATACTTGTTGCTGCTTTGGAAATGTCTACAGATCTCAACAGTCATGTCGATGAAATCGTCAAAGGATTTGAGTTGTCACCTAACAGGTTAAATGAATGTGTAGACTTCTTTATGGAACAGATGCGTACAGGATTGAGTCGACAAACTGTCAAGACCATGCCAATGATCCCTACATTCATCACGTCAATTCCCAACGGTACTGAGAAGGGAACCTTTTTGGCCATTGACTTGGGGGGAACAAATTTCAGAGTATGTTCCGTACGCTTACTAGGCGACTCAAATTTTACAATTGTTCAAGATAAATGGGCAATCCCACACGACATCATGGTAGGGACAAGCGCAGAATTCTATGCGTTTTTGGCTTCGCATATCAAGGAATTCTTACAAAAGCATCATGCAGAACATCTGACAACCGAGGGAACGGACGCTAAGAAAGAGCACTTTAAGATGGGCTTCACCTTTTCGTTCCCTGTAGACCAGACTGGAGTTAACCGCGGAAAGCTCATCCGCTGGACGAAAGGATTTGACATCAAAGACGCAGTTGGCCAGGACGTATGCCAAAGCCTGCAAGCTGCGTTAGACGAATTGAAGGTACCAGTGCACGTTGCAGCTTTGGTCAATGACACCGTTGGAACGCTTATGGCCCGGTCTTACAGCAAACCTGCCGGTGGCCAGACCTTGGTCGGCTGTATCTTCGGCACGGGAACTAATGGCGCATACAGCGAACAAATTAAGAACATTCCTAAATTCGATGCTGCGTCACATCCCGATGTCAAGAGCAATATTATGGTTGTTAACACTGAATGGGGATCCTTTGATAACCGAGTGGAACACATTCCCGTTACACGTTTCGACAAAGAGCTCGACGCCCTCACCCCGAATCCAGGATTCCACATGTTTGAGAAGCGCGTGTCCGGCATGTTCTTAGGCGAATTATTGCGATTGGTCATCAAGGAAATTTATGAGAAAGGACTCTTAGCCGCATACAAAGGTGTGAGAGTCGAAAGCGGACTTTTTAAGCCATGGTCCGCAGATTCTTCTGTGACTGCAGCAATTGACGGAGACACTTCTGAGAACTTGGCAACTACAGGATACTTATTGCGAAATACTTTTGATTTACTTACATCTTTCGAGGAGCGGCAAGCTATCCAAAGGATTGCAAGAGCAATTGGCACACGGTCTGCGTCTTTAGCTGCTGTGCCGCTTGCAGCTCTAACTTTGTACACCAACGCCTTGGACAAATTTGAAAGTGTTGACTTCGGCGCCGACGGCTCGGTAATCGAATTTTATCCCGACTTTGAAAAGCGATGCCGGGCGGCCTTACGTCAGACTAAGGTGGGTAAGGACGAGTCTCGGATTACAATTGGTATTGCAAAAGATGGTTCTGGTGTTGGCGCAGCGCTGTGTGCTCTGGTAGCCTAAAATCGCCGTTCATTGCTGCAGTCCACGACAATCCGTCTCCTCTATCTATTCCTATCTACAGAAAGAAAAATATGCAATATGCAATGCGATATGCAATACAGATGAGTATGCGATATAGCCAATTGGCTACGCTAAGCCATAACGAATAAATATTGTCGAATATCATGCAATAAAATTGAGCTATCTTAACACTAAGCAGTGCCGATTTGTTATCTAAGACAGTAACGGTTGACCTGTTGACATTTATGGAAATCTACACACTTATCTGGCATGGTCGGCCACGTGCGGCTCTCGTATTTTTTCAAGGCTGGATATTTGCTTTTTGGCCCAGTACGTAGCTGCTCTTTAGTGTAACCACGGTTTATTTCCGCAACGCACGCAAATTGATTAAGAGCTCTTTTATTCCTCCTATGAAGTCATTTCAATGATTTTGCTTGTCTGCGCCGGAAAGCGATCTACTTAGCTTGCATCTGCCTGTTGTTTTATTTAGGCCCAATACACTTACATCTATCTTAGAGATGGCGCCTCAACGTCAGCTAGACTTTCAAACCTCTTCGTTGCTATGAAAGACGCCAAGATATCCTTACGGCGCCAAAAATCTATCTTGGAAGCTAGTGCTATATTCAAAGATCTAGCCTTTCTAGTGACTGGGCAAGCTTCGTAACTTGATTCTAGAGAGAAGAACGCATGACACCTCGCTTCAACTAATTGACGCTCAACGCTGCCCGCTAGCACTATGGATCAAGACGAAAACTGTCACGCATCTTGCTGTCAGTGTTCTACTTGTGTCCGCCTATTTTTAATTCTCACGCTATAAGATTACCATCTGACAGTTCCTGTATTTGACGTTTTGACGTTGGCAGGCGTTTGATTCAAATCTTAGTTTCTTCTTCTTCTGTCTTGGCGTGTTCGTATTTTTCGCTTCTAGTTCCAGAACACTTCGGTTTTGGTCCTAGGACGCTTAATTTAGTAAACGTCTGTTGCTAAATTCGACTTCTAGTTTCTTTCGTCTTTAGTTTCCTTTGCTTTTTTCCCCTTTCTCGTTTGTTTATTTATTGTTGATTTGCCCTTCTCGTCAGGCTGTAGTCCTTCTAACAATGTTTCAATACCTCTTCTTGCTCTTATGCTTAAGCAATGTGTACGCACGTATGGTTGTGCTGCCTCCTAATTTTAAGCCTGATGAGGGACCTCCTGGCCCGTCGCGCAAAGAGTTTAAAGACTCCTTCGGGGACTATGAGTTTGAAGACAAAGTCACTCATCCAGAATTTCCTGATTATGAACTTCAAGTCCGCACAGTCAGCAATTCTACGGGCTCTCTTGGTGTGGACACTGTGAAGCAGTATTCTGGTTACCTTACGGTGAATGGTGAGTCTCACATGTTTTTCTGGTTCTTTGAGTCCAGATCTAAGCCCTCCACCGATCCTACTCTTCTCTGGCTCAACGGGGGTCCTGGCTGTTCGTCGATGGAAGGGCTTTTGTTTGAGAATGGTCCATCATTTGTCCAGCCAGATTTGTCCATGAAGCGGAATGAGTATTCTTGGAATACTAATGCCAATGTTATTTATCTTGACCAGCCGGTAAACACTGGATACTCCTATTCGCCAAATAAAGTAAACACCACCACAGCCGCCAGCAAAGACGTCTATGCCTTTCTATCTTTATTTTTTCACACTTTCCCGAAATACAACGAGGCCGAATTTCACATCTCCGGGGAGTCTTACGCTGGTCACTACATTCCTGTGTTTGCTTCCGATATTCTTAGTGCGGATAACAGACGGTTCAATATGACCTCAATTCTTATAGGAAACGGCCTGACTAATCCTCTGATTCAGTATCAATACTACCAACCGATGGCTTGCGGAGGCGGAGGCATTAGCGCGAAGCTCCCCAGTTTGTCATGCAATCTTATGAAAGCTACCATTCCTCTATGCGTTGATGCTATCCAACAATGCTATGACAACCCCTCCAATGCTTCTGCATGCTACTGGGCGTCTGAACTTTGTAACGCATTTCAGGAAGGTTTTTTCGACCAAACTGGCCTTAATGTCTATGATATGCGTGAGAAATGCGCCACTAATACAACCCTCTGTTATCCTGCTTCAGACTTTATTGCAAAGTACATGAACCAACCACACGTGAAGAAGGCAATAGGCGCCAACCCGTCACTCAAATACCAGGGCTGCAACGACAAGACCAACCTCAATTTCCAAGCTGCGGGGGATAACATGCAACCTTACCATCTGCGGGTTGCTAAGTTATTGAATAATAGTATCCCCGTGTTGATCTATGCTGGCGATAAAGATTTCATTTGCAACTGGCTAGGAAACCGCGCCTGGACAAAGGCCCTAGAGTACCAAGATCATGATAAGTTCTCTCAAGCCAAGGCCAAATCCTGGGTCGTAGAGAACACTCCCGCTGGCGAGGTGACAAATTATAATCACTTTACGTTCCTCCGTGTTTACCAAGCCGGTCACATGGTACCTCATGATCAGCCCAAGAACTCCTGGTACATGGTCAATTCTTGGCTCAACAAGGACTTTGCGTTTTCGAACAGTACCAAACCTGCTGTGTAACTTGTGTTTAATTTGTATGTTTTTTTGTTTTCTGCTTGCTTGTCTGTTTTTTTGGCGAATCCGGCGCCGCTAAGCCACACTAAGCTCCATTCGTAAACTGCAATGCACTCTTCGACTGGTTTAACATGTATGCCTGACCTGAGCAATCTCTAAAGGTGACAGCCTTACTTCAGAAGCTATAGAGCCATTTCAAATATGGAATTGTATAAAAATTTCTTTGCTGTATGATGCTAGAGGGCCGAATCTAGCAACAGTATGCCCACTACCATTTTGGGAAAAATGTAATCACTGAAATAACAAGGGTGTCAGTTCCCGTGCCCTAATCGTTTTTTTTACGTAATGCGAATGTAATATTTAATCATCAGCCGGACATCTGCCGTTGATTCCTTACCTGAGGTCAGCAAAGTTGATTTGTTGACTTTTACGGAAAATAACTAATACCGCATAGCTATCATCGCACGCTCACCACACCCACTAATTGTTTCACATGTCCAATCCCGATCCACCCAACAATGTCCAAAATAATCTTAAAACAACCACATGGACTCGTGCGGCTCATGTATCACGTCTATTTTTGTAAGGCTGAATATTTGCTTTTGTAAAACTATCACATGTCGGCTCCTGTATGTAGCTGTGTCTTTAGGGCAACTAGTCTTAGTTTTAGCAATGCACACAAATTAATTACGAGGGTCTCTTATTAAATTATTTTACTGATTTTGTTTGCCTGTGCTGAGAAATGTTTCACTTGACTTACATTTCCCTGTTGCTTTATTTAGCCGTATCTTTTTTTGTCCTAGTGTGAACTGCCTAGTTTGTATTTGACATTTCGTAAAGTTTCTTTTATTTCTGACTCCTTTTTTTATTTTGTTTTTCGTCATGGCTTTTTCTTTCTTTTTTGGTTTTTTTTTTTTTTTTTTTTTTTTGCCGTGTCCTGTGTTTTTTGTTTTTTTGTTTTTTTTCTGTCCTGTCACTGTCTGTCTCCACCGTTCCTTCTTCCGCCCTCTTTTTTACCATTTCTTTTTCCAGCATCGTACGTTTGTTTTTTTTAGTGTTTGCTCGGCATAGTTTACATTTCGCTTTAATAAGTTTAGTTGCTTTTTCTTCGCCTATCAAAAAGAAAGGTATAGGGAAAAAAAAAAAAATCTTGCGAGCTCGACCCAAAAAACGCAACCATCCCGCGCCCACAAATTTCTCATTCAATCCAAATTCTCAATGAACTCTTGTGCAATCCGAAATGTAAAAAAGCAAAAACTCAACCTACTGATGCAGATGTCCAATTGTTATCAAATATCACTACATTCGCTCCTCATTTTATTTGGCACCCTAAACCCCAATCCAATTTTAACATACCTAATCTCCCACCCACCCAGTTCCAACGTTCGTCCAACTCGAGTGAGCATTTTATCTTATTTTGTTTTGTTTCTATCTTATTTCTTTCTTTGTGTCTGTCCCTCTATTTCTCGTCGCTAGCTTGTCGTATCCTCATACTTTTTAATCTTGGTCTTCCTTTCTTTTTTTTTTTTTTCTTGTTATCTTTCTCGTCCTTTTCGTAGCCGCTTTACCTTTTCAGTTAACTCCCATCACCCCCTGTTTTGTTTACAATCAATTGCTTTTTACCTAGATCCAATTAACCCTGACTAATTAGGAAACGGCTTTGCATACGGGTGGGTATTGCATGTGCGTCGCCAACTATCAATGATAATACTGCATATCCAGTAAAATTAATGCATGTGCATCTGGCAACTCCACCTGCCCTAACTTAGACCCCCCACCTACACAATACATACTGTCATACATACGCCGGTTTACATACATTCATACTGAAACCTCAACCCAACCATCCTATTTCCATTATCACTGGTCCTTCATATACTTATCCCCCCACGTACACATCACCACCAGCGAGTTGACCACACAAACAGTGCCCACTAACTTTTTATTTTTTTTTCTTCCAATTCACCCGATCCACCGGGTTGAACATATTCATAAAACTAACAGGAGAAAAATAAAATAATGCTCTCATGAACGTCGATAGACAATCTCCAAGATATGCACGAAGGGAATCTGGTCCCGTGTCCCCTCGCTCTCAGCCCTTGACACTGAGCACTTCGACGTCGGCTTTAAATTCAATCTCTCCAGCGACTCATAGCCAGCCGTTTCGATATACACGGGAAGATGTGTACAATTTGTACCAGGAGACTGACTTCCAGCCAATTAATCCTGTAACTCATCCGCACCGCTTTCCGTCCCTGACAGATTCTTCTTCAGGTGCTGCTGCGGCCGCCGCTACCTTAACGGGGAATCCTGCAGCCTCAAGTCAAAATAATAATAATAGCAATAGCAATAATAATCGTCATCTGGATCCTCATGCCGCTCATTATACTCCGGCCTTTCATTATTTGCCTGTGATGACTACCAGAAGAGATCCAAGCAATCCTCATGAAGCATATACAGCGATTGAACAGTTCTCTTCCTCTAGCGAAAGTGAAGGCGACGACGACGACGACCAGGATCACATCTACGACAGCGATTGCGAGAACGAGAACAGAGTTGGCCACCCAGCGGGTGAGGAGCTGGCGTCGCCAAGGACGGGCCATGCTGAGAAGCATCTTCAGTCGGGCCACCATAGGGCCCTATCGAAAGCTAACAGAATAAAACGAACCCGGCCATCAACCGAGTCCTTTGAGGCCGGCGCTCCTGACAAAAAGCGTTCTTCTGGAATGTTGCCGTCTGTGAAGAGTTTGTTGCACAAACTGAAAGTCAGTGCTTCCGCTTCCTCTAAGTCGGTCCGCGCTCATCGTCATAGCATCTCATCTGCCGTGAGCCCTAACGCGAACACTGCCGTTGCTCACTCCACTAACAGTGCTAATACTAACATCGCTAATATTAATACTAATAATAACTCGAGCCCTGCCGGCAGCGTGGCATCAGTTGACATGTCGCCCAAGACGAAACCCCATGACTACTCGACGCCCCCATTATCCGCTACTGCCAAATCCAGTCCTGTCAGTCCACGCACCCAATTAGCTATTTCAGAATTGGATATATCTGGTGGACGCCAACCTGGGGGTCATCCCTCTTCTGCCGGCCCCAGTTCCAGCCGAGGCTCGTTTGAGTCTCAGTATCCTGTTTCGTATTTTCCGGTCTCTATGTCGTCCCCGGTCCATTATGGTGCAAGTTCACTACTGACCCAATATGACTTTAAGATGCATAGGTACATGATTGGTCCACACCAACAACAGCTTCCAACTCAGCATCAATACCAGCATCGCCATGCATCGTCGCCATTGCTGGCGGCATCGTCTACCGACAGTGCTCAAAAGCCCAATCCCACCACTCACATATTTCAGCTGGGGTCACATTCCGAAACGACGAGCTCTCCTTATGTATATCCTCAGCCTCCTCCGCCACGGCCTCTTCAGCCGCGCCAACAGTCGGTGTTCCATGGTTTTGCCAGCCCTGCTTCTCCATATCCTAGACCCATAGTGTTTGGTCCTACCTACACGACTACGCCTCCTACTGCATATCCTAAAGCAACTTCTTCTCATGCCGTTTCCTTGCCGCCTCTGCCGTTTACCTCTCAGTCGCCATCGATACCGCCTTCTTCTTCTGTTGCTACTTCTGTTCCTGCTGGTCCTGCACCAGCGACGACTGCTGTCACGGTCGCTAACCATAGTCACAACCCTATGCTTCAACACGTGCCACATTCATCTCACCATGCTCTGCCGGGCACAAGTTCAGCTAGCGCCAGCACTATGGCTCAGCTGCATTCTCAGGGATATCATGTCCAGCATTCCTTAACCACAGCAAGTCCTGAGCCAAGCGCTATATATGGTTCGTATACTTCTCGTCCGGTCAAGCCCAAGCGCAAGCGGGCCACCACATATCAAGTGGCTAAACTGAATGAGGTGTTTTCAAAAACCTGTTTTCCTACTTCTGAACAACGGCTGAGCCTGGCTTTGGAGTTAGGAATGACTCCAAGGACTGTTCAAATTTGGTTTCAAAATAAGCGACAAGGTTGGAAAACCGAAAGTGCCCGAAGCAAGGATGACAATCCTCGAAAGGCAAAACTGAGAGATGGTGAGGGCGTTATTGATTTTTCCATTCCTGGAGGTCAACCAATTATGAAACCCTATTCGGATTGTAGACCAGCTCACCTGCCGAAGCCTCGCAAGAAAAACGAGGAGAACAAGGATGAGCTGAGATCTAATGAACGGGACTATAGAGCGTCGACCAGCAATGCTAGCATTGCCGATGACGCTGATATTAACGATGATGATCATGATAATAGTAAGGATGATAATAATAGTAATGACAGCAGCTACAGCAATAATATTACTCACAGTAAGGACCATGTCAGCGAGGACTCCGATGACGAAAAGCACACGACGGGTGTTAGGGAAGAAGAACTGGAAGCTCTTCAGAAGGCTCAAGATCAAGCAGAACGCGAAGAAGCTGAACAAGACGATATAGACAACGACTCTGTCCCTGGCCTTGCCGGTCCTGATTCGTCTTCTGAGCCCGATGAATCGTCCGAAGACGATGACTACAATAACGATAAAACATACCGTGTATCGTATTCCGACCAATCTAGGCTGGAGTCCAATCGGTCCAGGTCACGTAGGAGACAGAACTCCAAAGCGTCTTCTTCTAAAATGACGAGCGCCTGAAAACGTGAACGCAATCTTTTGTATTGTGTGTTTCTTGTGAATATTTATTTACTAATGAGTTGATGATTTGATTTCTTTTTAGTTGTTGAAAGTGAATGTACTACTAGCTTGTTGTATAGCAAAAGAAAAGAAAAACGCCATCGAAAAAAAATCAAATTAAAATTATATTATTTATTATACATAAGAAAAAAAATTAATCAAAAAATTAATGTCCCCATATTTAAACAATTGCCAATACAAATAATCCAAGTGCCGACAACAATGATCCAGCTACTTGGGCGGCGGAACCTTGTGGAATAGTGGTTGGTGGTGGAACAACCGTAGTGACATTCCGAGTAGTAACCGTGACTGGCGGAATAACCGTTGTGTTAACCGGTGGTGTAGTGGTGGGTGGTGGAACAACTGTAGTAATGTTAGTTATTGGCACCACAGTGGTCGAGGGTGTAGTAATCGTGGTATTTGTAGTAATTGGCACGGTAGTTGTTATATTAGGGGTAATGGGTGATGTAATGGGTTGGGTCGTCGTTGTAGTGGTATTAGTTGTGTTTGGGCCGGGGGCTTGAGCCATAACACCACTGACTGCCAACAATCCAAAGGTACTAGCGAAAGTAAGCTTCATTGTTTCAATAATTATCCTTCGATTGAAAGTTTTTTTAGGTGTTTTATCTGTTCTTTGCTTTAAAAGATTTCTCTTTTCTCGAACTGATAATCCAATTCCCTCGTTTAGACCGCTTACTTTTATACATTTTTCAATTCCGCCTCCAAGCAATGAAAACCAGTTTTGGGCGTTTGTTTTCAAGGCGACTAATCTAGCGCACTATGCCCTTTCAATTTAGTCTGCTTTATCTCTTAACTCTCGGCTCGCTGATGTGAGATTGGAGACGACTGTCCACCTTTCCGGTTTAGTCAATCCATTTTCAGATTGTTCTAGTGTCGTTACCAGTTGGACGCTCATTTTAAACTACTTTCATCTGACTTCTATTTTTGTGGCATTTCATTTCTATTTTTGGCTCTCTTCCATTTTTTCGTTTCTCCTCTCTCTCTGTCGCTCAACATTTTCAGCGTTTTCACGGCGGTGCTAGTTCATTCCAGTATACTAGGTAATTTTCATGATGGCGCACCATTCGCCTGCCCTAGCTTCTCTTAATATTGTTACTCAGCTTATTGCAAAGTAATTATTATTATTATTGCTTTTCTTTTTTTTTTTTTTTTTTTTTTTTTTTTCCGTTTCTCTCATCATTTCTTTTGCGCCCCCGTTAGCAGGCGGCTTTTCCTTCCAATTGCTTTACCTATTACCGTATTCGGAACTCCCCTGCGCCATCTTACAACTATAACGCCTTCCATTGTAATGTTCCGCCATTCGATTTTTTTCTTCCACCATCACCTTGAGGCTCGTCCCCTAGCCCTGTGCAAGCTCCCGCCACAATTTAAAGTTGCAGAATCCTTCTTTCGGCCCAATGACGTAACACTCCACGTTAAGGCTGCATTAGGATCCTCCAGCCATCTGATTTACGTGATTGTTGCTATTCGGTTGCTCTTAATGGCAATTTAGAATTTCCACCCCGCTAAACATAAAAGGGCAAGCTTCGTCCGTTTAATTTAGTGCCTTTGTACAATTCAATCTTAACAATCGACCAATCGGCTTATTGAGACGGAAAAAAATTTAGCTACTACTGTTACTTAGTTATTGACTTATCATATTATCATATCACTTCATTGTCCTACTACTGTAAATATTCAACATGGCTGACACCGGAAGAAAGAAGTTCTCTGATAAAATCGACGAGAGTTTGACTCCTGACGACCAAAAAACCACTGGTGAAAGATTTAAAGAATCTGTCACTGACGCCGCCGACAAGGTTGCCGCCCAAATCACTCCCGAGTCCCAAAAATCAGCTACCCAACAGGCAGGCGACGATCTGCGTGAAGCTAAAGACGATCTAAAAGATGCGTCTCATTCTGCGCACAAATCTTTTGGCGAACAAATTTCTGACACTGCGAAGAGTGTGATGGATACCGCCACCGAGTACGCTCACGAGGCTGCCGATTACATTCGCGGCGAAAAGAAGAAATAGCCTATTTATTGAATACCATTAGTTATCTGAAAGCTTAGTTGTATTAATATCGTCTCTTTTTTTCCCCTTCCTTCCCTTCAATTTTTTTTTTCCGATATCAAATGCTAATTCATTGTATTTTAGGTCTAGTGCGTGGCTTTTCAACGCCTTTAAGTTTAGCCGGCCGTTAGCTGACATGCTAGACATTCGCCTGACGCCTGTTTTTTACTTCCTATATATGGCTATTGCTCGCTGATATGTCTCTAGTTTTCCGACTCCATGAGCCTGATAGTCTCCCTTTTTGCTAACGGCCGGCGATCACGTGAGCGACCTTCATATTGGCGAGGACGCCTGATTGCCAGAGGCAGAAGTTTATTTGCTACTTCAGTTGAGGACTCTTATTACAACTTCGATCAACTGGCCTATCAGTTGTCTATTTTTTCGTCTAAGTGATGTCAGACTAAGGCTGACACTAGTCCCGGTGGCTGACAGGGTGGCTGGCAAGCACATTTGAAGCTGTGGCGCCGATTGCGCCCACCTGCCGATTTCATGAGCTGAATTTAAGTTGGTGCACCGCCTATCGGATTCACTCGTTCTGCCTGAGTTCGCCCTGGTCCACTGGTATCTCTGCTTTGGCCTTAGCATATGGCTTTCCACGTCAGTTGCTGCTATTGCGAGCTTGGATGCTCAATTGCCTGAGGGCTCATGTCATGGGGGCGGCAGCTAATTTCGCCTCAGTAGACATGGGTTTCTTTGAACATATTCTATTGGTTGCCTTAATTCTTTTTCAAAATGAGCCTCTGATGAGGCCTTGCTTGTTTTCATGTGAGCAGAACAAGGTCTTTTTCATCAATGAGAAAAAAAATGCTACTGGCTAAACTTCTGTTTTAGATTCTCTAAAGTCCTTTCTGTCTTTCAATTCCATTACACCGCATCCATGTGCTTGCACGTTAGGGTTCACTTATCAATATTGACTTATCTCCGACCTGGGCCTGATACATGCGGCTGCTGCAATCAATGTAGGGAAAACAGAGTACCCAATGTCGATCTGTGTGCCCGCGGACTAATTGTCTTTTTATTCATTTAATCATGTTTGGAAACTTAACAGGCTAGGTAAATTATCCAATTTCTGCTCTTATAATGTCGATTCATTTGATCAATTTACTATCACTTGGTAACAACCTGATCATCCCAACTTGGCATTATATATCTCAACCCAGCAAGCTTTATAGCCAGCAATAATACTGACCCTGAGAGAGTCTAACGTAAGCACTGCCAAATGCCGTAAAAAGTCCGCTAGACACGGTCGTCTCCCGTGCCACTTTTCTTTTTTTTTTCTCTCATAAGGTTAAAACGTGTTATCGTGATAAGACTATTATGTGCTGCTTATCAAAAGTTGGCCCCAGATCACTGCCATTCATTTAGCTAAACTTATCACATAATGATAAGCCCGCTCTTATATAAATACATGTGACTTTCTTATACGTATTCTGTGCTTTTGTTTTTGTCGCCTGTCTTTGGTTGTCCTTGAGCATAGCTGTCTGCGTCCTCGGTATCTATCCTCGGAGCTACCGAACCCGTCCATTCCCATCCGGCTCAAGCTCCATGCAGCATGCCGAAAACTAGTTTCCTCGCTCTTTTCTCTTTTTCACATCTGATAGAGTACTAATTCCATGGTTTCAGCAAGGTCTAGCCACATCAGCGCTCGCTACTGTTTCAGTCGATTTATTCTTGGCGTTTCCTCAACTTTCCCTCTTCTTTTCTTTTTTTTTTTTTTTTAATCAGTTCATCTCTTTGATTCTCTTTTCGTCTTCGCTAATTTTTACTTTCTTTTTTTGATTGATTCTGCCCAACCCTACGATGCCACTTTCCCCTATTCCCTCCTCCTGCACTCATCCTCGTTATCAATCCAATGACATGTCTTGTAGATAACGATCGCCAACTTTAATGTCTACCTCGTGGTCTTGCTTAATATAGGTCAATATTTGCACGCTCGCGCTAGTTTAATTGTGTTTTTGTCTTGTCTAGAATCAATCACGGGCTTCCGTCTAACTGGCTTTACCTATTTGTCCTTTGCTTTGTTTATATTGCCTCTTCAGTTCAAATGAACAAGCCATGGCACTTTGTGTCGGAAAATCCTCCAATATTTCCACCAATTACTAAGACAAACTCCCCGGAGCCGTTCCCGGGACCTTCATTATCATTTCAAATATGGAAATTATATTCGAATGCTAAACTCGCTTTGCCTCATCGACAGCGAATAGAGAATTTAGCTTGGAGAATTACGTCTGTCGAGATGGCAGCTAATATCCGTCGTCTCGATAATTCTCGAGCCGCTCGGCAGCGTCCTTCTTCCACTTTGTCTTACAATAAGGACAACAATCTGGAGTTTTCTAGCTCGAGGCCGCCTATTTCTTCTACGAAATCATATTCTGGCCCACCAATTACCGATTTTAATACGTCCTGTACCGAGGGTGCATGGGATCAGCATCATTTACGTCCGCAAAATAACCCCCAATCCTCTGCTTTTAATTACGCTGCCCAGTTGCGTAGAATGAGCAGAAATCGTCAAAACAACGATCAGCAGTCCAGCTATTATCCTGACATCACCGCTAACAGCAATAATAATAATAATCCTAATATTAATATTAATAGTATCGCCGCTCCAAAAAAATTCGGCAAGAACAGTGTTGCGAGTCCTCCGGATAATATTTACAATGATGAGCACATCCAACGCACTTCCTACCAAATATTTCCTCAGTTTGCCGGACGGCCGCCGCCGCGACGCTCCAACCTTTCAGGTTTGTTTGCTGGCTCGCGCCCTTCGGCACGCGCCGCAACCACTGGCAGTGATGGCGCAAACACGGCTGTTAGTGGTGCAATCGCACCCCGTTCCGCTGTCACGTCTACTCACCCTTCGCCTAACAACACATTGACGCCTGATGACGACAAGGGCTTTCGATTCTCTTTGGACCCTTTGGCTATTGAAGGTTTAGACAACGATTTATTGTTGCGCCCATCTCGTCCGGCGTCTCCATCACCATTCGTGCGAGGCTCCGTACCCAGTTCCTATTGCCACATGTCACCGGGTAATCTGTGCACTGATAACAAGGATGGGTTTCAATCATCTCTCCAGTCGGCGTCGTCCTTCTCAACTGTTGCCACCACTCCCACACTTTCCAAGACTGATTTTCTGTATTTCGATGCTCCACCCTCGTCAGCTGGAACTAATTTCGAAGCCGAATGTCCAAACCCAAGCCCCCACTATCGCGAGCATGCCGCCACGCTAGACAGTAATGCTGTCAGTAACGTCCATATTCATCCGATGCAGATTCACAGGCGCACTGATATCCTCGATCAACTTATGGCTCCGTCTCAGCCGGCCTCGCCTCTGACTTTTTCTGCCCCGACTAACGACCATTATATTCACTCGATAAATATTAACACGCCGTCCGCCCACGCAGCGGAACGCAGCGTATATCCTGGGAACGCAGGCAACCGTCCCATCTCCCATTCGTACCAGTCGACCATAGATCTGGAATCCATGTCCAGCCATGTCCAATCTTCAGTACTTGATACGACGTCAAGTATGCCTTCGCATCCGCGAGCTGTCGCCGCTGATTTTGACTTCTTATTTTCCGGATCTTCTTTTGCAGACGGCAATCAACAACATCGACATGTCCCGTCATCGTCTGGCCCCATGGACATCGATCATTACAATAGCCCATTCGACGCACGATTTGATTATGATAGTCATATGAACGTCAGCATGGAGCGTACTTCGGGTTCATCCTCTACTGCATCTGCAGGGCTTGGCGCTCGTAAGATCATGAGGACAAAAAGCACCACTAACGCCTCAAGTTTAGCTGCGAACTCTCAGCGGTTTCAAGTAGACATATCCAGTTCTATGCCCAGCCATGGTACTTTTAACGTCAATTTGTCTTCTTCAGCCATCGACGACTCCCCGCCAGCTCAACCCATAACTTGCACAAACTGCGGCACTCGAACTACCCCATTGTGGAGGCGAAACGCTGCCGGCGAGCCTCTATGTAATGCTTGTGGACTATTCTTGAAATTACATGGCGTCGTGCGGCCATTATCATTGAAGAGCGAAGTTATCAAAAAAAGAAACAGAAAACCTACGAATAACGATGACACGACTCGCGCTCGAAGACCTTCTTCCCGCAGAGGCTCGCTGGCAGGCAGCGCACCCACTTCTCGTCGAACCTCGATGAATAGTAATAGGTCCCGTCCTAAAGCAATATGATGTGATACGATCTAGACATTATTTATATAGAAATGATAGAGCTTATGTATGTTTGTGTGGATATTGTTAGTTACCTAATTTAAATGTACAAGCTGTAATGCCTAACTTGGTGGCTGGTTTTCTTGATTGTTGTCATCCGTCTTCGGACGCTCGTCGGACGACGGCGGCTTATCGTCGCGGTCTTCTGTTTGGTTTCCATCTCCTGAGCCATGCCCTGATTCCTCTGTAGCCGTCATGTGCCCTTCTGCCGTCGTCTTCCTTCCAGCACCTTCAACCTCTTGCGCCTCCGCCTCCTCTTCGTCTTCTTCCTCGTCGGCCTTACGAATAGGTAGAATCGATCCCTGTGGTAACACACTAAATATATTGGCCGACCCGTTCCCGCTGGCGCTCACGCCATCAGTGCCATGGTGGCCGCTTCCTCCAGTGGCTTTCTTCCCTTTACTTGTTTGTCCACCGCCGTTACTCTCCATGGTCGCTTCTTCTTCATCCATCTCGTTAACGGCAAAGGGATCGGGCCCAACTGCCGCAATTTCTTCTAGTCCACCGCCACTCCATCCTTTCCTGGCTATTCCCTCGCTTATTTCCAGGTGCGCCCTGACTGTCGCTGCCACACTGCTGAACACCTCCTCAGATGCCTCATGCGCTATCCGATAAGCGTCTTGGAAGTGTGCGTATTTTAAACGATCGATGTCATCGATCTTGGCCGTCAGGTCTAACAGCGAGTTCCTATATGAACCGAGATCTCTTGTGGTGCGCCTCGCACGACCAGACATGCGCTGGATCTGCGATTCGTGTTCTCTCAGCACCCGATTCCTGTATCTCAGTTCTATTCGGAACTGTGCTTCCTTTTCTTGTGCTGTTCTTGTAAACTTTTCGATTGTCTGTCGCGCCGGCCGCTCAAAAGCGTTGGTTATGCTTGTCGCCAGAACTTCCTGATGATTGGCAATCAAAAGATATAGGCCAGACGCGCTGTCAAGACCCTCAGCTGATCCTGGGCAGTCCGCACAGGCTCCAAGCGCCTCCCCAAACTCCGCTGCGGTTTTAGACACTAGTTGCAGCGCCTTGCGGTAACTCTCCGAAGCCCGCAGCAGCTTGCAATATGCATCGCTCGTCTTCCGAATCTCAGCATTCGTTATCAGCGCCGGGATATCGGGATGTTGCTCCACCACCTGCCGGAAGTCGGTGGTGCCAATTGTGGACCCCACCTCTGAAAACGACTGGCGTCGACTGTTGGTACCCTGCGTATGGGCGTAATTGTTGTTGTTGGCACTGTGACCATGAGGTTCTATCACATCATAGAATTCGCTTAGATGCTTCGGCAGTAATGGTGATGATGGTGTTGATTTTGACATGTTAGCTGTATCTGCAGCAATGCGCCCCTGGTATCTCTTATTCGTAATGTATTATGCTTTGCTCGTGTTAAATGTGCTGTTGATGCTTCTGCTCTTGCCCTCTCTGTTCGCTTCCTCTTTGTTGTTTTCCTGTGGTCGTTATCCCGTTCTCGATTGTCCTTGTCCAGCCCTCGCGTTATCTATGTATGTACAGCTGCTTGATAAATATTGCCAGTAGCTACAAATGGTCAGAGCTCTCCGGTAGAGTGTTTTGTCACTTTTTCGTCTCTATGGTGTCGTTTTATGTCCTGTTCACGTGTTGCGTCTGAACATTCCCCTCGTTAACTATACTGCGCTATACTATACTTTGTGTTGACTAGTGCAGTCTGGGCAGGCGGATGGATTGTGGGGAAGGATCAGTACTAAGTAAACAAAAAAATACAATATTGAATAAATAGTTGTATATGGTACGTCAACTGGTAATAAAATGAACGCCAATAGTCTGTCAATCCAATGTGTATATATAAGCTGTAGCTGCGCGGCCGCGGGTGCACTGTTAATTCCTTAAGCTTGTGCGATGATTTGTTTGACTTTGTGCATATATGGTTATTAATTAACCTGCAGAGGAAGTCACGAAAGATAGGCAACAAGAAAACAGAACCACAAGAAAAAAAGAAAAAAAAAAAAAGAAATAGAGAGGCAGATAGTACATACTTTAACACGTATATATCAATAGCAGTAATGGCACAGATAACGAACTAATGATTAAAATTTGGCCGCATGACTGGCATTCTGTCTATGACCATTAAGGACAGGTAAATTCAACCAACCAAGAACGAGTGCTCTCCTATTAGCCAAACATGACAGATAAAGACTTCCGTATTCAAAGGGCAACAATTATCCACTGGTACTACTTGTAATAGTTGACATTGACTCCCCTTGACATACCTAGCATCTCTCATTCCTTCGCTAACTTAATCGCCCTAAATGCTTCTTAGTTTATGATACAGGAAAATGAGGCACCCAATCAGAAGAACAACAAGGAAATTAATTAATTGCACACCTGAGACGAGCGCTTTCTTTTCAGCTTTTCTTTTTTTTTTTTTTCTTGAATTTTTTTTTTAAAACTCAAATTCCTTTAAACTCCGCTCGTTAGCTCTTCCCTTCTGGAGGGTGGTGATGCCGTGTACTCGGCTATTCACGGGGCCGCCACAGAAACAGAAACAAAAAAAAAAAAAAATGCCAGAATCGTCATCGCCGTGTCAGGCTGTCAATTAAATTCATCCAAGTAAATATCGCTGTTGGCGACTCAATCTAGGTTCCCGTTATCGCATCCGCCACATGAACGCTTATCTACATCCGGATCCACATTTGCAGCTCAATGCCTAGATGCGTATATTACTCACATCATCAACTATCATGACTCAATGACTCATTGCTTTTTATGAATCTGATTCTTGCAAACGGCACTGGCCCTTTACTCGATTAAGGGAGAATACCCTAACCCGCGCCGAGCTGTTGCACCCTATACAATAATAAGTCATAATCGCATCGAGTCAGTCATCGATTGTAAATAGTTAGTCAATCGACACACATAGGCACACGGATCAAAATTAATTGTTAGATTCAGTCATCAGGGTTATTGTCATTCGGAATTGACGAACCTATATAAAACATCTGGATCGACACTTAGTTAATTTTTTTCTTTCTTTCACCGACCTTCTTTCTTTTTTATTTATTTATTGTTTATTATTAGATCAAGTACACGCGAAAGGAATTATTAGAGGCGACATGGCTTTCTAAATTTCGGGCGCACAAGCGTCGGATTGTTTGGTGTGTGGGATTAATTTTTGAGAGAGTATTGAGAGGTCGCCTTTTCAACAAGCCGATATCTCAATCTTGGAAATTAGCTGTAAGAATCGCAAAAAACAAAAACAACAAAGAAAGAAGAAGCACATCAACTAGTGTTTTCAAAGCGTCTATTTATTATTTATAAGCCGATACAACTGTCGACAAAATGTATAACCCTGGGATGTCAGTTACGCCACCCAGCGTCTTTTCATGCATTGATGAGTGTACCAATATTTCTCAGCCTACGTCTGGGGAGGTGACACCACAGGAAGATCGACATATGCAAGAGCAAAACCAAGACAGAAAGCAAGTAAACAAGCAAGCCAGCAATGAGAGCGAACCAGAGAATAACAATCAATATGATAAAGGCGATGGCAGGGATGGGTCCGATGACGCCGCGACTGCCATGGCCAACAATCAATTATACAAGGCATTGTTTGTGGACGCATTGGTAGGGTCCGGAATTCTTCTGTTAGAAGCTATCTGGCCTACTAGTGTCAACAATGGGACTCTGCCATTGCGCAAATTTATTCAAGAAACACTTAAGCGGTCGCGGTCATCATACTCCACATTCCAGGTGGCTTTGTATTATGTGATGAAAGTGAAAGCTAAAGTGGAAGAGTGCGCAATTCCGAAGAACATCACAAGCAAAAGCGAACAATTTAATTTTCAACAAGAGCAATTGAAGAATGGACCGTCCTATTATAAGCTGATGCAGTGCCCCCGTCGCACTTTTCTGGCTGCGCTAATGGTAGCCTCCAAGTATCTACAGGATCGAAACTACTCTGTGTCTGCATGGTCCAAGATTAGTGGACTATCTGCCAGTGAGCTAAGCGCCAACGAATCTCAGTTTCTCATTGCAATGGACTGGAGAATGTTTGTGCCAGTGGATATGTATGATAGATGGAGCTCATTTTTGCTTATGGGAGCATCAGAAGAGCCGGACTCCTGGAAGGCGCAGGTAATGCGGATTCATGATGACGAATCTCTCAAGGAGACCATTGCATCAAGAGAAGCGGGCCAGCCACAATTACGCAGACATGAATTAAACGAGGGGGCGCAGGGACAACAACAGCCGAGCCAACAAGAACAACCACAAGAACAAGAACAACAAGAGCAAGGGCAACCATCTATGCTATTGGCAGCGCCGCACAGGAAACATGAACATGCCCCTGTGCAAGAGTTCTTGGCGCCGCCTACACCGCGTCCAACTCCAGATGAATGGAAATTTAGCAGGAAAAGAAGTCACTGTTGTGGCGATACTGCTATTCAAGTAGTCAGGGGTCAAAAGCGACGACGGATGAGTAACCAACTGTAGACTAATGAACTGTTCATTTAACAATAACAATTTAATAATAAATATAAATAGCAACAAGCAGGCTTGTAAATAGCAATACAGTATAACTCATAATAATAATAATTTAATTCATCAAATCCGAAATGTTCATCTTGGATCGTTTATTAGAAGGCAGATCACGAGATTGAGAACGCTTATTACCGGAGTTATTGTTAGCAGAATCTAATTGCTCATCAGGACGTTGATGATGCAATGGTGGTGGTACAATAGAGCCATCTTGTTCGGCAACCGCATGCGAAGAGACTGAGCTCTCTTCAATGAGCGGACTCGGAGGCGGGAGATATGGGGGCAGGCCCTGTGAATATGACTGCGCTTGCGATTGTTGCACGGAGGTCAGATGAGAGACATGGCTCTGAGATTGATTTTGCGAAAAGTGCTGGTGATGCTGCAGAGGATCATACTGTGATTGCAGTTGCGACTGCAACAGAGAACCAGACGAGACAGCTTGAGACTCCGACTCAAACTGCAGCTGAGATGGCGAGGACTGTGGTAGATGCTGAGATTCCGCTTGCTGTTGAGCCGAAGGAGCTGGAGGGTATAAGGGGAACTCCACAGGGATCATGTCGCAGCTCACAGGAGAGAAAATGCATTTCTGGTTGAATTTTATACAATTTGAACATTTCTGGTCATCACTATTCGACATGAAGTCGATACCAGAACAGCGAATTTTCCGTCTTCTACAAGACTGGCAAGCCATCGGAGTCCGCTGGCGAGTCTTTGGTTTTCTATTAGACAAATTCGGTCTCGGGGCATCCTCGCTGAGAGCAAGTACACCAGTGCCAGTCGAAGTAGTAGCGGTGCTGGATGTGGATGCAAAATATTGCATCGGCATTGGAGAACCCTGCAGAGAATAATCAGCGATTGTCTGATAAGAAGAGGGTGGAGGTGGAGGTATTGGAGGCGGCCGAGAAGGCTCTGATGAAGGAGGCAATGGCAACAAGGGAGCCATTGAATGAGGAGGGGGCATCGAATGCGGTGGCGCAGATGGCGGCGGTGGATGATGCTGTGGGGAAGGAGGAATCGTAACAAACAGGTTTGGAAGATGCGGATGCAGAAGATGAGGTGGGTGGGGAGATGGCGGCTGTAATGACGGCTGTGATGGCGAGACTGACCCCGGCTGTGACGACAGCGGTGGAGCAGGCTGAGACAATAACGGCGGTTGTAACGGTACAGGATGCGATGTCAATAATGGTGGTGGTACTGTCGTAGGCGGTGCGGAAGAACTGGGAGGGGGATGCAGAACTGATAAAGATGAAGGAGATGCTAAACTTGGAGATAGTGACGGCAGTCTTCTTATTATAGCCGAGTCCGATTTCGGAGATGAAGATTTTTCAGAAGACCCATTGCCGGGATCTTGCAAATCGAGAATGTGAGAAAACATACCACCTTATCTTAAAAATGTTTTTATAGGTAGCGCTAGTACGCCAATCTCACTGTATGTGTATCAGGTCTATCTTTCGCCTCTAAGCCTTCGAGCTGCTGATTGTATTATTCTTGTTCTTGTATTCGCGTAGCAGACCTAGTAAGAGTAACTTACAATTAGTTGTGTGCCTGCTGTTTTTGTATGTTCGGTGTATTTGTCAATGCCCGTACGATGTGCCGATTCGGTTCAAATTAGTCTACAATTTATTCAAATGGAGCACACTCGAATTCGCATTTGCTGTACTTGTAGTATGTTATCATTAGCATAAAAAGATTTCGTGTATAGAGTATGCGGTCAATCAATAGGTTCTGGATTCTATATAATTAAGATGCGGTTCATGATATCAAATTCGCGAAGTCCAATGAATTCCAAGAATCAGAACCTGGGGAGAACCTAAAAAAAAAAAAAAAAATAACCAGGGCCAAGTGAATGAACAAACTACGCACCCAGCAGATGAAAAATATAAAATAAAATAAAAAACCAGAAGGAAGAGTGAACAGCTGACGATGAAAGAACCGGCACAACTCAACTAACACACCTGCACCTAGTATACAAGCAGTCAGTTATGTAGTCTGTAGCAGGGGTCGGAATCTCAAAACCTAACTTAGTCAGCTAGCTGTTTATAGGGGTTGACTAACCGGTTCAAGTGGGCGAAAATAATGACCAGGAGGTTGACACGTAAAAGTGAGACATTTTTTAAAAAAAGAAACGTTTTATGGGCGATAGGAAAATCGCAGGTTAGAGCGATCCAGAAATGTGAAGAGGGGAATCGCACGTGGTGACATCTCGCGATCACTTCGTACAAAAATCTTATCATAACTGTTGCCAAAAAATCAGATTTTCAACAAACTGAACAAGATCAAGGTCCGCGGTGTCAAGAGTGAAACTTCAAGAAAATGAAGGAGGAAATGCAGCAGCTTGATTACATAAGCCAACATGAGCATGCATAAAGAAGCCACGGGTTAACCCGATTTGGATGATTTGTTAAAATTAAGACAAAATATGGTGGGTAAGCACAGATCTTAAGACTCTAATTTGGGCTTGATAAGGCGGGTTAGCGCAAAAACGTTAGATCGAATCGACGATCCTAAGACAGCGCCGTGTGGGTCTTAGTGCACCTGGTCACCTAGTACGATCTGAAGCAGTTAATTGGTTCATACGCTTTTTCGCTTAGATAGGAGGATATATTTACTTTTTTTGCTCCCCTAATATGCGGCATACATGATGCACGAGTCCTTTTTTTTTTCGTGATTGTCGTTCAAGGTAAAAGCAAATATTGCATTATTTTTGATTCAGGGGAACGGTCAAAAAAGGAAAAAAGCAAAATGTGAAAAGTGCATCATCATACTGCGAAAATAAATGCACTTGTATAACAAATGGTCTTTCCTTTAAAGTCACAAGACTAATCGCTGAATGGAAGGAGCCATCTGTTTTTATTTATCCAGGACATCGATACCAATGGAACACAGAATTAACCATGCTCTACCAAATAGGAAGACTCGGAATTTCGGCGAATTACGTAACTCCGATGCTTATGCATATAGAATCGCCAGAAAAAAGAAAAGCACGCTGAACACTGGATTCCTGAGACAGGAACATGGAACACAAAAGAAAGAGAAACCTCTTTGACCAAACACCGCAGTGGGCTTTCACAAATAATCAATGAAATAAAAAAAACCAAAGAAATCACAGAGTTATAAAGATTGATAAAACAAAATACAACTAATATAGATCGGCCATAATAAACGCAACAGCAATAGCATCGATAGTAAGAAAACACAGGGCACGGTCGCTGATATGAGACTTCCACTTTTCAGCACTGTCGTGGATAAGCTTTAATACCCGATTCTTCTCCCCAAGATTCCGGTTTTTCCAGCTCATTACTAGGCTCTGTAATTTTCAGAATTGTTTGATATAGTTTATCATGTTCAGTGGTGGCTCCTAAATGGCCTTCAACTGCATTGATTAGTCGTTGAACAGTTTTAACAATATCTTCCATAAGCCTATCCAACAGCTCTACAGTGACAGACTGGCGGACGACTACTCGAAGAACTTCGATCTCTTGAACAGCAGGCGGCATGTGATAGTTAGGTACAATATAACCCTTGGTGCGCAGCATGGACGAAATCGCCTGTTGAGGGATCATTGGATACTTGTTCTTAAACTCTTTCGACAGTGTAAAGGCCACCACAGGGAGGCCAGGATTAAAATGCTCATGGTCTTGGACACTAAGATCGGCCTGTTTTTTCTCGGACAAGGAATGATGGCCCCTCGGGCGATGAATGTCGCTAATAACCTCGAAATACTCAGTGGATTCCAAAAATGTCGCAAGCAGCCGCGCATTGGCTAAGCAGGCACCGTGAACCGACCGGAACCCTTGTTTTCCTTTGGTAACAAGGTTGTAGTATTGGTGCAACACAGGGAACCCTGGTCTAGAGAAGTTCAATGTAAAAGTTTCTTCCGATCCTCCCAAATAGTCCAATACAAAAAGTAGCTCGTCAGGCAGGAATTTGCGGTCTTTCCAGAGAACCCATCCTAAGCCAGCAGTAGTCAGACCAAACTTGTGACCACTGGTATTGATACTTCGCACCCGGGGAATGCGGAAATCCCATACTAGATTAGGCGTACAGAAAGGAGCAATGAATGCTCCGCTGGCGCCATCCACATGAATAGAGACATCATTGCCTGTGCGAGCCTCGAAATCGTCCAATACACGAGCGACAGCCTCAACGTCCTGGTAATGACCAGTATATGTAGACCCCAAAATCGCAAAGACACCAATGGTGTTTTCATCCAGATTCTCGCGGAGGTCTTCCATGCTGAACGAATAATGTCCTTCTACACAAACAGGCAAGATTCGGGCGTCAACTTCGAAATAGCGGGCGAACTTTTCGAGCGCTACTTGAGCATTTGCTCCCATAATAATATTAGGCGTGACACCAGTGATGTCTCTTCCTTTGCGCTTCTGTGCAATCTCCCATCGCTTTTTCATGGCCAAGCCACCCAAATGAATTGCCTCTGAAGAACCAGTACAGGCGGTACCAATTCCAGTGTTGCCTTCCGGGACATTCCAAAGGTCAGATAGCATTGCGACGCAACGTTGATGGATGCTCATAAGCGCCGGATATTCGTCAGAGTCAGCCAAGTTTTTGGTGAGATTGTGAAGGCAAAGTTTCAATGCATGATCGTCAATATACGTGTTAACAAACGAAGCTAGATTGAGATCGGGATTTCCATCCAAGTCGAGCTCTTGCTCAATTAAATTAGAAACAGTTTCACGATCCGCTCCTTCTTCCTTCATGCGGAATCGGGCAATTGGCTGAGTGATATACTGGGCCAAGTCATTGCCTTGACCTTTGCCGTAGTTTTTTGCCCTGTACTTGACGGCATTTTTTGGAGTGTGAGATTGAAGCTTGGCAAGAAGATATTCAGGATCAATATCTCGTGTGATTGGCATAGTTACTAGATTGGCGAGTGGACCACAATTAGAGGTGGGGAATTGTGCATTTATTTATAGGGCCAAACTTGCTTGCCAGCTAACCCAAATTGGTCAGGCAAACGTGCATTCTAATTACGCGTTCTGGCATCAAGTAAAGTTATACACTGCGGCGTGGTGCCCGGCATGCAGACAGCTGCAAGCAGGGGGCGGGCTGTGAGCTGAGCCTCCGAAGTGGCCGAACAAATTGGGCCCTGTCCATGATCTTACAATGCAGCCAGCTTCGAGCCTTTGTTTCTTTTTTTTTCTTTGAATGCAATTGATTCTTTGTCTCCATGTCATTTGTCGCAATCGCCTATAGACCGAAGAAGTGCAGTTGGGCTGGCCATGCAAGGAGGCGGCATTTTTACCCTCTTGTCAGGATGCATGCAAGCAAAGAAATCACACACTGAAACATTATGTCATAGCTGCGGCACAATGACGACCTTAGCCAGAGCCAAGCGTCTTTCATTGCATGTGCATCATCGGAGCATCTTTAACAGACGTTTGACTTCTCCATTTTTTTTTTTTTTTTTTTTTTTTCTTTTCTCATTTTTGCGGCCTGCGGCCAAGTTCTTGCTTATGAGTTGCGAAAAACTGATTGTTCATGTTTATAAGGGGAAATAGAAGTTGCCCTTTTCTATGTGCTTTTCTGGATATGATCGTTATGTACGCTCTGTCGTCTGTCGGGAGCCGTAATTGTAGTGAGATATTTTATATTGATTGAAGGCCTGAAGCTCGTTCATTAAGTTTGTTGATAGTTCAGATAGAGAATGGTTTCGATAACACACTGCTCAGGTTTGCAATTACAGTAAAACGGATTGTTATTATCCTAGATTTTTGTAATTCAGCTAGATGAGCTCTCATCCGTTTTCAGTATAAAGCGACATCTTTTAATTCTTGTTAGTTCTCATAACAAGCACTCTCAAAATCTATAATGTTTCTTGATATTTTCTTATTTATCGGAGTTGATGGCGAGATCGGGCTTTTTTCCATCACTTACATGTTCCGTAGTATGCCTGATTTACTTCTGTTGTCTTTTTTTTAAAACAGTATCTATTCACTTTATGATAGCCATATAAAATCACTTTTAATCATTTAGTATACTCTTGATTCTGCGCCGGCTGGATGAATCCGGCGGGACAACGCACTGAACCGCAACAGCCTTTACATACCGAAGGAGTATTGGCAGCGAGTTATTTGCTCGATTTCAACAATTTGTTTGGCGAAGCAGCACTCTTAATTTCACAAAATCCTAAGAACGGAACTAGCTCGTGCGGAAGATACTCCAGAAAAACTGCGGCTTCCAGTGATCCTGAGGTTTTTATCAAGATGTGTCGATTCCATCCCTCAAGCTGCACTATTTCAAATATAATGCAACAGATTCTAGTTCGTGACGGCTATCACTGCAGGTTGCCCGGGTCATATTAATTCATTGGAACCATGCTCACTTTAGCGATTCTCTTATACTACAATGGGCCAAGTTATTGGAGAAAGCATGTGCGCAATGTCCTATTTTAGAACCGTCTGTTTGAGATAATGCCAGCGCCAATTCATATGCGTGGATTTCCGGATACTGCAAAATTCCCTATTTGCTTCCGAATATTGGATTGCTACAACCTCCAATGAGATATCCAGTCTAGACATCGAAAATGATCGTAGTATATCAGTTAAGTGCAGCGCTTAGTGCTGCTCAATATTCTGTAAGATATGGCGGGCCAATACACGCCAGGCAGCTTTTGGATGCTTTTTTGGCCGCTTTTTTCGAAACAGTTATATGCGTGCGTTCTTCCATGAATATTGAGTTGCTGAGGCGTTAAACTTAGCTATAGACTCAAAATAAGAAGCTTTGTACAGCCAGCTAGTCAGAAAGGCAAAAAGATGACTTTTTTTGCGGTCCAAAAAGCACTTTAGCTCTCTCCTGGGCAACACGAAATAAAATTTTTCAATTCCCCCTCTCGGTAGCTCAGTTGGTAGAGCGGAAGACTGTAATTGGATATTGTCATCTTTAGGTCGGGTGTTCGAATCACTCCCGGGAGATTGAATTTTTTTTAGTTCGGCCAACAGTCGTTTGTTTCTCTGTCAGTTCCAACTTCCAGTTGTTGTTAGATCGCTACATACTACTTTGGTTCAGTATGTTTTTGGCTTGAATTTTCCAGATTTTTTTCTGATGGAACGCTGAACGCTTATTCGGAAGTGATCTGCAAAATTTTCTCTTGTGCAGTAATTTTTTCGGCTGGATAATATTAATTCCAAAAAGATACTTAGATAGAATCTATAACATCTATTGAAAATAAAGTCTTTTTTACTTATTATCTTGTCTTATTATCGACGAACTACAACATCTTATACTGTCAACAACATTAGAAACTGTATCTGCATTCCGTGGTGATCACCAATTGCTTGAGTTTCGTGAAATTATGAGTTGAGTTCAGGAAAAAAAAATCAATGATGTTTTCGAAAGAAACATTAGGCTTGTCGCTCGCCACAGATGTACATACATGGACTTGGCGAATCAGCAATAGTCGAAGTATATATGTGAAATACGTTAGATCAGACGTCGTATATTGAATCAGTCTCAGAAGAATTTAGGATGAGCTACTGTAACAGGAAGGCGACTCCGATAGAACCCAGCTTTGATCCTTACAGGAATCAAAAATCCGCTATCGGAAAGTTGATCTATGCATCGAGTTGCATGAGATCAGATATCGCAGAAGCAGTTTCAGTTTAGGTCGGTTTACTTCAGAACCTACATATACTCATTGGAAAGCTGCTAAAAGAGTTATGTATTTGAAGCAGACGAAGCGTTACAAATTGAGATTTGAGAAGGCTGATAAATTCGCCTTGATTGTTTATTCAGATATATATATATATGAAATCGGCATGACCGGCGCTTTTACGGGGTTTTACCTATATGGGAGTCTAGCCCATTCTATTGCGGTTCATCTTGCGCCAAGCGGTATTTAAAGGAATGCTAGACAATGATCAGCGAGCCAGTACATTAAATAACCTTTTCAATGCCTATTTATATTCCTGCATAACTCTTTTAATTACAGAACTGTTATTTTTCGAGATTATAGAGATTTAAAGAGACGCCAAGTTTATTACTTACAAACAATGCTGCAAGATCTAAGGCGAGAAACACCTACTTTGTTATGGCCATCTTCTCATCCTCGCTATCTAAGCCCGCACAATATCATTATAAGCTCCATTCTTGAAAGAGTTCATGATAGAGGTTCTTTTTTCCGGGATTCTGGTTTTTTTTTTTTTTTTTTTGGCCACAGCCGATATTTATATCACGATAAACTACCACAGAACTTGAAACGTGGTTATCAGGCTTCTCATCGCAAAAGCAGCGAAAGATAACATAAATTCGTGATTGGCCAAGATTTGTCTTGGTATCTTACGACTGTTCAGAATAGATTTTATGAGCTCAACCATACAGGAAGGACTGAAAACGCTTCTCAGTAGTTGTACTGGATAAAAAGACCTTAGCAGCTCATTTAATTAACAACACCTCCCTTGGCGAATAAGATTAGTTTTTTACTTCTGAGAATTGAGAAATTGAGTAACAGCGAGCTCAATGGCCATGTGAGGCCACATGAAAAGAGCTTTCGCCAAGTATTACAGTACCTATTCAAATAGCCCATGATGCAGCAGATTGCTTTAATGACTATGAGACTATCATATTCGTTTTATAATAAAATATTTAGCGCATTAAACAGCCCAAGTGGTAAGGCAATAATTCAGGTTCATGCTTAAGCAACGTCAGAATCGGCCGCAGAAAGATGACGAGATTTTAGCAATACATGCAATTATGGCGAATCAGCAACAAATCGGAATAAGTAATGATCCACAAATTCAATTGTTCTTGTGCTGTACTATAGATGCGACTGATACTCACGGCAAGACACAATGAGTCAGACGGTGGCGAAGTGTGTCGTGGCATGTAGATCCAAGGAAATTACGTACATACGTTATATTATACATGTAGATCAAAACACGTAATAATACTAAAACAAGAACAATAGGAAAAAAAGAAGACAAACTCCATGCATTCTAAATAGATTTCATAAATGCTTGCATTTAAATTCATTTACTAATCCACCCGATCTTCGAAGTTCTCGCCATCAACGAGTTCAGGGATCTCATCATCCTCAGCCTCCTTGGCACCAGCATCAGCACCAACTCCTGAAGCCTTAAGCTGTTCAGTAATTCTTCTCAATTGCTCAAGGTTCTCAGGTCCCATTGCGGAAAGGACCTCAGGCAACATCTCGCTCATTGGCTTTTCAACAGCCTTACCGTGGATAGCAAAAGTATTGGAAGGGACGGCAGCCTGAACTTGAGGTCTGGCGTAGTGAAGAACTTGGCCGTTCTCCATAAACAAGTTCACGGCCTCCATGCCGTTAACGGGTTGAGCATGTAACTTTTGAAGGGTGGACTGAAGATTCTTGTCTGAGCTTTCAGACTTGGAGCTTCTCTTGACCTTTCTTCTTGGAGTACCTTTACCACCAATTCTTACGGATTGTTGCAATTTAGCGAGCTTTTCACTGTCCATTTTGTTGTTGTTCGAAGCGGAGTAAGGTTGAAAAATTCAATTTGGAGTGCGAAGTTGTGAGCCCTCAGAAGATACAAGAATGGTTAGGAGGAGGAGGGCCCGGTAATTGTGGGGAACCCAATGGAAGGTTGGCCCCAAATTACGCCGCATGTCGAGCGGCGTATCTTAATCTCAGCGAACGACGGTTTGTTCGTCCAATTGCAATCAACTCCAGCAGTTTCAGATTGAGCAGAGGAGAATGCAAATATGGAAAAATAGGATTACGATTGGCATGAGCATGCGAATTTATGCGACAACCTTATTACTGTCAGTGGGACAGTGAAACCTGCAGAATTATTTTCTATGTTTAGCCGACGAGGGAGAACGGGTGAAAGTTAAAACCATAGCCGTAAGATAGAGGAGAATTGCGGGAAAAAAAAGTTCTCATGTTCTTGGCAAAAAAACGACATTTCATAATACAGTTACGATAAGGTATGATGATATAAACAAGTAGTTTAGAACGGAAACCGTCGGCAGAGGCCGGTTATCACTAGACAGTGTTGAGAGACATACATGAGACGGTTAAGTCCATTAGTGCAGCAGTAGTAAGATATGCTAATATAGACTGCTGCAGTGCACAAGTACACGATCAATGAATGAGGCGGATGTATGATGACATGATGGCCATAGATAAGAAATGACATAATAGGCGCGCTAGATGCATAGAAGGATTGATTGAATGCTATTAAAATTAGATAAGTGCATACATAGGTTAAGGAGGAATACAGTAATAGATAACCAATTGCAGTTGGAGCTACTCAATTAGTTAGGAACGAAGGCGGCGTTGCTGCGGCCCAGATAATCAAGCCATAACATACAACGGTTTGAAAACAAACAAGGGGAGCCTTCTAAACTTTAAAAGTGGGTAAGCCATTCCATTTTGGACCATTGGAAGTTGGGACATGAGGTAATGTTAGAACAACGAACTGAGTAAAACAAAAAAAGAAACCAAGAAGAAAAATAAAAATAAAAATAAAGTAGAAAAGGTATGAACGGAGGAAAAACGAGAACGCACATGGCAATTGGGCCAATGGAATAATTCTACGGATAGCAAAATAAAGAAAAAAAACGTTACAGAAGAGCAATCTTTATATTCTTTGCGGCAGCACAGTAACATCATCTCACCGTATATGTGAAGCCGTCAAGATATTTATAGTATCACATCCGTCTAACTTTGTCAGTTGGGAATAGGTGAAACATGGAAATACAACAAAAGAAAAGAAAAGAAAAAAAAAAAAAGTAGTTCAAGAAAAAAGAAAAAAAAAAACTTCAAGCTAAACTCAACTTATTAGCGTCTAAACAAAACAAAACAAACAAGAAAACCGGCCTATTAGGCTACTTAATAAAAACTGAATGGAAGGTTTTTTGCATTGAAACGGAAGTCAGCTGTGAGGTATTGAAGGAACGGATATTGTACAGCCGGCGAGTAACAACGACAATCCAACGCATCATAATAGTCACTTCCTGTGTAGTGCACACTCGTAGTCAAGTGGAACAGATAGATTGCACACGATAAGGATATAGGACCAACGTGGACTTTTTTTTCTCTCTTTCTTTCACATTCGGCAACGGCCCCCGCAATCACAAGACTCGTCGTGAACAAGAGTTAACAACGATAGTAATCAGTAGCAACGGACATAACTAGATTGACAAGAACAATCAACCTGCAAATATACACTTACAATCGGTTTACCGGTAACTAATTATATCCGAAGTGCGACCAAAAACTATTGTACCCGCCACCGGCGACCAATCTAGATAACTGCTTTTTTCCATTTTATCTAGCCACTCGGAAGCTTCTTTTCTATTATTATTAGTTCTTAATTTCTTAATTTCTTCCACGCTCGTTTGGATCGATCGATTTGACAGTATTCGAGGAAATTGACATACCACCTACAATCTCTTCTTCGTCTTTCTTCTTCGGCTCTTCTTTCTCTCTCTCTCTCTCTCACTTCCTAGCCTCCTTGAACAATGACAAGTCTAAATGCATTGTTCTATGGGGATGCTGATGGGAGCCCATCTTTCGTCAGCTTGGCGGCTCTGCTTTCGCAGTCGAGCCAAGTGAATGTATCGCTAGTATCTACGTCGGCGACAGCATCATCACCACTATCATCTTCTTCGGTTGGCTCACATTCTAATCCACATCACCCTGATGGAGCTCCGAGTCAGCATTCAGGCGGGCTCTCACTACCGCCAATATGCATCAACACTAGTGCAACAACGAGTCTAACATACGTGCCCAAATCAATCGACTTGAGAAGCAATACTGAAATCTTTGACGTTATTGTGCTGAGACTTAGCTCGTTGCGAGACGTCAGCCGGGCGAAAAAAGTGCTATCAAATGTGATACTAAATAATACACTGGTACTGGTAGATTGCACGAGGAATCCGCCGATTCAAAAGTTTGTGCGAGAAAAAATCCCAAATACAATTGGATTCTTCGTCGATGGACTGGTCTATGGTGAACAGGGTCTGAACTCTTATCGGGCCGAAATCTCCTCAGTAACGTTTGAACCATTACATGCCATAACGCACCAAAAGCCACCAATGTCATTCTATAAAAGTCTGGAAAAAATCCTATATTGTATTAACTCAGCATCTTTAGATTCTTCAACTTCATCTTCACCTGCATCATTGTCACCGATCCCCACGATCGTGAGCCCAAATAGCACAGATTTCTTATGCCAACAGTGGAAACGTATAATACCAATAATTGCACTGGAGCCGCTGAGCATCGCCATGGATATCCCCGAATTACAACAGCTAACTCAAAGCGTAGTTGCTAGACCAATCATTGAAGGTGTTACTAGGGAATTGGCCGCTATTGCTGCAGCCATGGGCTGCGATTATAACGAGCTACCATATACCCTGGACTCTTTAGACTGGTACAACCATCCTACAGTAGAGCCCACTAAGGAATTCCAGTACAATCGCGCGCCTGTCCTGTACTTTGACTACTACTTACGGCGGCCGGTTGGAGTGGATCTGCTGCTTTTATATCCCATTCTTTTAGCTGATGATAATGGAACGTCCCAAGGAGCAGCTGCCACCACCACCGGAGCGCCGCCTACGCCGCCCACGCCGATGCCAACCGCATACTTGGAATGTTTGTTCGCATTTTTGTCGACTCTCTCGAACTTGAATGATCCAGGCTCTGCGTCCCCGCTACTGATGCGCAAAGACGTACAGTCCACTATCACGTCTTCAAGCTCTTCAACATCCTGCAGCTCTCCGGACAGTGCAGAGTTGTCAGTTAATTCTAACAATTCGTCAGCCGCTACATCATGTACTTCTGTGTCTGATCTGAGGGCTAGAGAAGAGGCGATAGTAGCTAAAGAGCAGGCCTTATATGCTCGTGAACGACTTCTATCCGCCAAGGAATCCGAGATTAGCACCCGCATGGATCGAGTGACACAGCAACAGTATCAGCAGCCGCAGCAGCATCATCATCTTCCGTCTGGAGCTGCGAACACCATAGCAACAGCAACTAACAATATTCGTCCTCCAGGTACTCTTCCTTTGAGCCCAAGAGTCTCCAGAACCAATTTGGCCCAATTCCCTAGTTCGCCGGCCTTACCACAGCAATCGGCTCCTTCAACTCCTCATATGCCATACGCTATGAATGGATCTTCCCCCCATAGCCGCTCCAGGATATTATCGTCATCCGCATCCATCTCCAGTTTTAGCATGTTCGATAACGTGTCTCCATATACTCAGGCGGCAGCAGCAGCATCCTCACTGTCATCACAAGGAATGATGACGCCTAATCTGAATGCCGCAGCCGTAGGAGCCCGTGAGATCGATATGATGAGTTTAACATCTAAGAGCAAACGCAATCATGGAATGGTAGGACGCAGATCGCTTATGCCACAAATGATGACCGGCAACACTAATGTGAATGGCCACATGGGGCCGAATATGTCAGCTGGTCACTTGCCATTTTCACAGCAGCTGGATTTGGGAGGCATAATGCAAGATACTGATCGGTATGGAAATATGATGGCAGGGCCTAAGCGGGTATCATCAGCTGTGGCAGGATTAGGAGGAGGACCACCTCACAGTTATTCGCATGTAAACTTACCTTCTACTACTATGGCGGCAGCGCCTGCGGCGACGCCTCGCAGATATTCTTTTGCTCGACAGTCTTCATCTTAAGACTAGTAATGTAATCATAATAATTCTCATATCATAATAAATAATTGCTTCAGCAGTGTATAGTAAAAAATCTGGAATATTTTTGTATTTCTTCTTCCTTTGTAAGTGGTGTCGCAAACTTCATTTCTTTCTTCTCTAATGCAAACACTCTCATGATTTTATTTTTGCTTACAGATCTATGATTCACTACGTAGATTTAAAATGCATTCAAAGCGCACTTCGCCAAAACGTAATAAAATCTCATTTAACCCTGCCTAAGTTATAGTCCCACTTGCCGAAATTGGCCAATATGTGAATATCCACCATCACATTAACCTTAAACTGTGCAGTACACACGTAGTGCGACTGGTAGTGCGCAGGTACATTTCATTTCAACCAGGAAAAAGCACGGTTAATTGTGAACTAGTATAGCGCAGTCTCATGGAGTATGGACTTTACGGCAGTAAACGATGCTTCAGATTTATTTATTAAACACCATGTCGGTGAAGTCAGCCATTTGGCTTCGACCTTGAGAGTCCAAGCCGATCAGACAAGAAAGAAGGTTCGCAAATTAATTGGCCAGAGATATGGAGATCTGCTACAGACTGCAAACAGAATCAGTGATATGCAAAGTACGGCAAAGAGCCAGCATGAGCAGTTGGGCCGGATCATAAACTGGCAGAAGTACCACGGCTGGAAGACCGTAGAGGCTAATATTCGTTTGCTAGACGAGGTTACCGGTCCGTACGATTGTTCACATCTGGTTATCAACGCCCTGACATGCAAGGTTGCGCAAGAGATACACCGGCGTGAGAATTGCGACTTTGTCTTTGTTGCACGTGCAATGTACCTGATAGATGAGATACGCAAGGACGACAAAGAGGAGAGTGAGAAAAGCTATGCCGCAAGTGCGTCATCAAAATACTCATATGTAGACAAGCTACAGAAGGTTTTCCGCCAACTGGTTGATGACCAGCTGATGCAGGTCCAAACTATGGATGGTACCAGGGCCCTGAACCTCATGGCAGCCAAGATGGTACTTTGTCGCGTGAACAGCCAAGACCTGCTGGAATTGGTTTTGAGCCGACGTCAACAAAATATAGAAGCAAATGCCTCTAGTGTGATTGAGTCATGTCAGATCGTATGCACTAGTTTGGATATGTATAAACACACATTTGGCCGGAACCAATTGCACAAATGGGCGGCAGAGAACTGGCGTCTAAATCGGTTGGTAGAGCTATCGGAACTAGATTTGAAGAGGTATCAACCATTTTTGCCTGAGCGGATATGTGAACTGACGAGCGTACCTAAAGAATGTGTACCAACTGCAGATACACAAGCCAAATCCGCCTGCGAACCTATACTTAAAAAGTTTCTGGAAAAAGCTACTGAGTCGCTCAATAAACAATTAGGAGCCTATTTGCAGGAAGAATCCAAGACTCTTAAGGATTTTGTTGCCATGTATCGCCAAGTATTTGAAATTATCCAATTCAGTCGAGAGATTCGCAGCTGGTTTACGGACAGATTTCACACTACATTCATCGATAGATTCGGACAGTACATAAGAACTCACGTGAACGCGTTGCCTGAAGTGGTTGACAAGATCGTGACAGCAGAACTGGATCATGACGATGGCATAGAGAGTTACAACTGCAACGAAATTAATCAGCTGAATATTTATGGTAATGACATATTTGGAGAATTAGCCAAAGTCAGCCGCGGCCGTTCAGAACTATTTACCGTCTCCGATGGTTGCGACAGATGGTCAGCCCAAGTGAAAAGCGTCCAAGCGGCAGTGGCCGAGTTATCCAAGATAAGAATCCGTATGTCGATTGATGATATTGAAGAAGACTTGGATGAGGAGGAGACTTGGTTTGAAGAGAGTCAGAAACGGTTGGAGCAAGCATGTAAAAAGCTTGATAAACTTGTTCATGAGGAAATTGCCAGAGCCTATGACAGCACCGTGAATAAACTGAAAGAGCAAATTACTCAAGAGAGCGGTGAGGCTAGCAGTAGCAGTAACTCAGGACTTATTCGATACATCAAGGGGAGTCTCATCGTTCAAGACTGTGTAAGCAGGTACCAGGGAGAAAAGAATAAGGAGAAGCTTGAAGACATGCTAGAGGAAGCTTTCAAAATGTATGCGCAAAAGGCGGTGACACGCTTCAAGATGGATGAGACATTTTATAATGAAGTAAGCATTAGCTTTTGGGAGATTAGGCAAGGGCAGGACGAGGATATCACTATGTACGTGAAAAATAAGATCTCGAAGCAAGAGCAAGATGAAATGACGAAGGAACGAGGAAATTTGGATCAAATTAGAGAGCACAAGCAAGGCGAGGCCAAAGAGGAAAGTTCCAAAAACTTGTCGGAGAAGTCTGCGGAGGAGCACGTTTCTGAGGAAACTTCTGACAACGCTACCCACGGCGACGAGAGAATGGAGAGCTTAACGGACACGCAATTCGAGGAGAAGGACTCAGAGGAGGATGGCGAAGCACAGCTTGATGACTCGAAAGATGAATCCAACACGACGACTGAGTCAATTGAGACCATTGCAGTAGCTGAGGAAGAAGTGGATAATCTGATTCCGAATATGCCCTCGTTAAAGATGCTAAATACTCTATCGGAAGTTTGCCGAGACATTACTAACGAATTGGGTCATGCATTGATTGTGCCTTGTGGAGTAGAAATTATACGCGAGCGTATTCGAGACAGAGTGCTCGATGAACTAAGGAGTGTAGAAGAAAATGTGCAAGAAGCCAGCAAACATAGCAGCAAACGGTCGCAAATAATGGCCGATAAATCATTTATTAGACATTTATTCTCCAATGGGACATGTAGTCAACACGCGCAAGAAGACGCTCAACTAGAAGATATGATGCAGTCGGTAGTGAGCAGAATGCATATACTGTTCGCGCCATTTGCCAGTTACTAATTCAATAGACGTGCTAAATAAATCATCATCATCATCATCATCTCAAAACAATCAATCATTCGTATCGTATATATATATATGTATTTATGTTATACATAAAAAGAAAGAAACCTTTATAAATAAATGGCCAATATTATTGTTATTATTGTAATTAACTTGTCAGTTGATCGACCGGTAAATCAATAGACCTAGGCATAAAAAGCAGTGGTGGCCGCATTGACAGCATCGCCATCATCTTCGGCCTTTATATATCCGTATCCGCTTTCAGACATATGGCGGGCTACGCCATCTACGCCATGGATCATATCCGACATCCCACCGTCGTGGACACTATGATGGCTGCTGTGGTCGCTATAGTCACCACCGTTAATGTGCTCTTGACCATCGTGGTGTTGATGATGATGAGCTGACAAATTCACGTCGTGCATAGGAGTGGTATCGTGGATCTCGTGGCCGTCGTGATGAACATCATGGTGAACGGAGTCATGAATAGGTCCGGAACCGTCTATCAAATTATCGGTCATAAGGTTGTTAGTAGTAGAGGAAGATGGGTGAGGCGAAGAATGAGTCGACGAAGGACCTGCATTTCTGCTATCCTGCTGTTGATGTTGGTGATTAATACTGTTCAGTTCCGCGTTGGATTCCGGCGACGATGACCGGGAATCCGAATGATGGTCCTGAGTCGAACCCTCATGAATACCGTCTATTGGTAGATTAATGTTCTCTGACGAGTTGCCGTTTATATGTTCATTAGTAGTTGCACCTTCAGTTACACCGGCACCGTTAATACCATTTGTAATATCGCCCGCAGTCGCCGGGCTAGAGTTGTTAGAATTTTCATTACCAGCTTCTCGTTCTTCCTGCTCCTTTTTTTCTCGTTCTGCGATCTCAGCCGCCGTCAGAAATCGTCCTCCTTGACCTCTCGGCCGACGCATCGCATGTTTGTGTCTACTCTCATGCAAATATGGTTTCCGTCCGCGGGCTACCTTAAGACTTTCTTCAAGTTTAGCCCTAGCTATCCGACGTTTAAGAATGCGATGATATTGTTTAGCATTCACGTAAAACGGCTGCTCAGGTTCCTGGTCCATGTTATGTGCCAAAAAACGCCAACGGCGAGATCGTTTGATTCAATTTTTCTCGGCTTGTCCTTCCGGCCGTATCGCTTCCTTTTTTTTTTTTTTTTTTTTCTGTTTCTGTCGTTAGCTTGTTGAAGAAGTACGCGGACTCAATCCCCAAATGGCTCATTACCCGGCTTGGCAAAGGCCGTTTCGGAACAATAGAACAAATATCAGCGGAAACCAAAATAAATTTCCCGCCAAAGCAAGTTACAAGGCTAATTCCTTGAAAAAAGCGAGGGCTCAAGTATATCTAAGTGCAAAAAAAAAGAAAAAAATTCAATTGTCGGACAAACTTAATAAACAAATATACTTTATGTTCTATCAATCAAATCAGATAGATAAAATCTCAGCAAAAGCTTCCCCAAACTTAATGTCCCAAACGGACCTAGGATTACGTGCTACCCTAAGCCTACCCGGGTTAGTTCCGACAGGGGACAGGACAATACAACAATGCAACTGTTGCTAGTAAACTGAGTGTCTTTACCGCATTATCATTGCTGAATTAGGAAGATCTTTGAAATAATATCTTTAAGACTTGAAATAAGCAAATCTGTTAAACTTTGTTTGCTTGACAATCCGTGTTCTTCCCGTCCTGTCTCATTTCAATATCTGCTACCTGGCATGTACCGCATAGCGTAATTGTCTAGACAGAATTCACGGGAAATTGGGGAAGACACTTAGTGCGCATTCCTTTTGCAATTCCTCGGAGTCATGATGACTGAGTCATCATATCGCTACTAACGCACTGAGTTCTAATATAGATTCTGCGGTGAACTATGGCATTCTCCCAACCATGTCTGTATGCCTTCGGCTAATTGTGAAAAATGTTTGAAGAATAATCTCTTATCACGACGACGCGCAGCGTATTTGCATGTCCTATAAGATCTACTCTTCTGAGCAATTTCGGTAAAGAGCCTTTATCTTTCTTATGCTTTTTATTTTATCTGTTCGGTTGGAATTTATCTACACCTAGCACGTAAAAACCTTGCGATAATCAAGTAATCGATGGCCTGCCAAAGCATGCTTACATCGAAATATAGTGTTTTCCATATTAACGCGTAATGTCCACAGACCGCTAGATCAGATTGGCCGAACACAAAGAGAGACATGGCCAGTCATCGCTGACAAGAGAGACAAACATGCACATGCACTTGACACAAATCTTCATTAATTCTCAGGAAAACTAAGTTCTTTTTTTTATTTCATTTGTTTCACTTGTTTTTAATAAACCTATAGTGTTTGCATTATTGAGTTAGATTTTAGCCTCTGATAATGCATGCAAACTGCCCACAAGATGCGAATGTGCAAACGAAGCTGCTTAACCTATAATTGCATTTTTCGCATACATCAAACTGAGATTATTTCGTCACAATTCAAATTATTCATGAATTCACAATGTGCTAACAAAAACTTGTTGATAAACACCGCATCAAAAGCGGCGTAGTTTATTCTCCGCCGCACCGCCTTCTAGAAGCTCGCAACGATAAAGCAGGCGATGGCAAATGAACTCTTGCAAATGCTGGGTGCTTCTGCTGCAATATACTGTGCTCTTGGTAAGGCTTAACAGAAAAGACCTGCCGCATTTTCTAAAAAAGTCATTTTTCCTGCTGGATCATTGTCGACTCATCTAGACTCATCTAGAAGAATACTTCGACTATATAGTCGCCGCACGTGCTTTTTTTTTTTCTTTTTTTTTTTTTTTTTCAACATATATTTAAAAGCACGATGTCAGATCAAAATAAAAGAATTCAAGACACCCAAATGTCGGAATTAGAGGCAAAGAAAATGAAGCAAGATCAAGAAGACCAAATGTTCACTCCGGTCGGACAAGCGGTAGAACAACTCGAGCATGAGGAAGATAATCAGGGAATTCGTAAAACTGGTGCCCAGGACGCCGAAGGTCACCCAGTACAAGAAATTGACAGTTTATGTATGAATTGCCACGAACAAGGAGTTACACGATTATTAATGACCAAAATTCCATTTTTCCGCGAAGTCATTCTAGTTTCTTTCGAGTGTCCACACTGCGGATTCAAGAACAGCGAAATTCAAGCCGCTAGCGAAATCCAAGAAAAAGGATCTAAATACACATTGATGATCGAGGAGAAGAAAGATCTGAATAGACAAATTGTCAAGTCCGAGAGTTGTACGTGCTACTTCAAGGAATTGGATCTGGAGATTCCTCCCAAGAGGGGCCAACTTACTACCGTGGAAGGTATCCTATCTCAGATGTACAGCGATTTGGAAGGAGATCAAGAGGCTCGTAAGAACGTCGATCCTGAGACCTATAATAAAATCCAAGAGTTTTTGGAAAAGGTTAAAAAAGCCATTAATGGTGAGATATTGCCTCTGACATTCACAATCGATGATCCATCAGGAAACTCATGGATCGAATTTGTCCCTGGCGAAGCCCAACACAAGTGGTCACGCGTCGAATACTTCCGAACCATTGAGCAAACCAAGGCGCTGGGAATGGCCGTGCCCGACGAGCAAGCTCAGCAGGATGCTGCTGAAGGATCGGTTACCAGCAGCAGCACATTACCTTCTTCAAGTAAAGAAAGAAATCCATCTAACATCCAGGCGGTTGAAGAAGCTGAGATTGAAAATTTGAAGAACGAAGTCCAAACATTCCATGCTACCTGTCCTGCATGCCACTCAGCATGCCCCACTCATATGAAGATCGTTAACATTCCACATTTCAAGGATGTGATCATTATGAGCACTGTCTGCGATCAATGCGGATATAAGTCTAACGAAGTAAAGACCGGTGGAGCTGTGCCTGAGAAGGGCAAGCGTATTGCTCTAAGAATTTCCGAAGCTGACGACTTGGCCCGTGATATCCTTAAGTCAGAGACATGTGGACTGGTGATTCCAGAACTAGACCTAGATCTCACCCCGGGAACTTTGGGAGGCCGATTCACAACCGTGGAAGGATTATTACGGCAAGTTCACGACGAACTCAAGAGCCGAGTGTTTACCGAGACATCGGATTCTATGGATCAAGAGACTTACCAGCGATGGACAAACTTTTTAGCCAGACTAGATGCCGCCATCGAGGGACGCATGCAGTTTACCATTATTATGGAAGACCCATTAGCCGCATCGTATATCCAGAACGTGTACGCGCCTGATGAGGATCCCATGATGGTGATCGAGGAGTACGAACGGACTGCCCAGCAGAACGAGGACTTGGGATTGACTGATATGCAGGTTTAAAAGATGTTATATTTAAGTAATGATAATATAAAAATGACGACGATAGAATGATAGTAGGAATCAGTAGGTGGGCGTAAATAATTAGATTTTATTAGCGAACTATCTGTCTATAATCCATTGATTCATTACGTCAAAGATATCGAATGGTGCGGCCAGCCTGCCGACTGCTAGTCCCGTCACCCACTCGTGGTCCGCATCCTTACTGTCGCTCGGGTCTGCGCCGTCATCAGACCATCCTCCCCTTCCGTTCAATTACTCCTCTCCTGGAGGAATTTCGTCTTCAAGTACCTTGATAAGTTTAACCCGCAGCTCTGTAAACTCGGCTCCCTGCAACACATCGCTGACGAACTCCGTCTCTACTTGCAGCTGCACCATTTCTAACGCTCCACGAATGACCCCTGCTAAAATATTAGAGTACCATAGCTCTTTGTATGCCCTCCCATCCGCTGGTAATTCCACGAAATCCGCTAACGGGTTCTCATCTAAGAAAAGACTAAACTGCTTGTTGTCTGCCGTCCAATTGTCAATCGTTGGCGTCACATTTAGGAACATCTTGAATCCTACCTTGGCAATATTCTCTGCGGTGTCGCGAAAATTCAGACATCTGCCAACATTAGATTTAGCAAGAAACTCTTCAATTAGCCGCAATCCAATATTGTATCCCATTTTATCTAATTGTTTGTTGACTTGACTGTAATCACCTTCAAAGTCTTTGCATAGTTGAGCTACTATGGATCCATAACTCAAGGTAAGGAGCTCAGAGTTCTAGTTAGATGAATGCCCAGATAAGATTTTGTTGTCTAGCAAATGAAGAAGAGGGAAAAAACTTACTATTTTGTCTACTCGGTACTTCCATGCATCTTCCCCCACCGCCCTGGCTGCTTTAGACGACATGTTGATGGGTTAGTATTAAGGTATGTGTGGTGGTGGTGGCCAGGGAATGGGCACTTGCCGGAAATAGCATTGTTCTTCGAGGGAGGAATAACGAAAACAAGATCTGAGGGGAAACAGGCTGGAAGTTAAAAACGAACAAAAAAAGAATAAAAAAAAAAACAAAATAAATGAAATATGACATAATTTATTCATAGATGCAGAGATTCAATGCAAAAAGTCTATCGTAATCCTTCTACCACCGACCATCTTTCTCCCTCCTTGAGCTTCTCTATCACTTCACATGCATAACCCGTGACTAGTAATCCCGGCGGCCGAGACCCATTCTCCTGAACGGCTTCAGCTACATGCTCAAGCGTCGTGCGAATGATCCGTTGATCCGGACATGTCGCCCGCTCAATGATCGCACATGGACATTTGATGTCCCATCCTTTCTGCGCTAGCGCTTCCACCACCTGGTCAATGCGATGTAGAGCCATGAGGAACACCGTCGTCCGAGTTGATACCCACGTGGGAAAGTCTGGCAAAACGCCTGCCCGTCCAGTGCCTGTGCAGATGAGTAGCTGGTCTGCCACGCCTCTGTGGGTAGCAGGAATATTCGCATATAGCAGGGCCGCCAACGCTGACGTGATGCCAGACACTACCTCTGGCTCGTATCCTTTTTCGCGGAAAAACACGTATTCCTCGGCGCCTCGGCCGAAAATGTACGGGTCCCCTTGTTTCAATCGTACAACCATTTTGCCTTCTTCTAATGCTTGCAGTCCCAACGCCATAAGCTCCTCCTGCGCTCGCTCTGCGTTGCCGGGGAATTTCTTCGCAATATGAAGTGTGGTTCTTCGCGGCACCAAATCAATCACCTGGCTCGGAACAAGTTTGTCGGCCAAGATGACGTCAGCCTGGCAAACAGCATCTAATGCTTGCTTGGTTAGCAACGATTCGGACCCCGGACCCGAACCTACGAGAAGGATACGGCCGCGTGTTTTAGTCGAGCCGCTGGAGCTGGCTGCTATGTTCGAGCTGGCAGGTTCATCAGGCTCCTCGGACCCTGTGGCCTTAAAATCTAAATACTCTTGGAACACTGATTCGTCTAGCTTCTCAAGCGCCGCAAACGGATAGTATTCTACTACCTGCGAAAGCCATCTCATTCGTTTGTCTTTTGTATTCGACTCAGACTCCAACACAAGCTTGTTAAATTCTGCAGTCTGCTCTACATCATCAGCCGTCGAGTCAATAGCACTTCTACCCGTACCATCAATACTATCAGCCTCTTGAATCCTCCGACGCAACTGCCCCACGCTCGCACATATCGCTCCTACGTTCGGCGGAAGTGCATGCACAAGGTGCCGTTTCAGTCGACTGGCCAGTCTGCAGCCCTGTCCATTGGTAGTCACGCCCAGCTCGAAGTCTCCATCTCGGTGACTAGCTAGCAGCGTGAACGTGCATAAGTCCGGCTGATCCGTCACATTTACTGGGATCCGCATTCTCTTAGCTTGGCTGACAATTTGCTCAACCAGTTCTCTCTCATGAGTTGTTTCGGGCCAACTTGCAAAGATTGCATCCACAACTCCATCAACTTCAGGTCTGCCTGCCTTGGTTAGTAATTCACATTTGTTTTGCGCCGCCTCTTGAATACTAGCATTTATGACCTCTGCACCTTCGGCCTCCAATTTAGCTTGTCTGCTCGAGCTTATTGGGTCATGACTGTTATTGTTTCCAAGAACCAGTATCCGATGGCCGGTGGACCGTATATTAAGAAGCATCAGTTAATATCAACTAGTAACGTAGATTGAATATGAATGAATGAAGAATGTACAAATGGTTTGAAGTCTTTCAATTTTCCAATTTTTCACTCTTCATTATTTATGTCAAGTCGACATTGCAATTTCACGTGATCGGGTTTTGTGTTAGTCATAGTACTAACTAGAGACCTATTACTGGTCGCAAAGTTAGATCTTACTACAACGGAAAAAATAGATGGAGACCATTCAACGCAGTCTTTTCATGGCATTTGCTACTCTTTTTAAACCAAAATTCAGGCAAGCTGCGTGAGTCCAGTCGAGTCATCGCCTGTAGCTTTGCTTATTAATCTATTGCACCGAGAAACCGACAATCACTTCAGCCGCGCAAAAAAATCAACTGATGAATTTCTTTTTCCAAGATTAAATTTTTAGCTTCGCCAACTTTAAATTATAAGCTGACCGTCAGAACCCGGAGACTGGAACACGAACTTTTCATCAAATTTCCGGCTCAGCTGTTTATTTTTATCGAATTACTCTGTTGTGTGCTTCCTGTGAAACATGGTCAAACGTTCTGCTGGTTTAGGTAAAACTGCGAAGAACAAGCGGCTAAAGACCGAACATGCTGACAATGATGGGTCGTCCGTTGTAGCCAGTACTTCCTCTGCCAGTCCTGCTGCAGATGCAGAAGACAATACCGGAATTGATAGCACATCCGAAGCTACTATTGCGATTGATGAGAATATTGACGAGAGTGACGAACTAGGTCAATTGTATGCCCTTTTCAAGACATTTAAGGAATCCAAGAAAAGCTCCCCGAAGCTACTTTATGGAATTGTGCACGAATGTGATCGTATCTTACGGAACTTTGACCCTGAGAAATCCAAAGATAAGAAACTGCCGGTCCAATTTCACAATACGTATGCTCTAGCACTGCTTAATTTGGCTCAATTTGCTGAACCGTCGTTGCCTAAATCAGCCGATGCCAAGGGAAAAGGAAAAGGAAAGGCTAAAGGCAAAGGCAAAGGCAAGGCCACCAAGGCAGATTATGGAGATAGCAATGATCATGCCAAAGTGCAGGACACGAGTCAAGATTTCATCAATGCTGCATTGGATAGAATAGAAATCGGATTGTCACAATATCCCGATGATACAGATTTATTACAAGCAAGGGCCAAAGCAAATATCGCATTGTGCGATGAAAATATTAAACAAGGACAAGACTCACAGGCTAGATATCAAGCCGCAATTGATTCTGCTCATCTAATAGACAAGGCAATCAAAGATTTTGATAAAGCTGAAGAAAAACTTGAAAAGTACGTAACCGACCAAATAGAGCTGATCGAGGCGCTACTTGAAATTGCTGATGGTTTTGGAGTTTTGGAGGAGGAATACGAGGAGGAGAACGAAGAAGAAGGAGAAGAGGAACAAAAGGAAAATAACGGCAAACTCGCCACATATAAATCGCAGTATCTTGAGTGGAGCAAAGATAAGTGGAATAAGATTATGCAAGACAAAGATGAAGAGATAGCTAGAAGAGCTCGTCGAGGTGTGGGACAATACTATTTAAGTTTGGCAGCTCCTATTCTAGCTCGACTTGAGGAAGAAGATGAGGAAGAAGAGGACGAGAGCGAGCAGGAGGAGGCAAGCAAAGAAATTAGTGAAGACAATGAAGCTGCTAAGAAACTTCTTCAACAAGCTCTAGATTATCTTGTAAAGGCTGAAAAAGAAGACGATGGTGAGACCTACGCTATGGTCGCTGAAGCCCAAATCAGTTTGGCCAATCTTTATGACTTAGAGAGTGACAGCCAAAAGAAGCTATATAAAGAGGCCATTGGTAAGTTACGTAGAGCTCAACGCCTAGGTTATGGCAACTACCAAGAGCTCATTACTGATTTAGAGGAGAGCTAGCCGAAGCAAGAAGCGATATGTACATACATTATATATATAATTTATTTTAACCTGAAGGCGAAAAAAAAAAAAAAAAATCTATGCAATTATGCCATGTTAAACATTATTGTTAGACATTGTTTATTAAACTGCGCTATTATCCGTATCAGCTCAAAAGCTGGCCCTCTCTTCAATAGTCACATATGGTGTCGGCTGACTCTGGACGGCATATCGATCAACATCCCATCCGGCTAACTTTAGCGCGGCCTCAATCTGTAGCTTGTCAAAGACCTTCTCAACTACTTCTCGCGACTGTACGATGACATCTAACGGTTCCACCATTTCCGGCCCGCTAGTAGTCTGATTCCATCGTGCAATCAACAATGCATGCACCCAAGCCCGGAGTTCCGTCGACTTGTTTCGGGTGTTTGTCATGCATATCTTCACACTGTCCCCGGAAAAATAAATCAAGTATCCCGATACGTAGTAATTGCATGCCTTCGCCAGATGATCGAATGACAAATACGGAGGGAGGGTACCTATAAACGCCTGAAATCCGCAAAATTCACCATGACCGATGAGAACTCCATACTTGCCTGTACCTGTTGGCGCGTACCATCTCAGTGCCCCGTCTTTTTCTAAAATTCGTTCGCGATACGATACCTTTCGTGGTGACAATATCAGTCTTGACAGTGCTGTTGCGATGCTGGAAGACGAAGAAGAAAGAGGGCGCGGTGGCGGTGGTGTCTCACTCGGTGTGGATGCAGAACTTGGCAGACTGTCAGTGGATCTCGGATCTACAGGCGGCGGTGATGGCTGTTTCTCATTGATGGACCTATCATTATCCTCGCTTGTAGCGATCCTTGCATATGTGCCCTCAAATTCCGGTAATGAATGGATAATGTCACCGAACACTATGTTCGTTCTTTGGCGGTTGAAATTGGTCATCACAACTGATGACACTGCCCGATAGTTGGTATAAAGATGCAACATAAGCAGAACAATCACAGTTATCCACATTTCTCGGCCCTCGCCTGGCACCAGCTTGACCACAACACTGCCCACCAGCATACCCATCAACGTTATCACAGTTTCCTGAGACTGGTCTTTAGCATTGACGTCGGCAATACTGCCCCGAACCGGGTCAGTGAAATGTTGTGTCAGCGCAGCTCGTGATCCGCCGGCGAGCACTCCACATATGCTTCTAAGAAGCCCCGACATACATAACAGCACCAAACGAGTCGACCGACTAAGCGGGAACATTGGAGACATGCAGTCAAACAGGATAGCCGAGTCATTGACAAGGTCAGCCATGTATCGGTACTTCTTGCACTCTGGCTCTAATGCAGCTCCTAATCTCCAGGCGAATAAAATGGTGCCCAGTCTTCCCACAGTCTCTTGGACAATTTTCATAAATAGCGCCGACGTAGACGTCGCCTGCTCATCGCCTACACCGACCGCACCCAATGCTGCACGGTTGGCGAACAGGTTAGCAATCGAACTGCAGAACGCTTGGATACTGTCGTACCATTGGTATCCCAGATAATCCGAAGTTACACTATGAGGGAATCCCGTAGGAAGGAAAACATTGACTAGCGATTGGATGTAGTCTACGCCACCAGGCTTGGATTTGTCTTTTAGTTTACGTTTCGACAGCGTGGACCGTGACGTGCCTTCGTAGATCGAGTCTAGAAAACCATTCTTGTCGCACTCATGCACAAGCACATGTTTCGCTGGCGCTTTTTCTAGATCGTGCGTGGGAGATGGGTCCATCGTTGTAAGGCAGTATATAGGTAGATGAACAGGAGCTAGTTGTCGTCGTCTAGTCTACTTTTATTTGCGTTAGCAATTTGTAGTTTAATTCAGCAGCGCTTGTTCGGTGGGGATCGTCCAACCTCGATTCAGTCCAGCTTTAAACAGTACGGTTCAAATTAAATAGCTCCCTAATTTATGAAACTAGGCCCGCATTCCACAAAGTCAATGGTCGTTCACTCAGTCAATTAACGTATGTACGCTTGTCTATAAGTCTATGTGTTAACAAGGAACCAGAAAGAGCACAGAGTCAATCAATTAAAACGCAACTCCAACAATTTTATAGACTTGACACGCTTGGTATGACACGACGCCCTGCTTGTCTCCTCTGTTTTCCGATCCTCAAACTACAGGATCTACCACCTTGAGTATCCGAATATCCAATATCCAACGGTAAAGTTAAATAATGGCTGGCATCCCCCCCATGCCGACTCCCTCGTCATCGCGGGGCTCAACCTTATCATTGCCCATCCACCAGCTAACAAACGGATTAACAACAAAACAGCCTAACTTTAATTCATCATCTGGAACTAAGAAGACACTAGCTAGATTTCAAGCGACGTCTACTACTAGTACCTCGTGACCGACTACTACTGCACGTCGTGCCCACTATTAACTAGTCTACTGCTCTACTTAATTAAACAAAACACACACACACATACGCATATGAAGCACACTAGATACTTAGCCATCTATTTATGCTTTATACTATATCCTTTAGCTCTTAGATTGCTTGGCATTTCCGATCGATCGATCGATCATCGCTCGATCATTTTGCATTCACCGGCTACGTTAATTTGTATTAGCTTAAACAATATTTGTCAGTTTGTTTCAATTAAACTCTCTTTTTTCCTATACCTTATTTTACTCTTTTTCCCTTCTTTTCTTTTCCCTGTTAATTCTCGTCACCTTACTCGAATCTGTTAGTCCTCCCATTTTTATCATTTTCATTATTTATGTCCTTGTCCGTTTCCGGTTAACTCCCCACCCGATTATGCGTCCACTCCGCTACCTCCGCTAACTTTCTCGGAGTTTACTCACACACTCCTGCATCCGAATGTTCAAACTAACTTTACGTGGCACGTGACCTATTACATCATTTCTAGAAGGTCTATACATTTAGTTACGTTAGTAGATATGGAAGGTAACCCTTTTTAGCTCAACATAGCCAGTTGTCTCGCATTTAACTAATTTAACCTCATCCGTTAGCAACAACTCTTTTTCTCTTCTATATTCTTCTATTTATCATCACACCATGAGTACGAACGACCACAACACCAGCAGTATTATTAACAACGACAATTTAAATCTACTTATCTCCTTCGCCCAGAAGTCGCCTGATCTGAAGTGTAAGTATATTATCATTTGATTATCTTGTGATGTGGCGGGCGCTGCTCTCGAGCTGTCAGGATCGGACGTCACAGGGAAACGACGGATTACCGAACAGAAGCGATCAAAGAAATGAGACCGGAGGACCTGTATCTGAATGTTATTCCGCTACACCTGCACCGGATCTGAGCTACGTTCCTTGAGCCCAGTGCCGATAACGCCTATATGTCCGCCGCTGCATCTGGGGACACGCGGGCGGCCGGTCATGTGGTTTAGCTCGCATTTTCGATTTTGCAAGATGCGCTACATATTGGCTTATCGCTGTGCTCCTACCGATGTATGCGATGTGGCGATTTCGTGCTATCCGGTCTCTGCCTCTGATTACGGTTAACCCTCATTTCTCACCGCCGTCCCACCTCCTGCCTGCGAGTGACGCATTCGATTAAAGTTACATATGCCGCAGCTATTGCATTGCCCCGCGTTTTATGCATCTGATTGTCCTTCTATTTTTAAAGTTGCTAACTAACCAGCTGACTCCTTATCTATATCCGTTGCTTCAAGCTGTCCAATCTCACTTTTACGTTCTCTGCATCCTCAAATAGGCCAGTCATCGACTTTGACTTATCAAGGGAATAAACTCGAAGATTCAAGAACTTTGGCTGATTACAACATGGGTTCAGGCTCAACTATAAATTGCTCATCGGCATCTGCGAGTGCCGGCACCAGCAGCAGCAGCACGCCGTCCTCTGTTCCAAAAAAGTCCCGGAAACGCTGCTCTTTCAAGAACTGTATTTCCGCGCCCTTGCGCGGTGTAGGAACTTGTGGCTTTTGCCAGGGGCAGTTCTGCAGCAAGCACAGACTTTTAGAACACCACGAATGTGCAGGTTTACAGAACTGCAAACAACAAATGCATGAGCGTAATGCCGTTAAATTACAACAACAACAAACTGTCGCCAACAAGGTATGAGTGATTTGCTGTTATGATTGATCGATTATTTATGTACTAATTAATTCCTTTACTTGATATTTCTGTCTCTATTAGTATCTATCTGTGACCCACTGCACGGCCTCCAATACGTCGTCAGTAATTGCCTGAGGCTTGACTGTTAATATATCTCCGTCTTTATACACGCCTGTTCGCACTAGTACTGTGTCCCATCCGAACGCACTTGCCCCCGCTAGGTCCGACGCCGGATTATCCCCAACCATAATCACCTTGTCGAGAACGTGGCCGTCGTCTTCATGTTTCAGCATTTTCTCGGCATACTCATACGTAGTCCTCGTAGGTTTACCAATAATGTTCGACTCCAGCGCGTGTCCCGTTGTCTTCTCGTAGAGTGCGTGAACAAGGTGTCGGAACGCCCCCTGCCCGTACCTCACCTGCGGATAATCTGTAGCCCACACTAGGTCATTGTTGGAAAAGTGAATGGGAATAGATGGCCGGTTGCTGTGCTCGTCATGTTTCCGTCTCGTGCCCAACACTCCTTTTTCACTCAACGCGAGATCCATTATGATCTGGGTGTCTGTGCCAATATCCCGACTATCATGGAAGACCAGCACCGCGTCATATGGCCGTGCGTCGACATCTACCGTCGGATCACTCCACTTCTCCAGCTCGTGTGGCTGGAACCGGTGGTATGGCCAGATCGTCGGATATTTTTTGACAATGTCTACTGGAAGCACTACATCCTTGAACCCGTATTCTTTGGCAACACTTCGACATCTATCGCCGTGTCCGCCCACCACCAACACTCGCTGGTATTTGTCTTTTAACTGCTGATATGGCGTGTGACATTGCAGCAGTCGATCTGTCTGTATTTCCGTATCTAATGTTCGGCTCAATTTCTTCGCTCTCTCAGCCTCGCTGATCCCCCCTCCATTGGTCATCAAGATCCAAGGGATCCGTTTCCGATTGAGTAATTCTAATGCCTTTGGTCCTTGTGGAATGGTCCGACTGCCGCGAAGCAGCACTCCATCGATATCAAAAGCAAATGCCACCGACCGTTTCATGTTCGTGAACTAGTTGGTTTTGTTATTCCTGAATCGGAATAGTCGGTCCGACTGGCCACAAATAAGTTGTGCATTACCGTACACTATTTACACTTTAATGTGTGTCCTGTACCTTAAGGTTCTGCAGGCTTGTGTTTCACCTAGCCATTTACCGTCGCCATGTCAAACGAGGAAAATCAGTTGGTAGAACTGTTCAAACGCAAAGGCGTATTTGACGACCTGCGTCGCACTTTATTTGCTCAATTTAAAGAAAATGTGAGTTTTTCGAGAACTTCTTCCGTTTGGTTTTTTCTTTTTTTTTTTTTTTTTTTTTTTTTTTTTTTGTTTGTCTAACATGTCAATAAACCGAGACCTCGAATCAGCAATTGAAACTCTAGTGCAAGATCAAGTAAGAAAGGACCCCGATTTACTGCAAAGAGAAAGAACAAAATCCGTCGCTCTAATTGAAGGAGAATTCAATCGACAAGCTAGAGGCGCCAATAAGGATATGTCAAGATACATCGACGCGAAAACTTCTGAATCCCCTGACGTGTACAAACGAGTAGAAAGAATCGTACGTGAGCTATATGAAAAGGAACAAAATGAAAAGATCAACGGCAAGACCCACAAAGGATCTGATAGTGCTAACGGAATTGACAAGTGAAACAAGAAAATGAAAAAACCATTAGAAATGCCTACACTGTATAGATGAATCAAGTGCAGATGGCCAAGCGAACAGTGTGAAACGAGCGAAAATGGCATAAGCTGCGACTCGTCAAATATTTTCTATTAATGCCGTAGTCTTCGCTGCTGCTCGCTTATCTAGACCAATGCATATTCGCGCTACCCCTGCCCTGATATTGTTTATATTGAACGGCCGCTACGGACCTTGTAGTAATCCTCCCACCCACTTACGACGTACTTTCTTTCTTTTCTAATGGTTTCAGCCATTCATTTAGCCTGGCTTATCCTTGGTGCAGCCGCCGCTCCTATAGAACAAGAAGTTCTTGCTGCCCCGTCCTCACTTTCGTCTTTATCAGTACATGATGAGCTCCCAATAGTCAACACCTCCGCGCTGCAATCTTACATTTCTAAATCTAACCTAGAATCTCGTGCAAACAAGCTATATGACATTGCCAAATTATCTGAGCCGGAGCACAACCATCCCACTCGAGTAATCTCCTCCGCCGGTCACAATGCGACAATTGACTACATCGTGGATACTTTAAACGCTCTGGATTACTATGATGTGTCCACTCAGTCTTTTGCCGCCGTGTATGGCTCCATCAAGTCATACTATTTGTCTGTCGATGGTAAGAATGTTACGAACGTGGTACCTATGTCCATGTCTCCTCCTACTGGCCGCGGCGACGGTGCTAGCCCTGTGACGGCAAACTTAACTGTCGCTCGTAACGCAGGCTGCAAGCCCTCCGATTATGATGCACAATCTATGGCTGGTTCTATCGTATTGATCAAACGTGGCCAGTGCGCCTTCGGCACAAAATCTGAATTGGCTGGTCTCGCGGGCGCCTTAGGTGCTATCATATACAACAACGAAGACGGCGTTATTTCCGGTACCCTCGGCACACCAATGGAACACCAAGTTTCTACTGTGGCTATTCACAAAGAATTGGGTGAGCAGTTGGCTGCTCGTCTCCTCGATGGACCCGTTCAAGCCAAGCTGTTCGTAGACTCCGCCATCCACATTATAGACACTCTCAACGTAGTCGCCCAGTCCCGTCTCGGCGACAAAGAAAATGTTGTAATGTTGGGTGCGCATTCCGACTCTGTGTCTGCCGGTCCTGGAATTAACGACGATGGCTCAGGCACCATATCTCTGTTGGAAGTCGCTACTGCTTTGACTAACTTTAAACTGAACAATGCCGTTCGCTTCGCCTGGTGGGCTGCCGAAGAAGAAGGATTGTTAGGTTCCGACTACTATGCAGAGAATCTCTCTGCCGACGAGAACCTGAAAATCAGACTTTTTATGGACTATGACATGATGGCATCTACGAACTATGCCTACCAAATATACGATGCCAACAATGAGGATCACCCCAATGGATCCGGCAACCTGCGTGAATTGTACGAGAACTTCTACAGTGACAACGGCTTGAACTTTACTCTGGTCCCCTTTGATGGTCGCAGCGATTACGCCGGATTCTTGCTGGCAGACATTCCTTCCGGCGGCGTGGCCACTGGCGCCGAAGGCATTAAGACTGTTGAAGAAGCGGAGATGTTTGGTGGTAAGGCTGGCATTGCCTACGATCCCTGTTACCATGAGCCATGCGATGGACTCGACAATGTAGACTATGAAGCCTGGATAGTTAACACGAAACTGATTGCTCATTCAGTAGCCACATACGCTAATTCATTTGATGGTTTCCCTGAAAGAGAACCCCCTGCGTACGGCATGGCTAGGCGTGCTGGTACAGAGAGCACCGAGGATTCTTCTAGTCCATTGTTTTACTACAAGGGTTCCTATCTTGCATATTAGAGATATTATTACGATTAATGCTAATTGAAATATAATACATCAGTTTTGTCTTATTATTTGTCCTATCCTTTATTTATACTGTTCATATGTCACTCGATCCACCCTCGGTCGCATCCTTGCTTAAACAACTACGCAGCTTCCATTGCACACGGGACATTCCGTGCCTTTAGCTCGAATAAATGGAGGATCATGTTTCTTGCAAAAATCTGTATGCGTCCTGCAGTAGTATAATGTTGGTCCTGTGTATGTATACCTCTGTGGTATTTCGACCAAGTCGCATTCTGGCCCGTCCCCGTCACAAAGCCACTGCTTTCCTATTTCAGGCATTTTCACGGTCTATATATTGTGAATTATCAAAAAAAAACCGGCATTCTGTGCGGTTTTATGCCGTTTGCAGGTCATAGCTGAACGTTGACTACCGGGTCAGATGATTTGGCGCATGCATGCCAACAATTAAATCCGGAAGCGGAGAGCAGAGAGCAAGGCAAAGGAAAGAGAAAGTGGACGCTTTAGATGACGGCGGCCAACAATCAGGGAAAAGCGGGGCTGCTGGATTGGGAAAAGTGAATCTTTTAGGTTGTAGACCCAAGGATATAATTCATGTGATGGCTATAATTGCAATATTGCTATACAGTGTATGCTTGATTAATTCTTTTACATGTTTTTGTCTTGTCTTTAAACAATTGGTTGTCTTTTCTCGCCTATTTTCTCACATAACAATACATGATGATACTTTGGGATAACACTGGGGACAACATTCATCAGCGGGATAAAAGATCAGCTTTTCATGATGTATACAATAGTCCGTATGAACTTCACAATAAATAAATTTCATGTTTCGAAACCTGCTTCTTCCACGCACCGGCACAATATTGCAGTCTGCCGACGACCCATCACACAGCATTGATATTCAATTTGAAACGTCGAATAAAAATGAAAAACTGCTACTATAAAATAAATAATGAGAAGAATCCCTGATCAAAATGCTACAGTTCTTGTTGTGTTTGACATTTCTCTTTTTATAGCTCTCCATGCATGTACCATGTCTACCCCACCTTACACCGGATGCACCATGCAAAACCCTTGATATGCACCCTCATGCAAGTCCACAATCAAGACGTCACTCGAGACGTGCGAGGACGATGAAACAGAGAAACAGATTTAATAAAATCGAAAAAAAGTAGAAGGCAAGTAAAATATAAAAAAAACGACAATGAAATCAGTTATGTTGAGACAGTTAGTAAATACAATTCGATATAAGGCAACAGTTGCTGTCGATTTCACGCAATCGTACAGAACCCTTGATTTTTGATAACCTCACACTCGGGACATGGATCATCCTCTCCAAATATCACAGGCTCTCCGTGCCTCAAACACGATTCTTCATGAATCGCACAAACCTTGACGTCAGTTCGATGGATCCGTATTAGACAACATGGACAATCGTCATTCTTATGCTCACAGGTTTCCGGCATAACGGACGGAGATACGAAAAGTCCGATTGAGAGAAAAAAGAAAGGAAAAATTACAACTCAGTAACAGGACAATTCACTCTTCGTTTGTCGCCTAGAATCCTCAACTGACAGAAGATGTTAGATAATTGTTTTGAATTTTTGTTTCTTTGTGGCCTTTTTAAATGGGAAGTATAGGGTGTAGCAAGCCATCCCTTGAGCCCATTTTTATAATCTTCTCAATCCTTGAAATTCCGACATCTGCATCTACCCCGAACAAATGCGGGGCATGTGATGTGATGTGAAACAAACGTAAAAAAAACGAGAAAAAAGAAAATAAACTAGAACAAAAAAAGGAAAAAAATGCGGTGGCTGGCACACTGAGAAATAAAAAAAGAAAAAACAAAGATGATGACGAAATTCTTACAAAGACTGAGATTGCCGACCAACTGGTGGCTTCCACTGCTGTGGTAAATAAATAGTACATGAATCTCGTTTGCTTATCTACATATGTATCTTGCGGTTGCAGCATCTCATTAGCATCGCGGGCAATAATCCCCCAGTCTAAAGAATACCGGATCCCGGTGTCTCAGGCAGTAGTCCTGATGCCGTACACAATATTTTTCGAACCCTTTGGGAATATAGACCTTTTTGCACGTAGCGTTGTCATCTCGCTGAGGACAGCTGTTGGCGGCAAAAGGAATTGGCATTGACAGCGTCATTGTAGAAAGAGAGAGTCTATGCGATAGTGGCAGACGAACCAGGCGAGTTGGTAAAGCCCTGCTATAGCTCTTCTCGCTGTCTGCGAAATTTGTTACCTTTTAAACGCTCAGTTTTATCTCTCCCAGCCCTGCATGCCGCCCGTTTGTGGCTGCAAACTGTGGGGCCTGGGCCCCATTGTATGCAAGCTAAATTTTCCTAAACTCGGCTACCATAGCAAACCCACCTAGCCCATGCAAGCGACCGAATGACCATGCTGTCTCAGATATCCAAGAACGGCATATGGATGGCTGCCTGCCTGCAACTATCCACATGATCGCTCGCAAACCTAGCCAATTAGCTTTTTCTCTTATTTTCGGCTAGCTTTTAATCCGCTTTCATTTATTTTTTTTCGGAATTTTCGTGCGTCGTGCTGTCTATCTTGTCTCAAGCCCTGACTTACACCGTCGGTGCATCTGCATTGTGCCATCATTGTTTACATGGGTCAGGGATCACACTTTACCCGCACACTACTCCGGAAAAAGGAAAACAAAAAAGTATGAGATTATCCTCCCACCACTTGCCGGTGTTTTCACTGATTTGTTCCTTGATGACCATATAGCTCAATAATATCTGTCATCTTGGTGTCTTTTTTTTTTGTTTGTTTGTTTTTTGTTTTTTGTTCGTTTTTGTTTTCTCTGTCTTTTTTGAACTCCGTCTTGCCTTCTTGGTGAACCTAAAAGTTAGCTAACTAACCTCTCTTCGTTTTTCCTCTCCTCGCTAACTCTAATTTATTTATTCGTCTTGCTGCTTCCGCTAGCTAGCCATGAATGATGGACTCGATGTACTGTCCGGCCTGACTCGCTTGTCATTAAAACACGACGATGACATCTATGGCAGCCAGTATTCTCGCAAACTTCGTGACCATCCTTCGGGCTCCTATTCAAATAATAATAGTAATGACGCAGAAGACGTAGAAATGCTAGACGCCGATGACAGCCCGCGTCGCTCAGCCAGTCGCTTCCACCAGCAGTACGTGCCCTACTATAATCCGCCCCAGCAGTTACACAGTGAAAGCTTCCGGCCTGCGCGGCTCCAACACCAAGAACAACACCAACTTCCTCCGCCTCCTTCTAACCTGCTCTCTGATGTGCTGCCTCCAAAAACTGCCTTTGGAGTATCGCAATTGTTCTCGCCCACTCGATTAGGCGCTCAATTGGCTCTGATACAAATAGACAATGATGCCCAAAAGAACACTGACAGTGCCAGTGGGGACGACGCTGGCACCAGCGAGACTGCTGATATGACGAGCAATCGTGCCCCCGTTGCCGACTCTTCGCTCAGACACAGAATAACTAGTACTGCGAGGCCATCACCCTCACCTTCACCGCCGGCGTCACAGCCTGTCACTGACAGTGGCATTGCATCTGACACTAACAACGACCATCCTACTCTCTCGTTTGGCCCGCCGCTCAGATCGGACTCGACTTCACCGCCGCCGCCTGCATCCTCGGGCCCTTCTACTGACAATGCTCCGTCTTCTTCCTCGGCCCTTCTGCCCATGCCAACTCCCGCTTACATCCACCAACATGCTCCAATTGCCAAGGCGTATATTTTAAGTTCTTATTTGCAATTGCTATTTAATCTGACCTTGTGGTCCTTGTTTTTTTATGTTCTCGGATCCACCCTAAAATCCTTCTGGGTCGACGTCGATCGGCGCTTCGAACTGCTCAGCTCTCAGCTACTGAATAAGATCGCCTCTTGCACTCGCCAATATCTACAGAACGACTGCCGCCCGGACATCCAGCCTCCCGCGCTCAGCGACAAGTGTCTAGAGTTACAAGACTGCATGTCCCTCGATCCTGACGGCCTGAGTAGAATAGCAATCGGCGCCGAAGTGGCCGCCATGGCTTTGGATAGATTCTTCGATGCTATATCTTTGAGAACGATGGCCATGTGTTTGACTGCTGTCATCTCTGTAATATTTAGCATGAACATGGCTTTTGGCTTCTTTAGAGCAAAAGCGTTTTATACGGGCAAAAGATGGCGTCGCCCAAGAAAAAACAATAACAGGGTGTTAAAAATGCAAAAGCTTAAGTACAAGTAGTCGGCGCGCGGGCGATCAGTTACTACTGTTAGGGCAACTGTCTGACAGTCGAAAACTGCAAGTCGAAGATAGAGTAACACAGCGAAAACCGCATATCAGCATAACCCAGTGGTGAGCTTGAACCTCTGGATATTTAATATTATTTGATTCCTTCATAGCGCCATAGCGCAATATACATACATAAACACATATACACATATACGCATATGCAGACAAGAAATTTAATTTGTTTACTTTGTTTATTTACATTTGTCTACTACCGCCTTGTTTTGTATTTACAATCCCCTTCCACCAGCATATGGCATTCTATTCGGCATTCTCTTCTGCACCTTAACCCAGTCAATACTCTCAAACAAATTCTCCAAGAATCTTCGCTTACCTGCTACGCCGTAATCTGTCAGATATACGTGCTGCCACACATTGAAGTTCACTAGCGGCACAATATTCTGAACATATAACTGACTAGTGTTGATTCCCACGGTCGCCGACAAGTTAAGCGGACTAGTCAATCCTCTACCGGCGCCTGCGCGATACGCTGCTGATGACGACGATGACGATGCTCTGCTACTACCAGCCGCGTTGGCGCCTTCATCCGCAGCACCCTTCGTCCTGTCCGCACTACTGTATCCCGACAAAGTTCCTGCATTATATGTGTTAACCACTCCTAGTTTCTGATCCGCATACACTAACCAAGTGTATCCGTTGCCAAACATCGCATCCGCCCGGTTGATCATTAGCTGTTTGAACGATAGTGCAGATCCAAAGCTGTTGAGAATGTTCTCAGCCAGCTTGGACGTCGGTGACGACTGCTGCGCAGCCGAAGAGCCTGAAGTAGAAGCACTTGAGAGTGTCGAAGAGAATGTGCCTGTTGACAGCGACGAAGATAGTGATGGCCATCCTCGGCCTTCATGTTCCAGCTCTTCTGTAACCTTAGTAGATGTGTCTACAAACCGTAGCTCCTTTTCCGTCGGCCGTCCCACGGGTCTGTCGGGATCCCGCGACGACGACAGCAGTGTCGAAAAGAAAAACTCGTTATTATATGCTTGACTGGCATAAAATCCAATTTGTGCCCATCTTTCGTCTTCTCCTCCGTGGACCTTGGCGGTCTCCACCAAGGTTGCTATATCGGCGTCTCGCACCTCTTGACTGCTTCCCTCTAATAATTGGTTTAACTCATCTAATACATGCTGTTGATATTTGTACCATGCTACTTCAAGGCCCTCCTTTGACATTAACCCTGGAATACCGGCCTCTGGGTTTAACGATTCCAACTTAGGAACTGTGTGTATGCTTCGTCGGCTTACAGCCCCGTTGATGAGCCTGTTTACCCCACTAATCCTACTCCTTAAATGACGAACTGTTGAAGCCATCTTGTCCTGTAAACAGTGAAGTGTAAGTCCTATTGGGATTTTTCAGCCAGTCCAATTTTTCAATACCATTAACCTTAAATGTGGGTTAGGGCCCCACCCCCCGATGGTGTAATGTATGAACTGACAAGGACCATCCCGAGGATGATTTCAATGCGTAACTAGCAAATAGTTAAATTGAACAAAAACGATGAAATATATTAATAAGCTACTACTTTGGGTTCTTCTTGCTCCTCTCTGTTTAGGATCCCCGGCGTCGAGATCCCACTTTCAAACTTTTGACTCTTCTTAGTAGTCCATTGCCTACCCCGCCTCCACTACTTTCCTTCTCCTCTGCCTTAGATGCTGGCCCAGCTGATCCCGTTCTAGACATGGGCGCAAACTGGTCTCGTGAAGGTGCCGGCGGTGGCGTTGGCGTGGTTCCGCCTAAGCTTGATGATGATGATGTTTTGTTATGATGCTGTTGATAATATTGATGCTTGCTGTTAAAATTGCTTCCTGCACTGCCGTCGTACTTTGGCTGAATCGATGCACTGTTGCCGCCACCACCTCCGGCTGCTCCTCTTAGCCGTTGAACAATCGACTTCTTCCTTCCCAGACTATTCTGAATATTCTCTTCTGTGGATTTGGCAATCGCTTCCCGTGACGCCGGTGTTCCGTCCAAAAATGTCGAGCTGCCTAATCCCATCGTCGTACTAGCATGCACTGGTACAACTTTCGATCCCGGATCGAAAATTAAATCATTGTGTGAATTCTTCAACGACGGTGATGACGACGCTGCTGCCGGTGCCCTCGGCCTGAGCGGCGCGCTGGCCGTCGCCGAATAGTCCTGGTACGCTTCGTCGATGTTTCGACCTAATATGTTGTCCTCCGCTGCGTATTTCTCTCTCGGGTCCATGGCCGGATTCAGACTGTTGTTGGCCCCATCAATTGGAAACGCTGCCACTGGGGCCTTCTTGGAGTTCTTGTTGCGGTGAGGCGTGCAGGCATCAAACGGTCCGTCGTGGTGGAACGATCCCGGTCCGTACAGCCCTGTGACATCAAGTTTATCGATTACATCCAGCGGAAGCTTCTTCTTTTCCCGCTTGCGTCGCTCCCGGTCCTTTTCTTTGCTTTCCTTCGACTTCTCCTTGCTGCTGTCTCCATGATGGTGATGATGATGACGGTGATGGCGATCACTGCGGCTTCCGTCGCCATCTTTGCTACTGCGTGCCTCTCTCACTTCTACTGTGCTGTTGTTCTTCGATGACTGTGCTGATGTCTGGGCCGACGTCGCCGGCGTGCTAGACATTGACCTCAAATTCGATCCCGATGGCTTTCCGCCTAATCGCGGCCGCTGCTGTTGTGGCTGTCCCTGCGAGCCCAATGGTGGCGATACCGACGATGAGCTGCCGCTGCCGCTGCCGCTGCCACTACCGCTGCTCACAGACGAGTCTGACGTAGATCTGATTAGGTGTGGAGGAATTGCCGCCGATTGGCCGTATCCATGACTCGGCTTGGTTGAGGACGGCGGTCGCTCTGGCGGCCCCAAACCGCCATTGCCATTAAACAACGGACTCTCATCTCCTTCCTCAAAGCTGTTTCGTCTACTCACTTCCTCCATGTCCTCGAGAAACGGATTGGTCGACTTGCGGTACATGGTGTTTCTATTGGGGTTGCTCAGTGGTGGATATCGTCTGGTTAGTTACTAACAATTCTAATAGCAATTAAAACAAAGGTTTTCCAAAATCCTGTTCCTTCTTTCTTTTTTTGCCCAATCTATTCTGTCTCCTGCATATGTTCCTGACAAGGTGGGGCCATGCCCTGTTTAGCCGCATGCCTTCTCCCACAGCCACACACCTCATCCAAAACAAACACAAAACAAATGTCAAACTTTAGTCTGTTTCGCTTTGATTTGATGCCGTTTTCTTTTTTTTGCTCTTTTTTGTTTGTGTTGCTGCGTCCTTCTTGCTCTATTTTCCTGCTATCTTCGTCGCCTTTTTTTTTTTTTTTTTTCGTTTCGCTTGCTTTCTTTTTTTTTTCTTCTTCTTCTCATTCCTTCCTCCCACCTCATGTTCTTGTTTATCTTTCGTTTCCCATTCCGGCCTAGCTCTCAAACAACGAACGTCCCACCGCGCTAGCCCCACAATACAAGTCAACAGTAACCATTCCAAAACAAGCAAAACAAAATACCGGCAGTCAAACAAAGAAATCAAAAAATAAAAAATAATTAAAAAAAGAAACCAAAAAAGGTTTCGGCACCAGAAAAATAAACGAAACATAGAAAAAATAAATAGAACAAATTTCAAAATCAATCACCCCATGAAACAAGCTTCTTCCCTTCCTTCCTTCCTTCATCATTCGACTTACCTTTGGCTGACTCCTGTGTCCCACGACGCCGACGATATGGTCGACATCGGCCGGAAATCACTGTACACAGATGACGTAACCTGTCTCCGTGCTGCTATATCGGTTCTCAACATTCCATTTCCTGCTGCTCCCCCATTCCTTCGTCCCATAGGCTGAAATTTAATCTGGTCCTGACTAAATTTCTCCTCATATGGCGACCCTCCCGTTGTGCTCATCGTCCATTCCGATGACGCTACCGAACTTCGAAACGGATTATTGGACGAGAACGGTGCCGCCGTCGTTCCTGGCACCAGCGCTCCACCTCCTGTGCCTCCTATTGATCCGCTCCGCCCGCCTGATGTATCTATGTGCCCTTGAAATCGTACTCGTTGCTCAATCATGTTTGTTCTTTGGCTTTTTTGTGTCTGTGCTTGTGTTGCGTTTTTAATATTTACTTGTTCTCTTCCTATGTGCTCCTGCGCCTTGTGCCGTTGTTCTATGTTCTGTTGCTATCCACCCGTTGCTCTACTCCTGTCGTGCTGCCTCCTACCTCTGTGCTAATAATAGTTTTGATCCTTTAATCTATAACCTTGTAATGTGTTTCGTGTTTCTTTGCGCAGTTGTTCCGCCCGTTCACTTTTCTCACAATTTGCCTGCGCTATCCTGCATCAAATTGCTTTCTCACTCTTGCGTTTCTCTCAACTGCCTGTCTATTACAAAACAATAATAAACCTATGCTGCCTCCTTTCTCCCGTTGTCAACGTAACCCACACTCTGGGTAAGGGCTCCCGGCCTAAATACGCAAAAAAGGGGCGAAATCCAGGGGAACCGTCTCGGGGTCCAGTAGCATATTCGCACGCTTATTTGACACTTTTCGCGGAGACTGCATACTGGATCTGTGTGCATCTTTTCTGTTATGCTCGCTGTGCCGTTCAGCCGGGCCTATTTCTGATTTGAGGGGTTCACACGCTGTCAATTGTTGGACAATGGCCTGGCCTTTCCGCTCCACTAGCTCATCCATCCCGCCACTGAGATAGTATTTGCACTCGTAAAGTGGATCTACGATCTGCTACGTCAGCAAGCCGCTCTATTCCTTAGCGATTACCATTGATCTTGTATACTTGACAGTCTATACCAAATAAATAATATAATATTTAAATACTATGTAGATCGTTCGTTCATTGCGTCTTCTTGGTCAGATCTGCTTCCATCTTCTGCGCATCCTTGCCAGCCTGCGAATAATCTTTCTTGTTAATATCCGCATTCAACTGTTTGGCATCAACCTCCGCCTTCTCCGCAAACGCCTTGATCTCCTCAGGGTTCTTGGGAATCTGAATTCCCGGCATGCCCATAGTACTCTGCTGCGTGCTGGCCTTGTCGTCCTTAGGCATTACGGTGTGACTGAAATTCTTATCTGACATGGTTGTTTTTTGATCTGTTGTTCGTGGTGGTGGCAATCCGGCTCACTAAATATATGTATGTATATATACTCCACCTGCGCGCTTGTTTGCACCCTTTGTTTGCAGTTATGACGTCATCCCATCTAACTTTAGACTCCCTGCCTGCTGCTCTCAGCCGTGCCACCGCACTAATTAGGCAGACTAACAAGATCGCACCACCATTGTTCGGCAATCTGTTCTTTAAATTGTTTACCATCTCCTTTCTTTTTTTTTTTTTGCCCCTCTCTAATGCATGCCTTCCGCGTTTTCTTTTGGCATTTTTTTTATGCCCAAATTTTTTTTTCCGCTGCTTAGTTGGCAACCAGCGCCCACTGATGCCCAGCACTGCCCTGAAACTTAACAATCTGCCACCAACCGTATCTCTGCATACCATCTCCATCTGACTAACTAGCTTTCCCCCTCCACTAACTGCTGAGCAGCAATGTCTTCGTTTCATAAAATCCTCGACAAGATGTCGCGCCAGCCCGAGTCCTATCGCAAAAAGTCCAATTACACCTTCGGCCCCGTCCTGGGCGCCGGCACCTTCGGCGTCGTCCGAAAGGCAAAGTCAGACCTCGACCAGCAAGACGTGGCTGTCAAAATAATCCTCAAGAAGACCCTCAAGGGCAACGAGCAAATGGTCTTGGAGGAGATCAAAATGCTCCAGCAATCGCATCATCCCCACATCGTGGAGTTCAAGGACTGGTTTGAGAGCAAGGACAAGTTCTACATCGTCACCCAGCTGGCCACCGGCGGCGAGCTGTTCGACCGCATTGTCAACAGAGGCCGCTTCACAGAGTCCGATGCCTGCAAGTGCATCAGCGACATTTTAGACGCTGTGGCATATCTGCACACCCGCAAAATCGTCCACCGCGACCTCAAGCCCGAGAACCTGCTCTACGTGACCCCCGACGACGACAGCGATCTCGTTCTGGCCGACTTCGGCATCGCCAAGAGCCTGCACTCCGCTGACGACCGGCTCATGGCCTCCGCTGGCTCCTTCGGCTACGCAGCCCCAGAGGTCCTCAAGGGCATTGGCCACGGCATGCCCTGCGACATCTGGAGCTTGGGCGTCATATCCTACACCGTCCTGTCAGGCTACTCGCCCTTCCGGTCTGAGACTATTCCCGACTTCTTGAACGAAGTGTCTCCCGGCTACAAAGTCGTGTTCCATCACAAGTACTGGAAAGATGTGTCAGAAGAGGCCAAAAATTTCATTGCTCGCATGCTGCAGGTGAGGCCTGGCGACAGACCTACAGCCGACGACCTGCTGCAGGATCCCTGGATCAAGAGCCGCGCCGCCGACAAGAACACCGATCTGCTGCCACAAATCCGCGAAGGTTTCAATGCCCGTGCCAAGTTGTTGTTTGCCATTGAAGCTGTCCGACTGGCTAATAGAATTAAGGCTCTGGGTGTGGCCGACGAGGGAGGAGAAGACTCTGATGATGAGGATACTAGCAGGTCATCGACCCCTGGCCTTAGATCCCCCAGCCGCCAAGCCAGTGGTGCCCGATTCCACGAGGTGGTCATGGCGGCTACCAGGTCTAAGGATCTGATTCGCGAAGATGACAGAAAGCGCCAACAGGAGCAAGCGGAAAGGGCGGGCTCAGCCGGCTCCCACGACGAAGAACTGCGGAATAAGAGGGTAGAGATGCAAGAGGCCGCTGACGACCCATGGAAGGGACTAAGTGCAAGGGAGTTTGCCGACGGAGATCGTTCCATGACCCAGTAGATGGGATGTGCACAAATCCGGAGTAGAGGTTGACACACGAACGAGATTTATTGGCATGTAGTGTACACGCGCCTGCATTGCGGTATATTACATTTGATACTTTTATATTTTATTTTTTATATTCATAATATATACATAACTAATACATTCAAACTGTTGGTCTATGCTGAACAAACTTTTCAAGATCTTCCTTGGTGGCCACCCCTAGCACAAACTTCCTGGTGTCGTCGGTAATTACTGCAAACTCTTCGCCTCGGTTGAAGAACTCCTCTAGCTTCTCCAGCGGCGTGTTTGGCGTAATCTTCTCGAACGGTTTGCCTGTGCTTGATCGGTTGAACTTGACGTAGTGCTCCTTCACCGTAGAGTCCTCCTTTCCTTGCTGTTCTTTGGACTCTCGCTCTTTCTCTAATTGCTCAGCTGTGAGGTATCCTAGCAGCCTTTTGGTCTTGCTTGACACAACTGGAAGGAACGAGTACGAGTGCTCGTATGACAGGTCTAGTGCCTTGGATAATGGCGTGGTGGGCGAAATTGTCAACGCCGGTAGAGGGTCTAGGTCCTCTACTGTAGCCTGGTTAGTGAGTGCTGGGAAAAAGACGAAGCGACGCAACCAACCCTGCATGTGAGACTCAGACTGAGACCTATCGCGGTGGTTTACAAAGATTTGTCAACATCCTTGCTCCTCTGTACTTACCCCTCGATAATCACGAACTGACATGGCTAGTTGTTTAAAGTTGTGTGCAAGCGTCTGCATTAAGTTGGGCGGTCAACCTAAGCAGCCAAATTAGCTGACATATACAAGCTGGGCTGAAGACACGAAGGAAACGAAAAGTCGCAGACAGCGTAGGAGGACAGTTAATATCCACACTCAGCCAGATCCTCTTCATGTCATTATGTCGACTTCTACGCGTGATTTAGACCTCTACGAGGGCATCAATCAAGTGACACTAGTGCCGGCGGGCGCGTCGGTGGGCCGACGAGGCAAGGGAGCAGGATTCTACTGCGAGTCATGTAATCTGACGTTTAAAGACAGCATCCAATACGTTGACCACATCAATTCTCGGCAGCATCTGCACAAGATTGGACAGGCCGGAGAGGAAGGCGTCAAGAGGGCTACGCTGCAGCAGGTCAAGGAGCGCATTGAGTATCTTTGGAAGAAGCAGCAGAAAGAACAAGAGAGTGGAGCCGAAGGATTTGACTTGGCCAGGCGAATAAAAGAAAGGGAACAGGAGATACAAGGGGAAAAAGAGAAGAAGAAACAACAAAGAAAACAGCAAAGGGAGGCTGGTGAACAGAAAGAAGAAACTGAAGAAGAGAAGCAGCTAATGGAGACACTGGGAATCCGAGGGTTCGGCAGTTCCAAGAGGTGAGAGAGACAGGCGTTTCGGGATGACACGGTGAAGGATGGTATAGAGAAAGGGCAGCCGATGTTTGCAGTACGAATTGTCCAAACAGGATGTGTAGAGTCAGCGAGTGCTATTGACTGCGCATCAGACGAGCACAGCAGGCAGCTCATGTGTTCAAGAGGATTTTGGAATGCTTGACAATGTGTCAAACAAGACCACGCCAAAGCGTGGTTTGGCCATATTTGTATATGCAGGGACGGTGCCCGCAAGCGCATGAAGAGAGCGAAAAGAAGTGCATAAAAAGTAAGCTCGGCCGTCTTCTGATGCTGGTGAAGGTCGGAAACAGCCTATAGACAGGAGAGAATAGGCGGCTAGGGTCGTCGGCGCCAGCTTTGTTGTCTTTTCGGCTTTGGACAATGGCCGGATTTGACTGTCACAAAAGATAGTGGGTTTACGGACATCAGTCGAAAAACACGATGAAACCATATAATTTGGGAACGCTGTTGACAATCAGTTGATAATCTCTTACACGTACTAACAAATAAAAAGAAAAAAAAAAGCCCTCACAAAACTAAACCAGTTTAACACAATAGTCATACAATTTTATACGTACATACATTACAAGATTAAGTACCTACTCCTCGGGTCCTCTCAAATTACCGTTGCCTTCTTGTTGTCCTTGCTTTCTTACTCCAGACACTATGTCATCTACCCTTAACAGCAGACATGCACTCTCTATAGCAGTCTTAATTGATTGTAATTTTATAGCTTCAGGCTCCCATACACCGTATTCGTTCATATCTACAATTTTACCGGAGTCGCCATTGATACCGAAAGTATGGTGGCCCTGAGCATGCTTGGCACGCAAAGAAGTGAGCACTCGGATAGGGTTAGCACCACAGTTCTGAATAAGAGTTCTAGGTATGACTTCCATAGCGTCAGCGACGGCTTTGTAGGGCCACTGAGACACGCCTTCAATGGACTTGGCCTTCTCAGCCAGGCGAACACTGACAGCCATTTCAGTAGCACCACCACCAGGGGACAGACGAGGCTCGAAGCACACGTTACGGGCCACGCTCATGGCGTCCTGCAAGTTACGATCAACCTCCTGCAGGATGTCTTTAGAAGGACCACGCAGAATGATAGAACAGGCACCGGGGTCGCGACATTCGCTCAAGAACGAGAAATACTCGTCGCCAATGAGCTCGACGTTGAAGAGACCGCACTTAGTACCGATGTCGCTCTCGCGGATGTCTTCTACTCTGTTGACGATAGTGGCGCCGGTGGCTCTGGCTATTCTGTTGTTGTCACCCTTACGGACACGACGTAAGGCGGAGATGTTGGCCTTAAGCAGGTAGTGTTGGGCGAGATCGGAGACGCCCTTTTCAGTGATTACGAGGTCAGGCTTGAAAGCAACAATAGAGTCGCACATAGCCTTGACCTGCTCTTCTTCGATCTGCAGGATCCGGCTCCAGTCGTCCTCTTTTGTGATCTCGATGTTGGTCTGAGACTCACCCTTCTTGTACTCCAAGGGACAGTCGAGCAGCAGCACTCTAGGGTTCTCGATGCGGCGACGCATCTTGGGGTGGACAATGTCTTTATTGAGCACGACACCGTCAATGACTTTAGAGTCCTCAATCTCGCCGCCGGGGATTTTCTCAATACGAGCGTATCTCTTAATATCTATTTCGCGGCGGACAGAGATGCCGGAGGAGGCACCGGATTTAGAGTCGGCAGAAGCGGCGGAAGCAGCAGAGGAGGCGACGGCGGACGAGTTGGCAGCGGAGCCAGAGGCGGCGGGACCGCCGATAGCAGGGGATACGCGCATGACAGTCTTGACGGCTTTCAAGGCCAGGTTGCACATGAGATCAGACCACCTAGACACAAACTTAGTGCCAATGGATGCGGCAATGAGCTTGACCATAGCGTCATCGTTGTCGATGTCAATTGGTCTGGAAATTTCGTGAATCACATCTAATGCGTCTTTTAGGGCGGCCTTGAGAGCAGAAATGATTACCACTGGGTGAATTCCACGTTCTAAAGGAGTGTAGGCTTGGGCCAGGATTTCACCGGCTAGGATGACGACGGTGGTTGTGCCGTCGCCGACTTCTTCGTCTTGGGCTCTGCTGAGTTCGATGATGCTCTTGGCGGCGGGGTGGGTGACGTCAATTTCTCTTAATATGGCGTGGCCGTCGTTAGTTAGCACTATACCGCCCATGGGATCTAGTAGCATTTTGAGCATTGCACGGGGACCTAAGCATGTTCTCACTATATCGGCGACAGCTTTCGCAGCGGTGATGTTTGAAATTTGAGCCTTTCGGCCAGTTTGACGCTCAGCGCCAGCATTCATTACAATTACAGGCGCTTGCATTTTTTATGAGAGGGATGGATGGATTGACAGAAGTTAGGTTTAGAGTGAAGGTTCCTTGAAATTCGGTGTGAAGTGCGGCGCAACATGTTTTTCTTTTTTAAAAAAAGAGGGCGACTTAAAAAAGCAGAAGGCAAGAAAGGGTAATGGGAAAACAAAGCGGAACGGGGCAGGAAAAAAAAGAAGGAAGAAACGAAAAGTCAAATTAAATCAAATCATTATACAGTTAGTATCAATCAATCTTCAACAATAAATCATCAAGGTCGTCGTCGTCATAGTAATAGTCGTCATAGTCTTCTTCATGAGCATCATCATCATCAGGATCATCAACATACATCGGCTCGCAGAGAGTCCAGAAATTCGAGTCCATATGGGTAACAAAACGGACATTGGGGCAATCCAGCTGGATGCTTTTGAACTCAAGCACGGCCTGCTCTAGTCTAGGCAATTTGCGCAGAAAGGAATCCAGAACAATGGGGTCAATTTGGGTTTCGTTTTTCAGCTGCAGCCGCCGGATGGTCGACTGCAAAAGTTGAATAGGTAAATGTCGAGAGGACGCCTCTTCAGTTGGCTGCTCGGGCAGAAGCCAGGAGTAGGAACACGTATTTTGACAGATGGCAAGGGTAGTCAGATGCGAGTCAGGAGACATGTCAAAAAGTTGAAATAGCGCATTATAGGATGGAGACGAAAATTCGAGACGACCGGACTGGTCCCATGGCAACCAACTAGCAGACATCGTATCGGACAAATGGTACGATGTCTCTTGTACCACTAATCTGAGATGGCGCAATGAAGGTGGAAAAAGGAGGCACGCCAGATGCAAATGTTGGTCATAAGATGTATGGGGCAAGCTCATGGCGTAGGAAGGTGGGAGAGCCAAGCCTAGTACGTTGCACTGCCCATTGGCACTAGGGCTCTCACTGTGCTTGCACTGCAGAGGCATTGGCAGCGGAATGCTGGCATACATTGATAGCTCGTGGCGGCTCGGGTCTGAGAAATGAGAGAAGATGAACGATAGCAGAGAATGGGCGCCCGGGATGCCTAATTGAACGAAGCCGAAGTTGATTTTCCTAATTCGGAGATGCAGGTTGTGAGCGAACAAAAAATCAAAGAACATGGCGATCTCTGGATAGTTTGGGGCCAGGATGTCGAGATCCAGTTGGCAGAGGTTAGACAACAGTGTGAAATAGGAAGGATGCAGCAGCCTGCGGCACGATAGACGGGAAGATGGCGGCGACGAAGGAGAGAGTTGAATTGGCGGGCCAGACGTTAGACGCGGCGACGATGCTGGTGTCGGAATGTACGAAAAGGACGAAGAAGACGTACACAGGTCATCGCTAGATACTATTTCACTGGCCGAGTCGATGTATATCGTAAAATCAGAACGCTGGATCAAGGAAGTCCGACCATGTTTGCCGCTGCTGCTAACAGTGGAGCTGATGTTGTTGGTGTTAGTAGGGCACGAGCTGTTTCGGAATTGGTTCCAAAACACCAGTTTCAGTTTGACGTCATTTTTTGCCAAGACCAGCTGGCGGTAGCGGGAAGCCGAGTGGGAGAAGCTGCGACGGTCAATGAGGCCCAAATGAGAGACGATGATGGAGACAAGTTCGGCAGGCAATGAAGCGAGAGACATGAGTAGAGGCACCGGGAATGAAGGAATGCGGAAAAGCACAGGGGGAAATAAATGTAATAGCGGCAGCCGAAGCAAGGAAGGAAGGAACTACTGGAGAAAGGAACCAGCGGCCAGAGAGGAGTAGTCAAGCGATCGAACAGACAGATGTCAGATAAACGAGCAAACAACGCAGCAAACAACCAAAACAGACAGAAGTGCATCTAGAATATATTAATAGACGGGGAAAAAAAGCAATTGTGGTGGGAGGACTGACTAGGTTATTATAGACTGCATAGATGCATGTATGCATGCAAAGAGGATTTGGCGGCGGCGCTAGTGGCTAGGAGGGGGAGGCAGGCAGATGTAGCGGAAACGAATCAGTCGGGTGGGGACGGAGAGTCGGCGGGAAGAAACAAAAGAGAGAAAGCAAAGAACAAAATCAAAGAAAAAAGAACAAACAAAAAAAAACAACAACCAAACAATGCGAGCGAGCAAAGTAGCTAGACTAAACAAAAGAAAAGAGAAACAACTGCACAGCCGGGCGATAGAAGGAAATCAAGGTTAATTGGGCCGTTTGTGAGGCTATGATGGGGCATGGCAACATGGGCGATGTTTGTTGGGACGTACGTACGTAACCATCTAAATTAGGTATATATACCAATTGAGGCATGGAAAAACAATAACCGTTTGCATGTGACCAGGAGGGACGTCATAGGGGTAAATAAACACACAAATAAAGGAGAAACAAAAAAGCAAAAAAAAAGCAAAATAGAAAAATAGAAGGAGGAAAAAAAAGGAAACAGGAAAGAAGAAGCGAAAAAGAAAAGAAACAAAAACTAAATAAGAAAAGAAAAAGAAAGTGCAGACTAATACATACTCACTTAACCAGGCAGAGCGCAAAAGGAGGGAAAGAAATACAGCGAGAGATGGCAGGAAAAGGAGGAGCAGGGTAAAAAGAAAGCAGCGAAAGGCACCAAGGCGTGTCAAGAGCAAACAAGAAAAGCGCGAACCGAGGTTGGAGTGCCAAGGCAGTTAGGTGGGGTGGGGACAGTGGTGGCTCAGTGCCAGGTGCCAGGCCCACAGCACAATGGGTGGAGATAAATTCTCGATAAAGAATCGAAGACCCACTACGATCACGACATGTGAACACAGGCCGGCGGCACGGGCTGCAAATGGTAAACGAATAGATAAGTTGACTAAAGCGAACAAAACCAAAACAAAACAAAATAAAAATAGACAGATAAAAAAAACAAAAAAACAAAATAAAAACAAAAAAATAAAAACAAATCACAAGCGAAGAACCAAAGACGCAGGAAGCATTAGTAATATATTAGTTATTTTGGGGACTCTTGTTTTTTCGCTAGAGCTGGCTAGTAATACACGACATATAACAGCGATGATAAATATTATAGTACAATGATACTCACCTGCTGCTTGCTTTTGTCGCATTATTTCGGCATGGGCTTCCATGCGCTTTTTGGGATCACCCTCCATTTTCTTCTTTTCAGTTTCTTTCTTCTTCAAGTTTTTTTCTCGAGCTTTTTCTCGTTGGTTACCTCTGGTCATTGTGAAAGAGAAGCTGGAGCCGTTAGTTGGGTTGGGTGGGTTAGTCAAAGATGCGAGATGAGCGAACATAATTTAACCTTGAAGGGCAGGGCGCCGCACGGGATAAGCTGGCTGGGAAGAGGGAAGAGGACAGAAGAAGCACACGACCAAGTAACTTAGTGGTGGATCGACAGACAGTGCTTAGTAGATTGCATTGGAGACAGGCGAAAATTAGAGGCATTGAGTGTCAGCTAGTCTAGATTGCGCATTATAGTATATATCAGCGACTGTTAAGCCAGGAATCAATTGATTGAAGGCAGAAGAAATGTCAGACGAAGACAAGGAAGAGAGGCTGAATGCGGCCAAGAAGAGATATGAGGAATTGAAGAAGCAGCAGAAGAAGAAAGGAAAGAAGGGAAAGAAGAAGGAGAAGGCGGAGGGAGAAGAGGCAGAGGTAGCGAAACCTGACGCAGGAGCGGAAGCAGAGGCTCAAGCAGAAGCAGAAGTGGAGGCACCGGAACTGAAAGACAACGAGGTGGAAGAATCGGCAGAGGAGGCGCAGGAATTGAGGGAATTGAAAGAAGAAAAAGAAGAAGAACAGGAACAGCTTGAGAAGGGGAAAGAAGCAGAACAGGCAAAGGCGCAGGAGGCAAAGGAGGAAGAGAAGGTGGAAGAGCCGGCGGCGCTGACCACTGAAGAACCCAAAATTGAAGAAGAAGCGCCAGCTGTTGAAGAGCACAAGGATGAGGAAGCTGTGGAAGAGGCAATTACTGAAGAACCTGAAGAAGAGGAGGGCGCAGGTGAGCCATCTGAAGCCCATGCGCGCCGGCCGCGACTTAGCATTGCTCTTGAAGAAGAGCAGAAGCAGGCAATTACGAAATCTCTGCATGAGCAGGATACTCATATGGAGGACTTGGAACGAGAGAATCGGATGCTGTTGGATAGGATTAAAGACTTGGAGCTGGAAAACAAGCAGTTAAAAAGGGAGATCGACAACCTGAATGTTCAGCTCCGGGAGGCAGATGAGTCGGTTCTGACAGGAAACGAGGGCGCGAACGTAGCGCCGTACGGATACGGCCATGGATATGGAGCACCGCCGGCAGGACCTTCGTCTATATCGTCTTCTGCGGCGGCTTCAGTCATATCGTCCACGAACAACAGTCGGGTGAGACGGTCTAGGCATTCGTCGTTCATCGACGTGGACATGTCGGGCCAAGCGTCCAAGATTTCTGATATCAAGCGGCAGATGGAGCAGTGGAGAGGATGGCAGGTAGACATGAGGGGCTGGAGGAGTGTTCGGATGAACACTCAGATTGTTTTGTAGGATGCACAAAAACAGTCTCCGCCGACACGTCATTTCAGACTACCATACCCCGCATACGTAAAATCTATTTATAAATAATTTATATTATATATTATATATACATGACATCACCAGGTCGCTGAACAGCTTCACTAGCAACAGCAGCAATCAGCTGCTAGCCCTACATAGAATTTCACCACCTAACCTTTTTCTTGCAGCCTCGTGAATGTCAACAACTGAGCCGTCTTTTAGACGCACAAACATGATTTCTCCTAGTTTCAGTGGCTCGACGGTTCTATATTTTCTGCCGGCGATTAGGCCACTGATGTCTTTATTAGTAGCAAAGATTTTTCGGTTTGGATGGCTGACCAGTCTGATTGATTTTAGCACAGGCTTGAAACTGTGGTACTTCAAGGTGATCCAGAGCCGTCTTGTGGAAACATTGTCAAAGGTCGTAGGAACAAATGTCTTGTCGGGGGCCTGCAGGTCGCCTCGCTGGACGTTGGATATGAAGCCTTCTCTATACAGCCCCAAGGCGATCTGTAAGTGGAGTTTTGTCATGGGGACCGACGTTAGTGGTCGGTTAATTCTGCTGACATTTTGCAAATGAGAGCAGAAATGAGCTAAGTTGACGAGAGACATGGCGGTCGTCGGTCAGTCAGTGGAACAGTGATTCGAAGAGATTTAAGGTTTGGAAATTTTAAGCTCTCCACGAGAGGTCACGTGACGGGTGAAGATGAAAGCCTCAATCTGGGACCGCTGGGTGTGATTGTTGAATTGATGACAGGGCGGTGTTTATTAATTTAGTTTAAATTGGCAATTGGGTCTTAGAGCAGGACTGAAAAAGATGAGATGGATGAAGTATGGACGGCCAGCATAAAGGGAGCGTATATGCGGCATTTGATGGTGCCTGAAAGCGTGGAATTATTAGTATGGAACCGCTGAGAATATCGAAATATCGTTATTCAAGAAGAGAGTTTGAAGCCAGTAATAGACTGGGCAGCGGATAATCATTTTTTGAAACCAAAGTAAAAAGATTGCGAACTATGTGGTATTCAGAGATCTCCTATTTTATAATTCTGCTCATGCATCTTGCTACCTTTGTGTTCTATTTTACTAAACAATGGCCCTTCCATTGATTCGAGTTTAGCCTACGTAAATCCGGCGATGAGAATATGAGGGCTGTTCGAGAGTGGGCAAACAAGCTGCAAGTCAGTTGCAGGCTCCCGTATAACAGATCCGACAGAAAGGCAGGCAGGCAGGGCAGCTCTATTCTATTAAAAATATGGATCTTATTTCCAGCTTTATAGCATGGTAACATAAAAATTGCCATTTGCACTGCCTGGTCGAAAGCCACACGATACCCATCCATATTGGGCCATGGAATACCGACAATTAACTAAGTTCAGGATTCTGCGCGCGACACCGAGCTTAAAGCCAAAAATAGCACACAAGTTTCAGTAGCAAAGTCGCTTAAATAGACCGGGTCGCAGGACCCAGAAAGACGATCAAAAAAGATTAAGAGGATATGGACGATACAGAGACAACGGACGACGGGAGAACTTTCAATTGGGACAAGTTCGATCACGATAAGTGTAAAACATACTATAAATTCGATTGAGCTCAGATTGAAGAGCCGAATGATTTACTGAAATCTCCAAGGCCATCTATCCGCGAGGACTAGATCCCGAGCCAATCTTGGCATTCTGTTTGATATGCTACAATCTGGCCCATTATCGCCAGCCAGGTCTGGGCGGTCCCGGAGATTCCGATCGCCATTTTTTTTTTTTTTTGCTCCTTGGGAGCGCCGGAGGGTCAAACGTTTTCTGCTATTATTGCTCATCTCTATAATAGATGGCATGAGCTGCTGCGGTGGGACCGCCGAAGGCTGCCCGACAGCCAGTTGTACAGGTATCAAATGCAAGTAATGGCGAAGACGAACGCGCGCCAGATATGGGGGTTTATTGGCACAACAGAACGACATGTTAAGAGGCACAGCGATGAATCTTATTTGAAGTTTTCAATTTACCATACACCGCACGAGTTCAGCTCTAACTCAGAGGTCTACCGGTATTCGCCTTTCGTACTGAGATATTCGCTCTATTTGGATCTTTAATAGGGATGTTAGGTGAACATGGGGTTATGTTTAGTTTGTATGGAGACTTAGGGCATGCGCATTATGGAGATATTGCAACCCGTCGGTTTGTCCTCGATCCTGCGACAAAAGGCTATGAGCGAGAGGGTTCACAAAAAGTTAAACAGTTGATCGAACGGAACCATAAGCTGGAACCGTTTGATGATGTCATACAATGGGCACTTAATCACGTGGCCAGTGAATGGAAATATAATTACGCCTTAGTTGAAGAGGACGACACTGCGGAAAGAACAGACTGTTTCAGTCTTGTTGACTAATATTCTTTGTTGTTATAATTGGAATTAAATATCTAGATATTTTGGAACTCAGCCCCCGAGCGTTGAACAATATCTAGGACTAGCCAAGATGAAGAAAGACGACGATTAGGGTGGGGCCGTACCTTAGCTTGTGCTCTTATCTTCGATAGTGTATCACTCTTTATATTAGTCATTTACTTGACGATCAAGACTAACTAATTAGGATTAGACTGACGATCGCTCATCCTGCGCTCACTACCTATAGGCCATACCTCAAGTGCTGCACCAAAACCTTGAGTAGTGAGAGACAAATGTGAAACAAACTTAATCTAACTAGGAAGTATCATGCATACGCGATGCATATAAGGTTCGTTAGTGCGGGGTTATGAGATGAAAGCATGTCTACTTCGTAAGTCAAATAGGGGGAGCATTTTAATAGCAGATACAACTAGGGAGTATTGGGTTTAATACGGGGTAAAACTACTTTCACCACTTTGTCAGGCGAGAGAAGGCAGTACACTTCCTGTAGCGATCATTTTTTGAAATGAAAGGAGAAGCCTCCTTAGGTGAAGTCATAGATCCAGCAAGGGCACTATTTTGAGCCTTGAGACGAAAGGTCCACAGACAACAGTGTTCAGCCGGCAGACCAAATGCGGGCCCAGTTTGGGAGCCTCTGCTTAAAGGACTGGGGATCCGAGTGTCAAAGTGCTTTAGCCACCTCCCGAGGAGCCTGGCCAGACCCGAGATATAAGCAGTGTCAAAAAGAGACGCGATTAGGCCAAGATGGAAAAGAATTTAGAAGTAAGATGCGTCTGCAGAATGTAGCATGCATATACAAAATGAGAGAAAAAAGATCAGACCAACGACAGAAAAGAAAAGAAAAGAAAAGAAAAGAAAAGGAAAGAATTTTAAGCTCGAATATATGCTTGACAGTTACAGTACCAGATGTACTGTACATTTAAAGTATCCATTAATACGAATCGTCTATGTCCAGCAAACCACGATCATGCAAAAGTTTGGCAATTGGGTAAACGGCCCGCGCAAAATTGCTGCGTCTCTCCAGCACATAACGCGGCGTAATATGATCGAATCCATCGACCAACGTTCCAGATCGTTTTGGGCTGAAGGCATGGAGGAGATACGTCCTTGACCAGTTGGTAGCCCAGGCCGGTGGTGAGATCTCAGAAGAGTTCCCGTCGAACGATGGCAAGGAATCTCCGAAGCCGATGCCTTCCAAATTTGAGGGCATATCGTTGTGAACCCCAAACAGACTAATGCAATCATTCGCCCGCCAGCTGCCAGGGGCAAAAGCCTCTCGTTCCATAATAAGCATCTCGCCAGGATCGGCCACTAATTGCTCGGCCACCCGAGTTATAGCATGATTGGCATGTGTTACCCAACCACCGTCGTATACTTGATGCATCTCTTCGGCCCACTGATTGATTGCCTTGCTCGCCTTCTTCGTCATGAAGACGCCAGCGCAGATTTCTTCTCCAAGCTGTCTTCCGCCAATGGCGTTGAAGCCGCTTTGGCGAAGCACCTGTATGTCTCGCAATGGATGTACATCAAAATCAATGTAGGTACCTCCAAAGTCTCGTAGAGCTTGAACGCGGACGAAATCTGTTTTGTGCTCAACACATTTAATTTTCATCCCGTTGTCTGCGTGGGTCGGAACGGAGGCATTATTTACTTGAAGTCCGGGTATATCAAATAGGAGTTTGCTCCATTTTCCGAATTGTCCCTCTCGTGCTCGGTTAATAGCTTCTTGTGGGGCATTTGTGTGTAAGTATATGGCGTCGGGGTGCCAGTAGTGCCAAGTGGCGTACATGGACAAGAAGTCGCTGAAATGGAAGATAAGCTCGTTGGTAGGATCTTCGAGGACATAGACAAAGTGAGCCAAGTTGGGTATAAAATGCTCGGAGGGGCTCGTGTGAGCAGTGTTATTCGAAGGATTGTCTTTGGACCCGCCCACAAGATATGTAGCGGTAGACGGAATATGATAAAAATGACGGAGCGGTGTGAAGGTAAGCATGGCAACAAGACCTATGTAAACGAAACGCGCTAATCGATTTCTAAACAGCGTTTCGACCATTATGTGAAACAGAGAAACCGTCGCCGTTTACCAGTGAAATTTAGATGGACCGTTTCTTGATTAGAGTTACTGGCCAAGTAAGGCACAAAGCGATAGGGTAGATTGAATTGTGGCATCGTGAATTACTATAAATGGATGCGGCAAGCAAGATGGTAATTTTTTTTTTTATTTTCTGTCGCTGCCAAAAGTTTGCGGAATCTGGCATGTATACATCGGATCAGCCACAAATCAAATTATACTAAATAAAACAGCGTGAAAACTGACAAACGATAGATAATAGGCGCAATATATCCTAATGAATCAGAGATGATATATTCATTTAAATCGTTAAATAGAGTTAAGATTAGGATGCGTGCTGGCCCTGACCAAGTTGTCAAACTCCATCTGCCGAGTCGCCAAAGGCCCCCTGAACCCAACGGCGCGCTAGCGCAGGAAAAAAAAGAAAAGAAGGAAATAAAAATGAAGGTTAAAGGCACCGTGCTACTTCCGATTGGCCAAGGGCTGTGCCAAGAGGCTGGTTTCATTTTAAAGCATAAGTATTAATAATTAATCGATATAATCACTTTATTTTGGTGCTGAGAGAATATATATATTTAGAAATGACATCATACAATTGTGATGTTGCGACCATGTTTTTTGTGATTGTTTTTTTTTCCAGTAAAGGTGGCCTAACCCTGGCTCTGGGAAGAAAGCCTGAATGAAAAAGGAACGCCTGAATTAGGCGACCGTTGCGACACGTGAAGCTTAAATGACAGGGCGCGAACACAAATTCCAAAGAGGCAATTGAACACGTATCAGTGGATCATCATTATGGCATGCCAGGTCGATCTGAATGGAACGTCGTAGGATCGGCCATTCATGGTGAAAAGGTGAACCTAGGCGCATTACTACGGAATACAAAGGCAGACGGTATTTTGTGCGAGCAGCCCGTACACCACATAATGAGGAGTTGTGAGCACTACAATGCGATTATGCTTGAAGCATATTTTCTTGTAATGACATTACGATATTATATAGCAAGGAAACCGTGAAGCGGCGGGACCTTTTTAGTAGTATACGATTCAGGATTCAAAGTACTGCAGGAATAATCACTGACAATGAACATGAAGCACATTCAACAAATGCTATGAAGCCTTTGGGAATTGTTCAATAGCGAGTGTAGTATAAAGAAAAGCCGTCACGAACTACCGGATGCAATGAAATTGATGCAAGTGAAGTGGGTTATTTTGTGTGATTTCCGCGAGTTTAAACTTTACACATGCCGTAATAATCTACAATGATTGGAAAATTCATTATGCTTTGAATCGGATGAATTACTATGGATTGCCTTCTTTTCTTTGTAAATTTTCCAATAGGCTTGCCAAAGAGCTTAGCAAGACAGTCGGCGGTTGTTCACTGATCCACTCTTTCAAGTCGGACTGTAGAACACTCCAACATCACTATCCGCGTAATGGTTTGAATTAATACAAAATAGACAGTAAACTGTGCAGAATTTGATCCTATTCTTACAATTTTACTTTTCAGTTGTTGCAACTTGCAGTGAAGCCGTGTACAAACTAGTCATGTCAAGCTTAATCATCATTTTCACATGCATGGATCGCCTCGAAGGCTATTTTAAAAGAAATTGATGGAACCCTTTGTTTGTCCGTGGAAAGGCAAACAGAGCTAGAAGATTTAAAGACGGTCTGGAGCAGCTGTAAGGCTGAAGCTTCCGAGTCGGTTTGTCGACTTGTGATAGTGCAACATGGACAAAAACGTTGAAAGGCTATTAAAAAGTAGATGGGCGATTGGGCAAAGTATTTTTTTAGCAAAAAAATACATCAGTTAGCGTATGCGTAGACAAAGACGAAGCTATATTTACGTTTAGGTTGCGCAAAATATGGTGGTGGTGCAAATGACAAGACAAAAGAAAAGTAAATAATCTGTGGCATGAGCAAAAAGCAACACAGGTCTGCAATTTGGTTGAACATCCTACCTTGTCCAAGTCGCATGGAATTGTTTTTCCTTTTTCGTCACTGCCATACGAAGTTCACGTCAGTTGAGGGCCAAGCTGTCACCGCGTTGAAGGACAGGAGTTTGGCGGGCGCGTCTAAAGGACCTTGCTGAAAAACACAACGCTTCACCAACAGCGCTCTTTTTCCCCTCTTAATTCTTAGATGTAAGCAGGAAAGTCTAAACGGATTGTCATCATCATCTATCCGTTCATTCGGCTTGTTTCTAGTTTTTAGAACGTGCGAGTCCAAGAAGATTCTGATGATGATGATCTTACGTTTTGCCCGTCATAATCTTGTTCTCCCGCAATCCTTGCTTCAAGCCTTCCATCGGCCTATAGCGGGGCCAGTTTTACTTCAGGCCTGGCGTTTTGCTTAACGTGTTACCGCCTGCGCAATGAACAACCGAATTGGGGCCGTTATCACGCTAGGCATTATTCCCTGTTTGGTTATGATGAAGCGTCGCAGAAGCAGATTTTCTCTGCAGTTATCGACCATCTCCATAGAACGTGGGCCGATCTCTTATGGTTTGACGATCACAGACTGACCAAAGAAAAATTGGCACAATACGCGTCACTTGTGGGGAAATCCACAGGTAGCTGAATTCCGAATCTCTGGGGCTTTCTCGGCGTGGCACGAGGTCCTGTTGACGGTGAACATTGCGACGGGTATCTGAATTTTCAGACGATCATAACACCAGATGGCCTAATTTCATCAAGTGGTGATGTCAGTGATGGACCTATGGCTTATGCCGAGATACTTAAAAGATCACATATTGATTGGCGGATATCAAAAATATTCGAGGAAGACGACCAAGCTGAACAGGAAGAAAAACAAAAACACGAAATTGTCGTTCCATATCAGTTGTACGGCGGACTGGGGTATCCCCGGCACAAGGGGCTTAGGACATCTCAGGTTATTCCGGCGCCTGAGGCAAAGCTCTACAAAGAATATGGCGCTGCAAAAGTTCAAGAGCTTATTGAGTTGAATGAAACTATGGAGAAATTTGATGATGTCATGGAAGGCGCGCTTAATCATGCGGCGGCTAAATGGAAGTTCAATGACGTGCCAACTGTTCGAAAGAAACGTCATAATGAGGACGAAGATGAAGACGACGATGACTGGGGGGATAACAGCGAGAGCCCAACCTCACTTGATTGGGGCTACATTTATACTGTTTCAGTTCTACTGATCAATCTTCTTTGCTGCTATGACGGCAATCAAATATGTAGATTTTATGGGGCTCAACCGCTAAGTGTTCGAGAATATCTTGGAGTATGAGTGGATGAAAAGGACTGACAGAAGGTAGAGGGGCTTTTTTTTACTTCCTTTTCCTTTATGTGTAACTAATTGGCCAAAAGCCAGTTCAATCAGAAAACAAATATTTAATAAAAATCCCATGCTTGAGCTCTTCAGAAAATAAATACACACAACAGCGGTTAAGAATCTGTCGAAGAGCCCTTTGCAGAAGAAGAAATGTTCATGTTTGCGTAGTATCAAAGGGTGTCGTTTACATGACATCTAGGTTGAGATAAATAAGTGTTGTTGATTACAATAGTAAAATGAGTCGAAAAGGAAAAGAGCATTTTAGTACTGAGAGGTGGACATGCCCAAAAGATGCGAAAAAAAAAAAATTTTGTCGCTTGAGATGATGCCTGCTGCGAACACGGCACCCGCTGCGTGTTCCATCGCAATGGCAGCGGCCGCCAGCGGAATGAAACATGTGCGGAGAGGATGACTGGCAAAAACGGGAAGCCGTTAAGGAATTTCTGTTGGGATGGGTCAAGCGGTTACGAATGCAAAAACGCGTTCAAATTCAGTCGGCGCCAAATTGTAGAATTGGTTAATCTCCCTGGTATTCAGCAGAGTTGTCTAGGAAGAGCGACTGAAGCCAGACCCCATTTTGACATTTTACATAGCCTGCTATTGTCTATTTAATGGTGAAACGAAACTAAATCGTTGTCATTCTAAATACAGCAGCTTGTTTGGGCTATTTTGGACCGTCACAGCGCCGGATGTCGACGGTCACTAAGCGCTTCTATAAGCATTGGGGCTATTTGTTGTTGTGGGACGGGGGAGAAGAATTGAGTAAGAGAAATTAGTTCACATTCAGAAGTCACTGAGATAACTAGGAATGGTTATATCGCTGAGATTTCTTGCTGCTTCATCTGGGTCACAAAGCCTCCTAGTAATGAGTATGAGTATGGCCTTGATCGTAGAGGTTGTCGAAGTTTTAAACGATAACGATATCTCCCTATCAAACGGCTGCTACGACGCGCTTTGGTTCAGATTTGTACCAACAATCCCCTGTTCGGAACTGAATATATAATGTTCTTGCGGAAGAAGTGGATCAACACGGGGAACAATTAGAAGAAGATGAGACAGTTCCGTTGTGGTCATATGGAAATTCTATGTACATCACAACTGCAAGGATGTTATGCTGCTTTTTCAAGTCCGCTCAAATTATTAGAGGTAGCCTGGGCAAACAAATTGAACATTTAATTCAGGGAAGCGAATGCAAGCTGGACTTCGAGGCCGGGAACGGCGATAATAATGATAACAATAACCGCAAATTCGGTTTACTTAGTTGGCAACCTGTTTCTTTGACTAATAATCGTCGTTGTCTTAATGGCGACCAAATATCCACAAATTGTAAGGCCAAAATGGTCACTGGTCGAAAATGCTTTGTGAGAAGGAGATGATTAGCTTAGAAACGAAGTGGAAGTCTTCTTCCCTCCAATTTGTACCTCTGATGAAGGTATAAAGATTAATAATTATATAAGTATTAGTATTAGTTATGCTATTCTGGTTTGTGTTTCTTATTAACCAGCAGTTCGTAAATCTTATTCATTTTGTCTTCCAACCTCTTGTCAGTGTCGCGGCGTTCCGCGGCTAACATCGAGATTTTCTTGTCAAGTCTGTCGAACTTTTCCTCCAACTCCTTTAATGACTCAAAATTTGTGTGCATCGAGATCGTTACGCTAGTCTGATTTGCGGAGGAAGTAGCTACTGAATCCGCCATTTGTCTCGAGGCATCCGATCCGTCAGCCTTTCGCTTGCGAGAAGTGGGCTCAGGAGTTGTGCCCGAGGATGAACATTTATTAAACGAAGAAGTTCGAAGAGGCGCAACTATGGTAGCATGGTCGTCGAGGCCGTCACTAATTGGGTGGCCTATATTTGAACTTGGACAAGGACTAATTGACTGAACATGTTGACTGTTCTTCTTTTCAAGCTGACGACGTTTTTTTTTCTGAGCAATGGTATCTTCGATGGCAAGAATTTCATCGAATCGCTGCATCTCCCGCCTCATATAGTAACGTCCCAGCAACGCCAAAGAGTCCCGACCAAATTGTTTACGCAGGGCACTTATATTAGAGGATTGCAGCTTTCTTTCCAATACCGTAACAATGTTCATCACGTAGCCCTTCGGAGGAGCCGTGAGGGGTTTTGTATTTGCATCAGTCGCATAGAGCCTATTGTACTCTTTTTGTACATTTTCAAAGAAAGCCTTTTCGTTTGCGGCCGTCCACGACAGTGTCTCTGAAAGACATAGACCTATAATGCGATTCTTTTTTAAGAGTTCATCAGCTTGCTGAACATTATTGGAAACACGCCGACTCTTGTGTACGTCCTGCTTCATACCGATACCGCTGCTTCACTGTTTTGATTCCGACATTTGAGTTACAGTTCTCTACTAAATGGCAAGAAGGTAACGTACGCGTCGGAGCGTGTTTTTGCCTAAATAGGCAATATTGGCGAATCACATCCTGCGGAGGGCAGCCGGAGCTCGGATGAAAAAAATCATTTCAATTTATCAGAGTAAAGAAATGCGTGTCAATTAAAAGAAACAGAAAGAAAAAAAGAGTTTATAGAGGATATATGTTGCTGACATAGGAGTTCTCGAGGACGAGAAAGGACCGAAAATGAAAGGAAACGAGAATTCAATAAGCATTAACAAAGCCAAGCCTCTGACAATAGCAAGAAGTTTGCGAAATGGGTGTTGAACATTGCTAAACGGGTGCGCAAAGGTCCTAGGCTGCTAGAGTCTGTAACAGCGAGGAACAAGCGCGAAGTTTGGTTGCTGACTGGGAACCATTAGATTGAGGCTTCTGGCACAAATGCAGCTTGGCGCCGCGAACCTCCGGGCGAAATACAGAGTTAGATGCCAAGCTGCTGAACGCGCAACGTGACTCAGTCCGACGGAGTCAGTGAAGCCTGAGATCCATGGGATGAAAGGAATGAAAAACCGGCCGCGCACATTTCGCACCATCGTGGCATCGGCCATAGGCGGTTAAGCCAAAGCGGACTAATGGGGTTTCGATTTTCTATGAAGACGTCTGAAATAACGCGATGCGCTACGGCGCTCTAGAGTCTGAACGGGCAAGTTAGTAGGGATGACAAGATACCTGGGAACCGTAAAAATAAATTCACATCGCCTTCACTATACGAATAGTTAAAGTCAGAAAGCCAGGTCCTAAACCTTCTCATAGAATAGGATGCAATTCCCACGCCGTCTGCAGCAGGTCAATATCATACGGAGAGACTGCCGAAAAAAGGAATTCCAGCATTCGCAAAAGAAAAAACAAAACAAAAGAAAACAAAACAAAAAAAACAGGATAAAGCGATTTTATAAATCGCGAATGAGCGAAGAAGCATATGACCGAAGGCTGCATCAACGTATATTTCTTTTATATAATTAAAGGAAAATGAAAAAGAAAACTCACGGGCAGTAAAAAACTTCACGTGACATGATTACATAAGCGGAGATGTTTCCGTTGGCGAGATCGTTTTGAACGTTACAACCGACACCGTTACTATCATGTTAGGCCGACAAGGATTTGTGCGCGTGAGCAGTCCTGCAATGCAATTCACACGAGCTGTACGTCCATCGATGCGTTGGATGGTTTCGAGACAATCGGTGCGCAGCTATGCGAACGGGACTGGAGCCGGCAGCGGTAGCAACCGTCGAGAACAACCACCTAAGATGAGATGGTTTGTGCTGATTGCAGTCTTGTCTACGGCTGCGTTTGCATACAGCGTGAGAAAGTTGGATAAGAAGATGCCTAAAACTAGTATCAGCGAGGAAGAATATGATGAAGAAGTTAAGAAGAACCGACTCAAGTATAAGCAGGCCGCGTTCAGTGCCAAGGATGCGAATGTTGTGTTTGTGCTTGGAGGACCGGGAGCCGGCAAAGGAACGCAGTGCGAGAATTTAGTTCGAGACTATGGGTTTGTTCACTTGTCGGCTGGCGACCTTCTGAGAGAAGAGCAGAAGCGGGAAGGATCTAGGTATGGAGAACTAATTGCTAATTATATTAAGGAAGGTCAGATTGTTCCTCAGGAGATTACTATTGCATTGCTCAAGCAAGCGATGGCTAAGAAGATTGAGGGGGAAGGACACCATCGATTCTTGATTGATGGCTTCCCGCGAAAGATGGATCAGGCCATTACGTTCGAGCAGGATGTCGCGCCGTGCAAGGCTGTGCTATTTTTTGACTGTCCCGAGGAAGTTATGATGAAGCGACTCCTTAAGAGAGGAGAGAACAGTGGCCGCGCTGACGATAATGTCGAATCGATTCACAAGCGATTCCGGACATTTGTGGACACCAGCATGCCAGTGGTAAACTACTTTGACAAAGTAGACAAGGTGGTCAAGTTGTCCTGTGAGGGCACGCCTGCTGAGGTTTATGAGAATGTCAAGCAAGCCCTTAAGAGTCGTGGAGTAGATGGATTCGAGTAATCGAGTGTAGAAGTAATCTTTAATAGTCGTAGATATAGATTGTTCTGGAGTAGACTAGTTATTGTACATATATATTATACAGTTGTTAAATAGAGTGGGAGTACCTTGTCGATACACCGTATGCAAAATAGATCTATCTGAAGAATATGTCTCATGTCAGAAGACAGACTGCGACAGAAAAAATGCGTTGAATTTACATGGCAGGTCGGATGAGCACCGGGAAATCGGCAAAAGTTCACGATGCGCACTCCGCCGCCAAAGCCCGGGAAAATTAAGCCCATTTGATACGTGGCATTTAGGCAGTTTGAGCACGTGCCGTATGCACGCATCGGTATCGGCGCACATACGGTATACCTACTTGGTCACACCTTACGCCTCGGCTTGAGGAATTGGCTCGGAGCCTAAATACTGGGTAGATAAATCTAGTATCAGTTGCAATTGGTCTTCGGTAAACCGTTGTTCACATTCCTCTACCAGCGTGAACAATACAGGCATCGAACATGGCGCACTGTTAATTAACTGAAGCTTTTCGGCCAACTCAAATTTTAAGCCATTTTCATGTAAATTTTTCAAGAATTCGGCCATGTTTTCAATAGATTGAGGCTGATTCGGATTAGCTGCTGGGCGCTCACGTAAATAAGCTTGTATTTCAATTGAGATTGTTTCTAAATTTTCTGTATGTTCCTGCTTAGGCTTTGAGGAAATTTCTGCAAGATGGTCGCGGACCTCCACATCGGTCAACAATTTGTCTCTTGCAGCCAAGACTTTCATTTGGAAAATCAAATGGAAATACGTTCAATCTCTTTGGGCACGAACCGGCGCACAACTTCAACTTCAAAAGTTTCACTCCAAACACTAACATGTCAAGGCCCTAACCTCAGACCGTTTAGCCCTAACCCGAGCATATGAAGAACTCGGCCCTAACCTACACAATCAAGCCGTTCTCCCTCGCAGTCCCCCTTGCATTCCCCCTTCTGTGACCGTCTTTCACTTTCCTAATTGGGAAGGCTTCGAATTTTGTCACTTCTGATAATCCCAAGCCCAGTTCGTCCATCCAGGTTCCATTACAGCAAGAATGTCACTCGTCGTTACTGAGAAGGGCAACTTCCAACACATTCTTCGTCTTTTGTCGACCAATGTCGACGGTAAGATTAAGATCATGTATGCCTTGACCACTATCCGTGGTATTGGACGTCGTTACGCCAACCTTGTATGCAAGAAGGCCGATGTTGATCTTAGCAAGAGAGCCGGTGAACTTACTGTCGAAGAGCTCGAGAGAATCATCACTATTGTACAAAACCCTGAGCAATACAAGATCCCTTCTTGGTTCCTGAACAGACAAAAGGATGTTGTTGACGGTAAAGACTCTCACCTTTTGGTTAACCAACTTGATAACAAGCTCCGTGAAGACTTGGAGCGTCTTAAGAGAATGAGAGCTCACAGAGGTTTGAGACACTACTGGGGATTGCGTGTCCGTGGACAACACACCAAGACTACTGGTAGACGTACTGGTAAGGTTGTTGGTATTGTTCGCAAGAAATAAATCAACAAATAATGGGAGTATGAAAAATAAAATTGATTACACTATCTTACAAGAGAGAGGGAGGGAGAGACAGAGATGCGTAGAAGTAGATTGTAGAAGCGAGTGAATATTGTACAAGCTCAGACTTGCAATTTCGTAGGCTGCTTGAACATTGATGGGTGTATGCTCAGCACGGTAACATGGAAATATTGTCAGGTTACTTAAGAGTACAGTTATAGTCCTTTTTGCAACGCCGAACAAGAAAAAAATGAACAACACAAAAAAAAGAAAGAAAAAAAAAAGAAGGCAGTACGCATTTCAAAAGAAAATAAATACCTTAGTAGTGCTATGCAGATGAAATAGCTCAAACTTATCTCATACACATCTCCTGCCTGTAAGTTCTACCTTCTTTCTTTATCGTTAGATTATTTCTTTTTTTTCCGCCCGGTACTGAACCTTACCCTCAATTTTTTTTCCCTACATACTTTGACCCAAAAGGGACAGGTTAATCAATTAGCTGCGTGTTATCAGAATATCGAGGTTTCAGCCTTAAACCACCACTGTACATCAACACATTCATTAGCAGCACGACAATAGTGGAACAAGGATCATCCTAGAGAAGCTGCCGAGAATATTCAAAAGATGTCAGAAACACGATCGTTAACCAACTCACCCCCGGTGGCAGTATTCTGTTACTGTATGTCGTCTATTATGATGACCGTTACAAACAAATACGTATTGTCGGTTGGACATTTTAATTTTAATTGTATTCTGTTGGCAGTTCAGTCGGCAGTATGTTTGTTTGTCATTCAGGCCCTTAAGGGAACAGGGGTTGTGAATTTCCGATCTTACAATGGTAGTGAGGCTAAGAAGTGGTTTCCTATCTCTGTACTTCTTGTCGCGATGATTTACACGGCTTCTAAGGCTATGCAGTATTTGTCAATTCCAGTATTTACAATTTTCAAGAACGTCACTATTATCTTAATTGCATACGGCGAGGTGTTATGGTTTGGTGGATCAGTTACATCCATGACATTATTGTCATTTTTCTTAATTGTATTGTCATCAGTTGTTGCTGCGTGGGCTGATATCTCTTCCGCTTCAGCGTTGGCGGCTGCAGCTGCCGCGACCGCCGAGGCAGCCGAGCAATCTGCAGCTATAAGTCCGTTCAACATCGGATATTTGTGGATGGTGCTCAACTGTCTCTCAAACGCTGGATTTGTCCTTTTCTTAAGAAAGCGAATTAAGTTGTTCAATTTCTCTGACTTGGATACCATGTTCTACAACAACTTGCTCTCAATCCCTGTATTGTTGATTGGGTCGGTGTTGTTTGAAGACTGGTCAGCTGAGAACGTTAATGCTAATTTCCCACCAGATACCCGCAATTACGTGATAATGTTGATGATTCTTTCCGGACTTTTCTCGTTAGGTATCTCGTACACTTCAGGATGGTGTGTGCGTGTCACATCGTCCACTACTTACAGTATGGTTGGAGCACTTAACAAACTTCCAGTCGCACTTTCAGGACTTGTTTTCTTCGACACGCCAGCCACCTTCTCCAATGTAGGTGCTATTTTCCTGGGATTCTTAGCGGGAGTTGTATACTCTGTGGCTAAGATTCAGCAACAGAAGCGGAAGGAAATGCAGTTGCCCACAGCTAGTAAGGCTTAAAGCCAGAGCAAGAACTAAACAACAGGAGAATGAAAAGAAGAGGTGCAGGCGGGGGAAGTGAGAAGGATGCGAAGAAGAAAAGCTACGAAAGAAGAAAAACGAGACGGGGGATGAAGAACGATAAGAGAGGAGGAGGAACAGTGGAGGAGGGCCAAGGTAAATATAGACGGCATAATATATATTATCATAATAAATCTCTTGGGGTATGAATGCACAATTGAACATTTTTCAATCTTGCAGAGAATGTGTTTTATCCATGTTATTTGTCTTTTTATTCTTTCTTAGTGGCTGTTAGTTCTTGTAAGGAGGCTAAGTTTGAAGCGTATTCATGACAAGGTCAAACTAAATCAAATCAAAAACATACAGTACGCGTAAAACAAAATAAAACAAAGCACTATTTAAAAACAAAACAAAACAAAATACAAAAAAAGAAGAGAAAGCGAAGTAAAATAAAACTTAAACTCATAAATATATTCAATCTATGTGTTTAGCACCATTTGCGTAACTCGTCTATTAACGTGGGTATCGTGACCCTATGTTCGGGTAACATGGAGTAAAGCAATCCATATAATTTTGATCTGCGGATGGGAACAAACTGGCCCGTTAGTATGCGGGTGACCACTCCAAAGGTCAGGTAATGCATGTGTAGACGCTGGCCAAGAGTACGATAGGCCTCAAACATATGACTATAAGCCAATGGTACCGAACGTAGTTCTACGCAGGACTCCCGGCCAGGGCTTGTAGTCAAGCTCTCATATTTTTCTTCCCTGGTAAATTTTTTGTCGACTACTTTGAGTTCAATTCCTCCAGGTATCCTGCGTGGATCTTTGATGCGCAATAATATAGCAAACAAAGGGAAATGGTTTAGACAGGCCAGGATGCTTTCGAGACAGCCACAGCCTAAAACAATAGAAAGTCTGCAAAAGGCGAAGAAGGAGTAGAACACAGCTACGGTAGGGAGTAAGAATAGTTGCACCATAAATAGCAGCGTTCCCATAAGGAGCTGGTCTAAGTCGTAGTTGCAAGAATCAATCCGGTTACGTAAAACGTTACGTTTCTTGCCCCGAAATAACAGGGACAGAGAATGCAGGGATAACAGCTGATATCTGTACATGCGAGCCGATGCCAGGTAACAGGCATATATGTGAAGTGTAAAAAACGACACAAGATCACACACTGCGGATATAGTGAAGGTGATACCCAGGAAGCCAGAGTAGGCGAGCATAAGCACGAGAGAGCGCCCGAAAGTTCGAACAATGAGAAGCAGTATCTGAGACCAAAATTCTATAACCCACAGAAAAAGCTCGCCAAAAAATACCGCCAGTTCGTTATCGAGTTTGAGACCGGCGGGCCAACCCATAAGCCACAAAATTGAAGATCTTAGCTGGTGGGTTAACACAGAGTCCACGAACCAATCGAGCCATGACACAATCGCGTCCAGATTATCCTTAACGTATGTGCAGACAGACACGCCCAAAATAATGTCGTTGGCGACCAACCATATGGAGTTATAGAAGCGAACATACTCTATGTTTCCAGCGGCAATATTAGCGCCAGATGTAGCATAACCATGCGTTGAAGAAAACTTGAGACGCTGGCGAACTCGGGCGTATTGAATGGGCCAGAAACAAAACTGCAGTAGGCGAAGATCTACTTGCTGCGCTGTAGCCGATCCGTCCTTGAGGGCGAACATGGGGACGAAGTTCCACTCGACCAAGCGAAGAATTGCTTCGGCTAGCAAGCGACCACAAATTATCACAAACACAAATATGCGTGCAACGTAAGGCAGAAGCAGAGAATACCATACATAATGGGACAACGACACTAAGAGTGACCAGAAGTTCTGCTGGACTGAGCGCGCAGACTGCACCATGGTCTCGCTCATGCTACGCGGTCTTCGAGAGCGGGACGATGTCGAAGAAGATGAAAAAGCCGGCACGGAGGACACACCTGACGCAATGAGCTTAGGAAAAAGCACATCAGCATTCGTGCGCAACAAGGCACCGAGATCACAGCAAGAGTTCATTTGATGAATACAGGCTGACAGCACGACACCATGGACAAGGCTACGGGACCTGTTGCGCAGCGTATGCTGTAGAGCATTCTGGCGGAGGATTTGTTGGACATTGGCATTCTCCACAAGAAATTTTTCGTATTCCTCGTCAATCACGGTCAAAGTATTTGACTTTTCGGCCAGGGCTAGACCGATGGGATAGATGGAGAAATATTGCATACGGCGAGATGCCGGAGGGTCGAACAAGATTACCTGGAAGGAAGAGTCAGAGGAGCCGTTCAACGAGTCATTCCGGCCAGTGCGGGCTCCGTTGGCGTCATAAGGGATGTAGGTATCAGAAAAAGAAGTACCAGCGTCTATGCCTGAGTAGTGAACTTTGGTGTCATGAGTGGCCGATCCACTGCCATTCCAGCTGGAATTACGCGAATGCTTCTTCCTGTGACGAAGACGGGCGGCGGCATTGCCATTGTTAGTGTGTACGCAATAGTGTATAGAATGAGACGGGTAGGGCGAATTAGGTGACAGGTGGGCATTAATGTAGTATCTATTATTTCCGGAGAATTTTGTATTAGAGAGGTCGTGGACATTGACAGTTCCTAAAACGGTGAGTTGAGGAAGGTTGCGCGAGCCCAAAGAGGAGGCAGATGTGGTGGCTGATGACGAACCGGAGGACGAGGACGAGGATGCCGAAGAAAAGAAAGCCGCCAAATTAGCATATGACGGAGATGGCGATGGTATCGGGGATCTTGACTTTGAGGACGACCTCGAAGATGATGAAAGGTATTTTGATTTTTGCTTCTGTTTTGATTTTGACGATGAAGGCGATAGTGCTGACTTTAGCAGTTTGTCCTCTTGAAGTAGCTTGTCTACTACAATTGGGTCTAGATATGGTAGCGTAGTGACGACCAAGAAGTCCGAATCGTTGTTGTTCCAGCCGATGATAATTGCCGGACGAGGGCCTATTTTGCGTTCGTTATTGATGACATCTTTTGGCCAGTATACTCTCAAGACCATGTGTGGGGAGACGTTAGTTAGTGAGGTCGGTTAGGTCACGTGGGAAGTCACGAAGAGATTATTTTTAGGTGAAAAATTACAAGAGGAAAGACACACAAAAAAAAAAAAAAAGGAAAAAAAAAAAAGGAAGAGCGAAATTGAAAATATTAAGGATATCACAAGCAAATGCCAAAATTAGGCAATAAAAAAAGGTTCATACGGCGAAAACACCAGTGGCATCAAGTTGATGCCATCAACATTTTTGGCACAAGTTAGGATTGTGAGGCTGACACGCTGTACCACATTCGTCCATATATATTTATTTATCGACAGACAGAGGGAGCCGGGAGATCTCAAGAACTTGAGCACCGGTGATTACTCTCAAGGGTGGAATTCATCCAGGTACGTCATAGAGCATAGAGAAAAATGGATGATTGGGATGACGGCAGCAGCCGTCGATGGAAGTTCAGTGGAGACAGACTAGGGAGAGGAAGAAGAAGATCTAGTGATGCAGTCTCACTACAGGACTTGGATTTGACAAACATTGAAACCAGCAGTGGGGACCTGGAACCTCAAGATTCGTCTACTCATTTATTGCCGGGCTCGGACGCCAATGCTAACGACCGACCCACCTCGGACGTATATTTGGGGACACGACAATTTTTTCTCGGAAGCAGCAATAGGCCGACATCTCCGACATCACCAAAGTCCGGGCGCTTGTCAACGGGGGAGTCCCCGGTTAGGACATCGCGGCTGTCAGCGTTCTCAGGGAGATCAACATTGTCAGTGCACGACGACCGGGCAAGTGTATCAACGACAGGATCAGCGACATCGCCGACTGCACGGCATAGCAGGGGAAGGCAGAACAGTGGCAGCGGCGGCAGTGGTGGGCTACGTAGCCCCGGAGGGATGTTTGCACCCTTGAGTCCAGGACAGGCGTTTGGACCTCAAAGTCCGCGGACTCCAGATCTGGCAATCGGGGTGGATAATCTTGACGCCATTAGACAAGGGCTGGATGAGGCTCTGGGAACGGATGGAAATGGTGCTTGGTTGGCGGACGATGGGGACAATGATGGAGATCACAACGGCCCCAGCAACGGCGACGCAACGAATGGCGGTGACACAGCAGCAGGTACTGACATGGCTGCGAATGACTATTTTGGCATCAGGATTCCCACGGTGAGCTATCCCGAAGTGGCAAGTCGCAAGGTGCCTTCCCTGCGAATAGACACCAGCGCAGACCCATACGAGTGGTTGGGCTTGGACAGTTATCCCCACCAACAAGACGAAACTTATCACCAGAGTCAGCGTGGCCATGACCGGAAAGGATCGGTGAGCCTGGCGGAGGAAGGATTCCCGCACGGTAGACTGGCTTCACCTTCAAGATTGCACCACCTCGAGCCGTTCAATTTGACATCTTTAGTGAGGAACATGTCTTCGCGAGTCGCGAAGCCGAACAAAGAGGATGAGCCCAACGTAGGGACTGTAACCACAGCAGCAGGGGAAGCTGTGGTTGTCGATATCTCCGGAGAAGCCGATGCCCAAAATCGTCGTTCATCGATCCCAAGACTGCCGTCACCGCTGCGCACGGCCAATCCCAGTTTGGAGAACGTGCGCAATACGGAGTATTTGGGGCCGGCAGCCGTAATGGAATATGTGACTACGAGCCGAGGTGGCGGTAACGGGCCGGAGCCTGGCGTACGCAAGAGCGTCCTTACGGGCAAAAGTCTCATGATATTTGGGCCCGATAACAAAATACGAAAAAGCCTTTTTTATTTATTACGACGTCCATGGGTTGAACCAGCGGTATTTTTATTAATTGTGCTGCATACCATTGTACTGTCATATGAAAACGCGCACAACATATTTAACACGAATGACCATGACACACAGTCAGGTCCAGTAATACCTGTGTGGGGTCAGCATTGGACAGATTGGATGATTCTGGCGATATTTATTGCATACACGTTGGAGATCGGATCAAAGATTATCGTATTCGGACTCATAGAGGATGCGGAGTCGCAGATTCGACAACGGATAGAACACGTAGGGGTCTGGGTGAAGGAGAAAACAAAAAGGAATGGGGATCATGCACAATATTCGCGAGCTAGCCGACCTGTGGGTCCTGGTGTTGTGACAGGAGCATCTGCACCTTTGGCTAGGAGCGAACCTATTGGGCCCAGCGGGGCATCGACACTTCTCGTTAAGCGTGGTGCACCTATAATAGTGCGGTCATTCACGGCACTGGTCAACCTTGAAGATCAAGTAGAGACGTACGATCGGGCTTTTCTGCGAAGCAGTTGGAATCGCGTAGATTTTATTTCTGTCGTAGCATATTGGATAGCCTTGGCTCTAAGAATTACGGGAGTGGAAAGGCGGAACGATCTGCTGGTATTTCATGGAATCAGTAGCATCCGGATTCTGCGACTACTCAATTTAACGCCGGGAACGGCGTCAGTACTGCGAGCTTTTAAAAAGGCTGCGCCGTTGTTGTCTAACGTGGTTGTGTTTATTGGGTTCTTTTGGTAAGTTGTTGTTATTGCTGTCGCCACTGTCAGATGTGGTGATTTTCTGTATAGAAACTAACCAGGTTGCTTTTTTCTGTGGTCGGAGTCCAAGGATTTAAAGGCTCTCTTCGACGAACGTGCGTGTGGGTCGATCCCGAAGGAATCGAGGCTAATTACACGACGTCGCAGTTTTGTGGCAGTTATCTAGATCCGAAAACTATGCAGCCTCTGCCGTATGTGTTTGCAGACGGGACTGTGGGTCCTCAGTCAAAGGGATTTACATGTCCTGTGAACAGTGTATGTGTGTCGGATGAGAACCCATACGGCGGTACCGTGAGTTTCGACAATATTCTCAACTCATTGGAAATGGTGTTTGTAATCATGTCTTCTAACACCTTCACGGATATCATGTATTATACTATGGATACAGATTATCTTGTGTCGTCGTTATTCTTTATATTCGGTATTGTAGTGCTCTCGCTTTGGCTGATCTCGTTGTTGATTGCCGTGATTGCTTCATCATTCAGTATGGTCCGCGAAGAGTTGCTGCTGAATAAAGACAAACCGAATATCTTTGGTGGGGACGGCGAGTCTCATCATGAGGTTCTTGTGAGGACCAAGTGGGGAAGGATATATGACAAGATCGAGTTTGTTTTTCGGATTGTGATTCTCATGGATATTATTGTTCAATGCACATACACGTCGAATTCATCCATAGCGGCAATCCAGTTGATCTATCACTGGCAGATAGCCACGACGGCAATTCTCACGGCGGAGGTTATTGGTCGCTTCATATTATATTTGCCATTCTGGCGGGTATTTTTTAAAAGTAAGGGCAACATTATTGATGCCTTTTTGGCGGTTGCAAACATAATTATTCTTCTGCCTCCGATACACAACCACACCATAGTGTACTCGTGGTTGACAGTTTTCCAAATTGTACGGTTCTACCGTTTAGCGATTACCATTCCCTTTGTCAGAGAGCTGTGGTCGCGAGTTCTGGGTAATTATCAGACCATTTTTAACTTAACTGTTTTCTTCTTCCTCTTGACATATCTGAGTTCGATCATTGCGTGTGAAATGCTACGAGGGCTTATCGGGATGGAGCTCGCGAATGGTGATGGGCCTAATTATTATCCGTTCTTTGATCTAGCTAATGCTTTTACCGGAATGTATACGATCAGCAGTACAGAGAACTGGACGAATATTTTGTACGCAATGGTGCAAGATGCGTCATCGAACTTCACCAGGTTCTGCTATGGATTGTTCTTTGTGGCCTGGTTTATTTTATCTAACTTTTTCGTGCTCAACATGTTCGTTGCCGTTATCACGGAGAACTTAGATATTTCGCCACAGATGAAGCGATCCGCGCAAATTAAAGCATTTGTCAACGAATACGCCTTACGAGTCAATCGGACAGAGTACTTGACCAGCGGAGTCAAGCTTGTTAAGAGCTTGTTTCGGAAACAGGAAGATCAGGCGACGACGAGCTCCGGCGTCTTTGATATGTTGCTGGAGAAGAACGTGGTCGAGGAGTTTTTGGATAAGAAGGAAAATGCTAGCGTGACGGCACCCGCTCGTAATATTAGTACTGCTGCTGCGGAAACGAGCGGAGTTGATGCTGTTCCCAATACGCCTAACCCAAATCGAACGAGTCAAGGCATTTTGGTAGACTTTGACGCTGATTATGAATCTGATGATACCGAGACCAAAGATTCGGAGAATGAAGACGGCGAGCGTGCGCGTGATAATCACCAATACTACGACGAGTCGACAGCATATTTGATTGGCAAACCGGAAAGACGAAATACCAGGCGGAAGAATTTGTACAAACGGCTGAAACTTAAGAAGCGCTGGGAACGCGGGAACGAAGATCCTTTTTCAGATAATGGCACAATTGATCGTCCGACGGAAATTGCACAAAGATTTCTAAAGTCACAGAGTCGCCGGCGCGAGAGGGCTCAGAAATTCTTGAAGGAAAATCCGACATATGATCGGACATTGTGGCTGTTCGGCCCGGAAAACAAAATCCGACGATTCTGCCAGCACATTGTGGCATCAAGTTACGGAATCAGGCACACTGGAGTCAATCCAATTGCGGCATGGTGGTATGCATTCTCAGCGTTCACATTGGTGGCTACAGGAGCTATGGTAATTATTGCCTGCATCAACACGCCGCTTTACTATAAGACCTATTCGGACCAGCATGGACTGTCTTCTGACAATTGGGTTACATATTCGGACGCGGTGTTTGTTACAATTTTTAGTGGAGAAGCACTCATTAAAATTATTGCAGACGGATTCCTGCTGTCACCTAATGCCTATTTGCGATCGAGCTGGAACAGGATTGATCTATTTGTGCTGATTACTATGTGGATCACACTGATCAGTGAAGCCTTTTTCAACGGGTATGTGTCGCGGTTTATTCGGGCTTTTGTGGCATTCCGGGCGCTGCGATTACTGAGTATTAGCTCCCGGGCCCAGCGCACATTTCATAATGTAATTATTGTGGGATTCGGCAAGATCTTCGGCGCAGCGTTGTTATCATTTTGCTTGCTCTTTCCCTTCTCGGTGTGGGGGCTCAACCTATTTGCCGGAAAGCTTTCAAGTTGCACGGACGGCAGCGTCAACCTCTTCTCTGAGTGCGTAGATGAATACCTACAGAGCCCTTTCAACTGGGATATTCTCTCGCCACGGGCTGTAACCAACACATACTATGATTACGACAACTTTGCTCACGCGTTTCTCATTCAGTTCGAGGTTATCTCGCTCGAGGGATGGGTGGATGTGCTGAATTCGGTAACGAGCATTACGGGCTCGGACTCGAATCCTCAGCCATTTGCATCACGCTATAACGGAATTTTCCCTATACTGTACAATATCCTTGGTACTATTTTCATTTTGACGTTATTTATAGCCGTGATTATCCAGAACTATTCGGTGACTCGGGGGACTGCGTTCCTCACAGATGAACAGCTCAACTGGTACGAAGTTACTAAAGTACTCCGACTAGTCAATCCAGAGCCGAAACCGCCGCCGAGACGACCAGGAAGTTTCCGGCATTATATGTTGCAGGAATTCATGAATAGTCCCAAGTCCTGGGTGTATCACATGCAAACCGCTCTTCTCTTTGTCATTGTTGTTGTGCTCGTGGCTGACTATTATCCGCAGCCACATACGGGTCAGACTGTTAGCAGCGCATTATTGCTGGTGGCTGCAGTGTTGTATGAAGCACTGTATCTGTTGCAGTGGTACAGCATGGGTTGGAGGTTGTTTGTGGCATCTAGTTGGTGGAACGTTTACGGAATGCTCGTGTGCGTAGTGTCGATTTCGTTTTCGGCAGTGGGGTTAGCGGAAACGGCCACACACTTTTTCTTCACTATTCAGAGATTGGGATCCGTGGGAATCATGCTGCTGTGGATTCCGCGCAGCTCGACGTTAGATCAATTGTTTAAGACAGCATCGGCCAGCTTTATGGATATTGGCAACCTATTGTTGACCTGGTTCATCTTGTTTTTGGCGTACTCTATTGCATTCAACCAGGTGTTCGGTCTGACACGAATTGGACCTAATGGCTCGGACAACATCAATTTCCGTACGGTGCCCAAGGCACTTATTCTGCTATTCCGAATGAGCATGGGAGAAGGATGGAACCAGATTATGAGTGATTTCTTAGTGTCTCCGCCATATTGCGTCGATGGAGCGTTATTCACGGAGTCAGACTGTGGAAGTCACCCATTTGCATATATTTTATTTATTTCATGGAATATTATCTCCATGTATATTTTTGTCAACATGTTTGTCTCGTTAATCTACGAGAACTTCAGCTACATTTTCCACCGCAATACCTCACATATTTCTAAGAACGATGTTATTAAGTTCAAGAAGGCTTGGCAAGAGTTTGATCCGCATGCTACTGGATACATTGACCCCGAGGATCTTCCCAAATTGCTGCGGTCGGCGGAAGGTTATTTTAGTCTGCGAATCTATGACGGTCAGTATACCGTGCCGGAAATCCTTAATCGTGCCAAGGTGAGGATTGGCGAAAGTGAGGCTCCGTATGAGGTTGACGGGCCTGCATTGAATGATGTCTTGCGAGTGCTGCCTGTTAATGTTTACAAGCAAAGGAGACGAGATTTTGATCGATTTTGTATGCAGGCCTTGTATGAGGCGGACGATAGAGGTATTGCGTTTTCTAAACTGATCCTGCAATTTCCTTTTTACAAGTCGATGAACTACAACAAGTGTTTAAAGTGAGTATTTTTTTTCTGTGCTTTTTTTCGTTGAACCGTTTACTAACCAGACTGGATGATTACCTCGAACGTAAGATGCTTCTCAAAGCAGTGGATACGGAGCTCCTGAAGAATCGACTTAAAGGATTCCTCAGCATGATATATCTACGGAGCGAACTGGCGAAGAAAATGGATTTGAATCCATTCCGGACTCCATCCCCGTCGATTAGAAGTTATCCGACTAGCCTGGCTGGTCCTAGCAGTTTGGCACCGAGCTTTATGCCAAGCGTAAGCACGTCTAGTTATAGTGGAGTGTTCTCGCCAGGCATACCTACTATTAATGTTCAAAGTGAGGATGACGAAGACGAACAGGAGCCGAAAGACAACAAGGATGACAGTCAAATGGAAGAAGAAGAAGATATTTTTATAGAACGGGGAAGAACGCCAGTTTATTTTATTCCAGATCAACAGCTAGATTCGCCGTCTAGTACATCGCGAGATGCACATAAGACATCCAAGTCTATGAGTCCTAGACGGCGGTCTACTATTACGCATGGTGATGATATATAACTAATTATTAAATACAGATTGATAGATAGAAAAAGAAAAAAAGGGGGAACACAAAAGAAATTGTGTTGTAAGTTCTACAAATTACACGTACGCCACTAGTCTAACGCAAATGTACTCAAATAAGAACTGATTTTTTTAGCCCAATTCACCAAAGTGAATCCAGCTCAAGATCCGCAAGAATACGAACCGAGCAAGGCAGAGGGCAGACCAAACAAACAAACAAAGAAAAAAGAACAACGAAGAACAAAGAGAAACTGAATAAAATATGTACACTGTTAATTACTGTAAGTGGGGTGCTGTCGGTCTGTCGGTCAATCTATCGGTTATTTATTTCTTCTTACCGCCTTTGGTAGGTTCCCTTGCTTCCTTGAGCTTCTTAGGAGGACCTTTACCTTTTCGTCGTTTGTCAGCATTCTTTGCTAGTCTTCTTATTTCGTCAGGATCTGCGCAATGTAAATCTGGGAACATCTTGTTAAGTACTGAAATCTTAGGAAGAACCTTGTTGGAAGGATAGTAGTATTCTTTGAGAAGATCTCCACGTAAAGGTCGTCGAAGAACGCTGGCACCGGTTCTTATACATTGCGGATTAAAAGTTTGGCCAAATACTGACGCGCGAGTCTTCATAAGCTCGAGTAGCCGAGCCTTTGGTGCGTTTAGAGACATGCGCGAATGGTCGGAGAGGAACTTGCACTCGCAATGTTAAAACGTCTGAAAACTGTATTTTTTGTCAGGGTTAGGGGAAAGCGGAGTGAGTGCGTCGGACTTTCCATTCATTTGATGTTTGACTGACTAAAAACTGACTAAGCAACCTAAAAGTTAGGTGCGGCCGTGCCGGAGGGGGCCGCCATAAGTTGACCCACGCCCTCCGCCTTCGGTTGCACACCCACACTTGCCCGTGAGTTGTTTCCCCCTTAGAAATGAGTCGCGCACCAGCAGGAGGTATCATAAACCTCAGCGCGGAGGAAAAGAAAGTGTATGGACAGCTATTTAAACAATGCGATCCTGAGACGTTAGGAATTGTTACAGGAGAAGTTGCGAGGACGTTATTTGAACGAAGCGGATTGAGTGCTAGAATATTAGGAGAGATTTGGCAGCTTGCGGATAATGAGAATAACGGGTTTCTGGACCAGTCTGGGTTTGCATTGGCTCTGAGATTGATTTCGCACGCGCAAGCAGGACAAGCTCCCGCAGCTAATCTTGCAGCTAATCCGACTAATCTGGCGCTGTTTGACGGAAAGCCGCGCCCGGATCCAGGAAACGTCAGTAACAATACCAGTGCCAACACCAGCAACAATATTACTAATAACACTCAATTACGTGCTCAGTATTCTGGAATCAAGGTCCCGGCGTTATCCCCTGGTGACCGGACTCGCTTCTTGTCGCTCTTCCAGAAGAGTGCGCCGTCAGGACTGCTGGACGGAGAACAGGCACGGACCATTTTCACCAAGGCCCGGTTGCCCAACGAAACGTTAGGACAAATTTGGGCTCTGGCTGACACTAAGGGAAGGGGCCAGTTGGACCAGACGGAGTTTATCATTGCTATGCATTTTATTCAATGCGTTTTAAATGGATCTCTAGCCCAGCTGCCCAACCAGCTTCCACCGGCGTTGTATGAAGCAGCGGCGGGACGTCCGCCATCAGTCGTCAATGCGCCAGGAGGACCCGTACGACCGCCGTCAGTTATGTCGCCTAATTTTACGGGCGGCCCGCGTCGAGTCAACACAGCTTCGCCGTTGACGCCGCAGCCGTGGACTGTGGCCCCCAGTGAAAAGCAGCGCTTTGATGCAATGTTTGAATCGCTTGACAAACAGCATCGTGGATTAATTGGCGCTCCGGAGGTGGTTCCGTTTATGACTAGATCTAAGCTGCCCGAGAATGTTCTTGCGCAAATATGGGATTTGGCAGATATGCACAACACCGGAGAGTTCTCTAAGACTGAGTTTGCAATCGCAATGTATCTTGTTCAACAGAAACTGAATGGCATCGAGTTGCCTAACGCTTTGCCGCATTCTTTGGTTGCCAGCTTGACTCTGCAACAGCAGCCTTCCACCCCAGTCCCGGCTTCTTCTGCAGTACCACAATCTGTCAATCAGCACCAGCCGCCACAGCAGCCTCCAGCAAGAACCATGTCTGGGTCATTGAATGATCTTGTGGCACTTAACGACATCTTTGCTACTCCTTCGCCGAAGCCTCAGCCACCGACTGCAGCGGCGCCACCTGCCTCAACATCGGCGCCTCCACAACAAGGTATCAAACGTCAAACCACTGGAGAAGTGCGTAGTTTCGTACCCAGTTCAACATTTGGTCAAACTCTTTTGAGCAGTCAGCCACCAGCACCTGCACCGGCCTCGACGATATCGCCTGCGCCCGGTCCCGATCTCCTCGGAACTGATGCTGCTCCTCCCCCAACAAGCGCAGCGGATTCTGTAGAGCTGGCGAATCTTTCAAATCAAATTTCATCATTAACTGAACAGACTGTTGCTCTCACTCAGAAACGGGAGCGTACGGAACAGGAATTGAAACAGACCAGTGATGCGAAGGCGGAGATTACAAAGAAGCTGGCGCTATTACGAACGACGTATGATAGCGAAGTCAAGCGTGTTCAGGAAGTTCAAGTAGAATTGGATCGAGTCAAGCAAGAGTATGAGAAACTGTACAAAGAGTATGCGATGATTGAAGGATCGCTTAATGCAATGAAAGGGCAGTATGAGACGGTTGCTAACCAATTAGCGACCAGCAGAGCGGAACATAGCAGCATTCGAGAGAAGATTCGCGCGGCCAATGAAGAAACTGCCTCATTGAAAGCAGCCTACGAAGCGGCTCAAAAGGAATCTAGACAACATGCAAGTGTGCTGGCGGTTAGCCAAAGTCAGTTAGAAGTGGCTCAGTCTGATCGCCGCCGGTATGAGAATGAGGTTGCCGATTTGAGGGCTGCCAACGAAGATTCTTTGAGAAAGATTGCAGAGATTGACCAGGAGACCCGAATTATCAATGAACAGAATGAAGAAAAGAAGAGGCAGTTGAGCGAAGGTGGAAATAGAGGAGAGCAAGCGGCGAGCTCAGGGACGGTGTCGGCTGAGGCGGCGTCGACCGCCGGATCCATGGGACGGGCGAGTCCAGGTAACCCTTTTGCATTTGTACAACACGAGACTCCATTTGATGAAGCATTCCGAAACATGTCGTTGTCGGATGCGGAGCGCAAGGATGGTGGAATTGCTCGGGCGACTACTGAGGACATGTCGGTGTCTCATGCCTCACATGTAACTGAGGGAGGCACTCCGTCTTCCACGCCTCCGACGTCGGAATTTACTGGAGAGTTCAATACTGGACCGCAAATTCCATCATTTACATTGCCGATTGCGAGACCTGGATCTGCCACTAGTTCAGTTCAGAATAATCCACCTCAAAGCGTGAGAGGAGATATTAGCTCTCAGCCAGATTCTCCCGCGGATGCTATGACGGAACCAGTCTCGGGAATCGTCCCTCCCGAGTCGCTGGATTTGAATGATGATGGATCTAATGACCACGAAGGTGAGCTTAGTACTGCAAGACTAGAAGAAGAACAACAAGCGGAGCCAGCGCAGGCAGAGCACCTGCTTGCCGGTGCTGTAAGCAATACGACATTGAGTGGTCGGGACAGAGAGTTGCGCGAGTCAGATGGGTCGTATGAGTTTGTTGATGAACCCGAGGACAGGGTGGCGGCTGCCAAGGTAGGCGCTCAAGGAAAAGAGGAGGAAGTCGAGAAAGCTGAACCTCCAGTCAAGACGGTTGAGCAACAGGAGCAAGCACGGCAAGAATCCTCCTTGGTCGAGCAGCCGAGCTCAATCCGCGCCCAGATTCCCGGCGGATTTCCCGGATCCAGCGAAGAATTCCCTCCGATCCGGGAGCTTGAGCAGGATGAGGATAGTTCTTCAGACGAGGAGCAGGAATCGCGGGCTAAGAAGGAGAAGGATGATGATAAGTTTTTGACTCCCGAGTCGACTGGACAGAGTGGTCAGGCAGAAACAGCGGCTCCAGTGGCATCTAACGTGGTCCCACCCGTGGCGGCTGTTCCTTCTAATGTGATTTCACCTGTGGCGGCTGGTCCTTCCTCTCAAGCTCACATTCCTGACGAGACGGAGTTTTCGTTCTCATTTAATGAGCCCACACCTACAGGCATTACTGCGACAGGAGCAATTAAGGATGATCCATTTGATAGTGCGTTTTCAGGACTGAGTGAGGCTAAGGAAGAGCGCGATGAGAGTTTGGAGGACGAATTTGACGCGGCGTTCAAAGAGATGGAGCACCGGCACATAACCGAACAGGCTTCGCAGATTCCGATGCCTGGTGCTGCTCAACAAGTGCCCTCGTCTGGTCAACCAAACAGTGATGAATGGGAACAGTTGTTTGCTGGGTTTGGTAATGGGCCCTCAGGACAACAAGAAATCAATGACGCATTTGCGCCTAGGAAGCCATTGACACCACACAGTCAGGCGGTACAAGATTTGGTAGGGATGGGGTTTGCTGAGGAGGATGCCAAGGACGCTTTAGAAGCCAAGAAGTATAATTTGGAGGAGGCATCGAATTATTTGTTAGACCATACCAAGAATTGATTGGATGGATGAAATGATGTGGATGAAGCGATATATATATGACTTTAATTTATAAATATAATCTATTATTATTATTACAACATATTATTATTACTGTTAGTGTAAAGTCGCCGGCGGTTAGCACTTTCTCTTTATAACGATCATCTGGACACATATGGCAAAAAATCAAAACTATATCAGCGTTCCGTGCCTAGTGCATGCCATTCGGATCAGCTGGAAGAACAGCTCTCCCGAATACTGTACGGTTCTGGCAAGTCGTCCGAGTGAGGTACATTCTGGTAACGCGACAATTTTCACCTACTCTCGGTCTTCAACAACTCGGTAGATCAGCGAGCTAAGCTACGGGTTAATGGACTGCCACTTGCTCTGTAATTTATTTTGAATGTCTAGCTGCGAGGGCAGCTGGTGTGTAGCTTGAAGGGCGTGCGCCAGACGCTCACATTTGGAGTCAATGGACTGACAGATATCAGTCATGGCATCATGATTAGCGCGTATCTGATCAGCAAGGTCCTTATTGTTTTGCCTTACCGTGTCTAGTCTGGACTGTAATTGCTTGATATAGGTCAACTTGACGTGACGCATGTGAGCTTCTACGACAGCCTGAGGGTCTAATTCGCCAAAGTCCACAGGAGCTTCGGTCGGATCAGTAGAAATTGCACTTATAGAGACAGGCTGTCCGCGATTGGCAGTAGTCAGCTCACTAGTATTAGTAGTGGACGCGCCAGTGGCTGCAGAAGAGCCCGCAGCAACAGTCGTATTTTCATCAGTGGCATCTGGAGGCTTATAAGCCGCTTTTCGCTGTTCAGCTTCGCGAATGATGTCATCAAGTTGTTTTAGTTTTTGTTCAATCTCGCTCTCTTTGTATATATTATCGAATCCGTCACCTAAGGTTGTCTCGGCGCGACGCGTAATATGGGACAAAGCTTTTGAAAGGATGGTCTTTCCGTCGGGATGGGCGGCGATTGTGGGGTAGCATTCTATTAATTTTTCAAGAGTCAGCTCAGCTAGTAGTTGGTGTGATTGGTAGCTGGCGGTATTCCTGAGAGTCTCGAATGGTTGCGAGGAAGACGACGTTGTCATTGATGGATCATTATCCGAAGATCGTAACTTTAAGTCAAGTTCGGCAGAGCATGGTTTTACATTGGTTTTCAATTGTTTTGTCTGTTACACATTCGGTATTAATCTTTTTTTCCTTTTGAATCATTTTGGCTCCTTTATCTGTTGTCTCTCTTTATCTTTGCTTTCTTCCTTTTTTCTAAAAAAAAAAAAAAAAATAATAATTTGATTGTTTCATCTTCCACATGTTCCCCATACTTTCTGAGCCTCATGCTATCAGAGTTAGTTCCCGAACGATCTCGGTACACGGTATTTTAAATATTACTTCACACCCCACGTGGCAACCATGGACCCGGAATCATTGATAAGACAGGTAAGTCACTTCAGAAACTCGAGGACAAGTGCTGTTTATCTCTTTGAATGAAGAGCATTTTTCCTGTTGGGTTATTTTTCTTGCTGTCACACAGTTGGCAATTCTAACTAGGCTGAAAAGAAAGCATCTACTACTGGAGGATTTTTCTCCAAGGTGTTCAGCGGAGGAAGCTCGTTTCAATTAGAAGAGGCAGCGGACTTATATGTCCAGGCGGCCAATGCCTACAGAATACAAAAAGAGGGCCGCAAAGCAGGTCAAACGTTCGAAAAGGCAGCAGCTGTACAGAAGAAGACTGAAGCAAAGGACGATGCGGCCAACACGCTAGTGGAAGCATATAAGAGCTATCGGCCTACAGACCCACAGGATGCTGCGAGAGTGTTAGAGGAGGCGATTGGACTGTTCACGCTGCGGGGCCAGTTCCGCAGAGCTGCCAATTACAAGATGGACTTGGGACAGCTGTACGAGAGCGCGGACATTGGAGATTTTCCCAGAGCGATTGCTAGTTACGAAGATGCAGGAGAATGGTTTTTCCAAGATCAGGCAGAGGCGCTCAGCAATAAGGCTTTTTTGAAGGTCGCAGACCTCGCGGCGCTCAATGGAGATTATGCTACCGCGGTCGACAAATATGAACGAGTCGCCAAGCAGAGTCTCAACAATAATCTTAACAAGTGGAGTCTCAAGGAGTACTTCCTTAAAGCAGGGTTGTGCCGGGTGGCTGAACAAGATTTGGTGGCAGCCGGACGGTCAGTTGAGCAGTTTTTAGAATGGGATCCGTCGTTTCAGCAGACTCGAGAGTGTCAGCTATTGCAGGATATTATTCAGGCAGTGCAGGACGGAGACGAGCAGACATTTACTAATAAGCTATACGAATTTGACCAGTTCTCTAAGTTGGACAAGTGGAAGATTGCTGTGACACTCAAGATCAAAGAACAGATCCAGGCTCAGGGAGATGATTTGTTGTAAGGTGAAAGAGTAACAGGAGAAGGAGGGAGCTCAGTCAACATAACTAGTAGTAATTTTTCATTAAATTATAAATCAAAATAAATTATAATTGTTATTATATTGCGTGCGATCCGAGACTATCATTACAGGGACCACGGGAAAACGGGAGAAACGGGAGTATGGCATCATGAGGACCGGATTCTCTAGGTAGTTGGGCAGATGGGAGCATATCGAGTGGCAGAGAAAGCATCCATTCGGTCATACATACAGTTTGCATCGATCGATTAGCGATCAAGTTAGATGAGCGACGGAACTCTTCCGAAGTACCGAAGGATGCTTGACATTAATATGTGCCTGTGGCTTGTAGCGCGTGACTGTAGGAGTCGGCAGAGGAGATGAATTAGTAGGGGACGGCCTTTGAGTTGGGATCGAAGGACTTCTTGAAAATTGGTCGGCAGCGAGAAACGACGAAGGAGGATTAAATCCCTTAAAGCTCCAGTCAGCGTCGGGGCCCGAATTAGAACGGAAAATATGAATTGGTGGCGGAGGTGGATGGCGTCGACGGGCTGTTTGCACTGGTAGGGGTGAAACCGGGAAAAGTCCAGGTGGCGGTGGCAGGATTTCTTTTGATTTCGAAGCAAATTGTCGGTCTTCTTGATGCACTGCAAGTAGTTTGAGTTGATGCCACTTACGAGCACAATGGAAATAACCGCATGAACACAACACAATCCATGCGGCAAGCAAAGTGCCTGAGACAAGCAGTTCAGTATTCAGCATCGATATGTATGCACCAATGATTCTTTCTAGGCAGGCAGCAACTTTGTCCAGCGCAGGAACAAACATACCGGAAGATATAGATGAGGTAGTGTTTAAAGGAGTTCTTTGAGTCGTGAGGAGACGCAAGCCCTGGTTATTTGTTGAATTTGCGATTGATGGAGACGCAGTAGAGTTCGTGGAAGGCATGGTCGAATTAAAAACTGTTAAGCCGATGAAGTCATCTAAAAGAATGTTCTTGTTGATCGTAGGAAACTCTACGTGGGCCTGATCATGGACCCAGGTGAGGCCTTTGATTGCCTGCTCAATCTTATTGCCAACAAGACACTTGACCACAGTAGACATGGGGCCATACAAGGGAGTGCTACCGAAAGTCTGAACAATATCGGAGTTCATGTCATCCAAGAACTTGGTAAGTGTAGTGTTAACGGATTCCGCGCCTTTTGATACCCAACCCAACAAGTCATTGTTTATAGAATCTTGAGTGGCATTGATAGCTGTATTGGCGGAACTGACCCAGGTGTCGATGTCTGAATTGATGGAGTGGGAAAGCGCTGACATACCGTCAATGATTGCATCTTTCAGCTCAGGGGCAGAGGCGATCGCACGGGAGATTATTGCCCTTTGTATACCAGCGCACAAGATGCCTGACAGCCCAAGTCCAAGGACAGCAAGAGCTCTCGGCTGAGTGACGTAATCTATGAACCAACGGACCAATATTTGCTTGTCGGGGATCGAGTCACTGAAGAACATCCTGCATACCAGATTTTGGATACGGATTTTCCAGTGTGCGTTAGCCATTTCAATAGCTCCCACCGCCTGAGAATGTCTAGAGGTGTCTAGGAATGAAGAGGGCTGGTTGCCATCAGCCCAGAACTCATTTCCCAGATGAGAGTTGCTGGTCGTCGTGCCGGTGGTTACAGCGCCTTCGAATGTTCTGGCGCACTGGTTGATCCACTTCCACCGAGTTACTTCTTTATATGCGAGAGGCGCCCATACCAGGATGGCCAGGGCGACGAGGATAACAATAAACGCTATACATCCCGTTGACACCAGATGCTGAATAGTGCTGGAAATGTTATCGATAGCCTCCACAGAGCAAAAACTGATGTTTTTGTTGTCCTTGGATGGCGCATTTAACATGGATGAATTGAAATATATTTTAGACGTGGCGACACCCAGCTCTTTTTTGATGAGGTCGAAGGGCACGTTGATCAACGAGATAGTGTCGTTTTTGACATCGTCGTAGGTCGGCATGTTGTCACGTAAACTGGTAAGCTTTTCATTTATAGAAGAAGGGATCTGGATATTTTTCAGGGAAGCGATGCTCATATTTATGGATTTAACGCCCTGTTCTTCTCCAGTGAAAACAGACTGAATATCGGACACAAAACCGGCGACGTCGTTGAATACATTTGACAATTGGTCAAGTCCTTTATCCAGCGAAGTGACAATGTCGCCGATGTCGTCGTTAATGAAATTAATGACTGATTCGGTAGCATTAACGGCTACATCTACGACACCGTCAATGAGGCTGACAACAAGGCATGCGTATGTCCCGACGAGAAATTCAATGTAAAAGACGAACAGTGCCTCAAGGCCGGTGATGATCATATCCAGACCCGAGATCAATGCGCGAATCGACGTGGTCATAGACGTGTCGATCAAAGAATTTGCGCTCTTGGCCAGGTAGTGAGGCATGACTGCAATATTAGAGGCAGCGATATCGGCGGATTGACACGAGTTTATGGCGTATTCATGTACATATTCAAACGAGGACGCGAATGAGGCTCTGAAAAGTGCCACTTTAACGGCGAACAAAAGAAGAACAACAGTCAGCGGATTGATCCACAACTGTGACAGTCTAGCCGATAGGCCTATGTACGGCGTTAGTGTCGTGCTGACAGGAGAACGAGTATGGTCTTCGTGTGATGATGACTGGAATTTTTCGTCACGTGTATGAGGATCAGGCCGAACAATTGGCAATTTGGGTAATGCGAATTTGGGTGGTGAGGTCCGAAATTTAAAAGTACTTTGTTCGTACGATGGCGGGGGTGTGATTTTCGTCTTTATTTCAACCAATTTGGCTCTACCCACATTTACGGCTTCGCGAGCTGCGCGATTAATAGTGTCCATAGGAACGAATAATTAGTGTATGACAACAGGTAATAAAAATGATCATTATAGTTTTATAATTAAATGCACCTTTTATAAAGATCTATATAGATTTTGAGGCGCGACATGAAACGCCGATCTTTGCCACATCGGTATATGTGCATGTGGGGCGGCTGTCTGCATGATCTTTACGTGAAGGTACATAGAATGTTTATTTGGGGACGCCAGCATCTGCAGGTTTAGTGCCGTCAGCTTCTGCTTCATTTTCATTCGCCTCCTCCTTCTTGACCTCTTCCTCTATTGTTTGGTGATGTTCCTGCGCCTTCCACATCCCATAGTAAATGGAGGTGGGATCATGCAACAGTAGTGAATGGTGTCCTTCTTCGGCGACTTTTCCTTGACTCAGCACAATAATCTTGTCAGTGTCTGCGACAGTTTTAAGCCTGTGAGCAATGAACACCGCAGTGGCGTTGAGATCGCGGAGGTTATTGTTAATGTTTGTAAGCAGAGCCTTTTCTGTCTCAGTGTCTAATGCGGATGTAGCTTCATCAAAGAAAATGATGGGAGATCTTTTTAGCAGTACTCTACTGATTGCCAGTCGTTGCTTTTCTCCTCCAGAAATCATCAGACCGCGCTCACCCACCTGGGTCTCGTATCCTTCAGGCAAGTTCGAAATGAGCCCGCCAAGCTCGGCCTTCTGGGCGACAGCCTCAACTTCTTCATTAGATGCGGAGAGTCTTCCGTAATGAATGTTGTTTCGAATGGTGTCGTTAAACAGAGGCGTGTCCTGGGGAACGACACCTATGGCTCTCCGGATAGAATCCAATGTCAGACTGCGGATGTCCTGGCCATCAATGAGGATACGTCCACTATCCACATCATAGAATCTAAACAACAACCTTAAAACGGTAGACTTTCCGGATCCGCTAGATCCAACAATAGCGACGCGCTGGCCTGCCGGGATTGTGAAAGAGGCGTTTTTCAAAATTGGTCTATCGGGGTGGTATCCAAAAGTGACATTCTCAAACTTGATTTCTCCGCCTTTAAATTGATAATGCTGAGCATTGGCGGCTTCTTTGATCTTGACATTGGTATCTTGCAACTCAAACAGAGCCTCCATGTCCAGCAGGGCCTGTTTCAGGTCACGGTACACTGAACCGAGAAAGTTGAGCGGTACACTCAACTGAAACACGAGTTGATTGACTAGCACTAAGTCACCAACAGTCAAAGCTCCGGCCGCAACGTCGTTGCAGGCCATGTACATGATGGCCGTTAGAGCCGAGGAGAAAATTAAGTTTTGGCCCGAGTTCAAAAACGCCAAAGAGGTCGCGATCTTCGTCGATGACTTCTCGTAAGTCTCAAGCGCTTTGTCATATTGCTTCACTTGGTAGGCCTCATTATTGAAATATTTTACACTCTCGTAGTTGATCAAGCTGTCTAGTGCTACATGGGCTGCGCGATTGTCAGCCTGGTTAGCCTGCCGCCGGAACTTGGACCGCCAGGTGGTTGTTTTGATAGTGAATGCAGAGTACGCTGCCATCGTCGTCAGAGCCATAGCCGCATACCAGACTCCGTAGTTCCAAGTCAAGATGCCGGCGACGATGGAAATTTCCAAAGTTATTGGCACAATGTGGAATACCATGGAGGTGAGAACATATGATATACCTTTAGTACCCCTTTCAATTGCACGAGTGATAGCACCGGTTTGACGAGATAAATGGAATCCTAGATCCAGTTTAAGCAAATGGTCAAAAGTGTTCCTTGCAACCTGACGGATAGCCTTCTGAGCTACGGTAGCGAAAATGGCATTCCGCAATTCTCCGAAAAGCACAGCACCGAAACGAGCCAGACCGTAGCCCAGAACCATGGTGCCCACCACGGTACCTACTGTGCCGAGCTGAGTGGCCCAGTCGACATTCATGGAGTCTACAATGTCTTTGAAGAAGAAGGGCACTTGGACGTTAAGGACCTTGGAACCCACTAACAAAGACAGAGCGAGCACTACTCTGATTTTTGCCGACAGGTTGTCCTTGGGCCATAGATATTTCATGAAGTTGGATAGCATGCGTCCGTGAAGAGCGTCCTCGGCCGCAGCGGCTAGTTTCTCGGGCGCAGAACTCGTCTCAGGGCTCGATCCTTTGGGCGACGTGTTTGGCGGACTGCTGGGAGTCGTTGAGCTTGATGAGCCTGATGTATTCGACGGACTCAATAGATGCTGGGCCGTAGAAAAGATTCGTGGATGCGCATTAAGGTATGATACATAGGGTGGGGACCGAGGGTACGTGGATCTGGACAACAGGAGTCTACTGGTGGTCTGTGGTCGTAATAGTCTACATTGTCGCTGGATCTGCCGAGCCAAAGCGAAGCCGGGTCGAGGAGTCCAAGCCATTTTCACATTGGCTGGAGCTGACTGGTCAACTGTATAAATAAATTGATAAACGGATGTGCGGCAGGCAAGTGATTTTGCGTGATTGCCCAGAAAGGAAATAAAAAAATGGTCGGCAAAAAAGAAAGAAAAAGAAAAGAAGAGGCAAGATAAAAAAGGGATAATTTGTTTACAGGGATTTATGCAAGTGAGGAAAGGCTCTTTGTCGAAAGGAAATCCAATCGATTGAGTATCAGCTATGTGTTTCTATGCGTGGTGGTGATGGCCGTCCACGACTGTCTCGAGGACAGGCTCTCGAGCTCGCGGAGTATCTTGTAGCAGCTGCTTCTTTTGCTGGGGCAGCTGCTGGTGCACTTCAGGAGACGCAGTATCGTTAGTATTGCCTTCTTCTTCTTCAAGCACCAAGTATAGTCTATTTTCAATATTGGGATGCTCAAGCTGAAGTTTTTCGGTGTGAACCTCGTCAACATTATCGTGACTAGGAATTACAGTAGGTGGCAGGACAGGGCCGGCCTCGATGCGTTTAGGGATTAAGGCTGGACCAGTAGTTCGTGTCTTAAACCCTCTGCCCCACTCGGTCTTCATGGTAATAAATGCTGTAGCGAGGGCGATCTCCTTGTCGAACCTTGTATCATCAACCAATAATTCCCAATCAAAGCGAAACTGGTGCATAAGGCGGGCAAGCGCCATTCTTTCTCTGATCTCTTCGAGACCGCCGCCAGGGTTGCGGATTCGGTCGAAGTATCGTGAATCTCGGGACCAGGAATATTCTGCACCGTCATTCAAATAAAATTTTCTGTATCTTCCGGTGATTGAGGTATCGCCCAATATTTCTCTATGACGGAGATCGCGTCGGGTATGAAAGTCGAATGAGCGGTCGACCACTCCCACATGCATTGTACAGGTTTCTGTTCTTGAAGGCTGTTCAAACATGCTCCATGTGCTTGAAAAGCGGGATTTTCTTTCAATGGTATACTTATGACTGCCGTTGCCGTCGTAAACGTTGACTACTCTATTGGGATCTTTACGATCAGCCCGCAGGTACAAGGCTACAGGAGTTTTCGTCATTGGCATTTTGGTAGCGCCATCGTGGCCCAGAGTCGTAAGTCGGGGGCGCACGCCGACATGGTGGAGCATGAGCTCGCAGACGGTTAGCCATGTGTTGACAAAATCTACAATTGCAGCTTCCATTGCAGTTAGTTAGTAACGGAGTTGCTCGCTATTGATGTCAAATGCGAGGTTGAAGCGGAGCAAGAAGGCGAATAAAGGAAACTAGTTTATTTATTCTAGGCCAAGCATAAATTATGTCTGGACATAAAAGTAATGAGTAACTGCTGAATAACAAATATTTCTGCAACCCAGCACCCGGCTCAGATTTCTCTTTTTTTTTAAAAAAAAAAAACAAAAACATTTTTTAAAAAAAATTTAAAGAACACAAAAAAATAAAAAAAAAATTGAGACAAAAAAATAAGACAGCTGCAAAAGATGCCAAATATCGAAGAAAGCAAAGCCAAAACTTCAATTGCGCATAATGGGGTATTATTAATACGCAACATTCTTTCTCCGCTGTCCACGATTTATCGTGTGTGCCGAAATTAAGGTTAGCGATGACCCGAACTGGGGCTAAGGTGGGTGACCTCGGCTCTACCCCACCATAGATTCCCCACACAAGGTCGATGGATATATATGTAAAGAGGTTAACCCGACTTTTGATAGATTGATAAACAAATTATGACATCTAAACCACCACAGAACAGAGTAGACACTGAGGCTGATCTCGGGGAGATCAGACACGCGGTCGACATAGAATCATTGACTAAATACTTGGTCTCGGCTAGTCCAGCTGACTTCGAAGCTCCTATATCACTTAAGCAGTTTGGATACGGGCAGAGCAATCCTTCGTATCAGATCACCGACGCCAGGGGACGCAAATATGTGCTACGCAAACAACCTCCAGGCGCACTGGTGAGCAAATCAGCCCACCGAGTGGACCGTGAGTTCTACATGATCAAAGCACTGTACGGCAAGGTGCCGGTACCTCGGGTGATTGTGTTGTGCCAAGACAAGGCGGTTATCGGCACGGACTTCTACATTATGGAGTTCATTAAGGGCCGTATCTTCCACGACCCCACGTTCCCCGATTTGTCTGCAAAGGACAGACAGGAGTGCTGGGTGTCGGCAGTACAAAGTTTAGCACAGTTGCACAGTGTGGACCCTTCTAAGATCGGATTGCCGTCGTCATTTACGAAGAACATGTCCAGTCACTATCCCCGACAGACAGTTACCTTAGGCAAAGTAGCAGCTGCGCAGGCTGCGGTTACTGATGAGAAGACTGGCAAAGCGCTTGGTCCCATTCCTCATTTTGATACTATAATCGAGTGGATGAAGCACAATATGCCACAGGAAAGAATAGCCATTGTGCACGGAGATTACAAGATAGACAACTTGATTTTCCACCCGACGGAAAACCGAGTGATTGCCATCCTGGACTGGGAATTGTGTACCATCGGACACCCATTGGCAGATTTAGGAAACCTTTTGCATCCATACATGATTCCGGCCAAGGGAGTGGGATCTAACCAGGACAGTGTCCTCAAGGGGCTTAGAGGTGTTCCTGAATCTCAATTGCCTTCGGGATTGCCGACCTTAGCTCAGCAATTGTCGACATATCATAAAGCTTCCGGATGGGACCCTGTGCCAATCTGGCCATTTGCAGTGGTGTACGCGCACTTAAGACTGGCTGTGATTACCCATGGAATTGCCGCAAGATTGGTACGCGGACAGGCGTCTAGCGCTCATGCAAAGGATATTGCCAGCGCGTATTTTGTGCTGGCAAGGTTGGCGATGGATGAGATTTCGGAAGTGAGTGCGAAAAAAGCCAAGTTGTAAACTGCTGACGTCATAGCAGCTGCGGTTTATCTAATAAGCTAACGGCCTAGAGATTGGCCAAGTAACCACCACATATAGCAATAAACTACTTAGTATGAGAATCTAGAAGCTACCAACTTGATGCAACTTTTATATTGACTCTTGTGGAAGGACAGACTTAAGTTGCATGACATTCCAACGTGAAGACAAACACCGGAAAGCTGTCGTGCTGCCACAGGGGAATTGGCGATTGCGGGCGCTGCAGAAAGTGATAATGATTGGGCCCCGCCAAGCATATGAAACATGTATTATCTCAGAAGTACAACGCGCGGTAGAGAAACGAAAAATACTGACGAAAAAGGAATTCATCACAACTCAACAAAAAAAAAAAAAAAAAAAAAAAAAAAATTCACGAATAGCCCAAATAAATCACCTAAATAAATAAAGCAGTTGACAAATAGATGATGTCAAACGAAAGAAAAAAAGTCCTCAGGCGGAATAATGTTACAAAAGTTGAATCATACCGAAGCATTGTTCGACTCCGTAGGGACCGGGATTCTTCCACAAGTCAGCAAAAGGAGTGAGCACAGTGACTTGGCCGTTGAATGCTTCGAGGATTGAATTGAGGGCGATAAATTGGTTAGTAGGGTTCGGTACATTGTTTCCGTCAGCGCTGCCGCAATGAGGGTATCCAGTCTCGGTGACACTGACTTGTAGGTTAGGACATACTTGTTGCAGAAGCTGGGCTTGTGAAGCGACAAACTGGCCTGCCTGTGCTGCATCAGTTCCAGGGTTGAAGAAAGGCTCAATATTACCGCCTACGAAATCAACGGCTCCACATAACTGGGGGTTATTCTGGTAGGAGGATACAATATCAGCAGTAGACACTGGGCCAGAATATCCAGCAGCTCTCAATTGAGATCTCACGGACTGCAATTTAGAAACCATCTGATCAGCAGTGTACCATCCATTTGAGATTCCTTCATTTCCGACCAAAACACGACGGATTCCGTTCCAGCCGCTCTGTTGGCCGTAAGCGATCAACTCGGCGACTTGGTCGTCGCCAGAATTAATTCCGGAACTGTCAACCCAGATGCACTGAGTGATCTGCAAACCCAGGCTCAATGCTTGGGGCTCAACGGTCTGAAGACTGTTGCAGTCAGTGGCATATACACGGATGCTCTTGACACCTTTAGAGGCAATCAATTGAAGGTCGCTAAGTACAGTGGAAGCGTCTTTGCAGCTGGTGTCGTCGTTGTAAGGAGAGTACACAAGTTCGTAGGGAGTGACAGACAGTGTGCTTGTAGTGGGCGAGGGCGAAGCTGATGTTTGAGCAGGGTTAGCAATGGGTGTTGAGGCAGTCGAGTAATGCATCTGGCCGGTACTGGTAATATACTTGACAGGCCCAGTGTAGGTGTTTACAGTCACGACAACGGGAGGCAGGTCGATGGTCTTGTAGGCCACGGCCGGGTCGGGTTCAGCGACAGGAAGTCCGTGGACTACATGTACGGCGGATGTCGTCAATAAAAGAGCCCAAGAAAAAATCATGTCGAAATGAGTGGATCAGAAGCGAAGAATGCAGATGGTGTATCAATCTAAGTGGATCGTATAGCAATCGGATGCAAAAAAGTCACGGTACAAAAGAACGACGATACGAAGAATGAACAAATAACGGCAATAATATATAGTATAACTGTTGTTTGTGGTGAGGATCTTGTTCACGCGCGCTGTGTGTTGATTCGGGTATCAGGGTATACAGATAAAGTGAAACACTGAAACTGTCTAGGTATGAAACGATGAGGATCTGGTAGGATAGATATTTATATTAAAAGTAAACAAGGAAGTACACGATCCGGATCCGTTTTGCTCATCTTGTAGAGATAACATACGTGAAATGAATCCGCTCGTGAGTAGATGATTTAAGCCAAATTCAGGAGTGATTAAACCTTAATCAGATGCATGAACGGTTAATTTACACTGCCGGATTAGGCAATGGGGGGTGCGTCATTTTGCAATAAGCGACCAAGGTTAGGGGTAAGGCAGATCAAGGCGTCGGAGTTAGATGGATGATGATGCATGGGAGGCTGGGGAAACAATGCAACAAGGGCCTCAAGTGGGCGAATGGGTGTGCAGATGAGAAAAAAGAAAAGTGAGGAAAAATAAAAAAAAAAGTGAAATAAAATTGAAAGGAAATGGAAAGAAAGACGGAAAAGAAGCAAGAAAAGACGAAAAAGAAGGAAGAAGAGAAAAGAGAACAGTAAACAGCATAATAAACATGAATAAATACAGAATGAATGCAATTTTTTTCGGACCATTAAACCTATGTAATTAAACTTCTCGGTTCTCATTCAAGTTAGCTAAATAAAGTCTTAGTTACTAGTGTTCTCCAGATCGATACATCAAATGGGGCGGCGGCGGGTGACCGTAATACATGGGCTGAAACGATTGGTACATAGAATTCGGTGGTGGCTGGACGCCAGCGGGACCTTGATTCTGGGCTAAAAAGTTTCCAGACACTAAAGAATCTTCATTGGCAGACGGGGCGGTAGGATTCGCGGCAGTGCCTGCACCACTACTACCGACACTAGTGCCACGACTAGTTAGGTTACCTGCCGCGCTAATCCCGCCAGCTCCACCTAATGCAGAGGCTGCTGCATTTCTTGCATTAGCTCCCCGTCCCTTATATCCAGCTTCCGCATATTGTTCAGGAAATGCATTACGGAACCGATCCCGTAAATCAGTACTTCTTCGTTCGCCAAACTGTAAAGCCGGGTCTCGTTGTATTTTTGACCATGATGGTCCATGTTTTCGAAATCCTTCCAGTAATCTTGCATCTTCATCCATAGTAAATGCCCTTCGCTCTTTTCGGTTAATTTTAACTAGTGGAGGTTCACTAGCGTTGCCGATCTCTCCGCCTAAAGAGGCGTCAGCGGCATTATCGGCTCCGGAGCGTCCTCGCTGTCTGACCCTAGTCAATTCATTAATTAGCGGCCAATCTCCCATTCCATTGTTCTCCATTGGATTGGCGCCAGCACCAGGAGGCATAGACGGGGCGGCAGGGCCGGGGCCGGGGCCTGGAGCCGCCGCGCTAGGACCACCACCGTTGCTACTGGCTGCCCCAGTTCTCCTTCTCACCTTATGAGTTTTTGCGTTAGGATATAATCTGGCGTACTCTTCAGGAAATGAGGTTCTAAATCGATCCTTCAAATCCACCGCCGTGCGGTTGTTAAATCTGAATGTTGGATCTAACAAAATTTTTTTCCAGTTGCCGACGCCATGTCGCTTGCAGCCTTCGAGTAGGGCATCGGTTTCCTCTTTAGTCCAACCCAATCTGACTCTTCGCTTGCCTAATGAGCTTGTATTTGTTAATCTGCCACTCGTCATGAAAGACGACGGAGCTGACGCTGACGTGTCGCTAGATTGATGAAATGCGTAAAAATTGGGTTGATGCTGTGGCGGCTGTTGCAATTGCAACTGATGTTGATGCTGCAGTTGTTGGGGTTGCTGCTGGTAGCTTTGCGCCTGCATTGGATCCTGCGCGTAAGCCCTCTGATCCGGCTGATCAAGGTTCATATATCCTACTGCGCTCATATTTCTTCCATCATTCGAAAGCTGATCAAAATATTTTGCTTGCGCTGCCGCTGCAACGGAATTAAGCGGCGGGCCCCCCATTGCATTAGCCGGATTTGCTGCACTCATATCATTGGCATTACTTCGCCCCCTTCTAGGCTGTGATCTCGCGTTCAATCTCGTATTTGGCGCGTTATATCCGTTTGAGTTCTCCATTGCTCGCTCCACTGTGAAGATATCTTGACGGCCGGGATCGCCACCGGGATCACCTCCACTACCCGTATTCGCACCAGTCATATGTTTTTCTCTTTTGTCTTCTGTCTTCAATTTGATTTCTCGTTGATCCCCATTGACAATCTCTGGATCGATCCCCGCTTCGAGATATTTACCTTCGGCCGGCGGCGGCAGCGGGGAGGATGATCCTTGAGCTGTCGAGTACAGTGACGACGACATGCTGCAAAAAGCTTTTTGGTACGTATACGCGACCGCGATATGCCTATTATGTAATTAATAAATAAACAGTTTTGTTATTGGCGGGGCGTTTTTCGTCAGTCGGTTAATTAGATGAAGTTGAACCGCATTGCGTTGTCCCCTTACCCAATGATGACCCTACCCCGATAAGCCTAGCTTGGTAGGGGGGAAAGGGGGAAAGGAGCGCCACAAATGAGCAAGACCATGTAACTTATTAGCGAAATGAGAAAGCAAAATCATATGTAGAGCAGTTCTTAGTGAGCGGATTCAGCATGACAACACCACATGTGAATTAAACTAGGTCTATGTAGCACTAAAACATAGCTGCACTTCAACATACGAGCTTGGTTGGACCCATGCATGATTGCATCGGCATTGGGCTGGCCAAAGCCAAGTTCGGATATGCCTTTTGCTATAGTCATGGGACGCCTGTCAGAACCCGAACTCGGACTTGACTGGATGCAATAATCGATTTGGTTTAGTTTTCATGCAACAAGACCTGACGCTAAGAAGACAAGCTTTTGTGGATCCGACATGCGGCTGTTAGCTGGGGTTCTTGTGCGGGAAAAAAAAAATAAATGCCGATCTTCTGAGCCTAACCGTAAATCGAAGAACGACGGGGCCCCCACGCGCGAACGCCGACAACTATTCATCTATTTACTTAGTCGCTTCCTTACTTATTCATTTTTATTTATTTTATTTATTTTTAGACTAGTGGTCGATCGAAAAGCTAATCAAAGATGTCGCGAAACAAGGAGAAGTCGCAGTCAATGTTGCATCAGTTTCATAGACAAGTAGCGGGTGATTTAGGTTTTACAGTAGGAGGCAGGCGTCCAAGAAATGTCGGGTCGGTGACTACAGTGAGAGAGTGCGAGAAGTGGAGACAACAATTGATTCGAGAATTGTTACGCAAAATGAGCAAGATAGCTGATCCGAAGTCTGATCCGATGGTATTCTCAGATACGCCGTCATTTGCGCCAACTCTCACGCAGGCTCAGATTAGAGAACTGAATGATGACATCAATAAGCTGATGCGCGAAAAAGCCGCCTGGGAACATCATATTCAGGGATTAGGTGGACGCAACTATCTGAAGACTAAGGTGCCGGGTTTACTGGAAGGATTCCAAGTCAATAAATCTACAGGATATAGATACTACGGAAGGGCAAAAGAACTGGACGGAGTCAAGGAGCTTATTCAAGCGAAGTTGGCTGGCGCTCGTGCGAGGGGCAAAGAGCATGAGGAATATCATGCTACCATTCAAAAAGTAGAAAACATTGAGAATCCACCTTTTTATTTTGGATTAATTGGACAAGATGACGAGATGATTCGCCAGGAACAAGAATACGCATTGAAACAGAAGTCACATGACGAAAGTCAAGACTACATTGAGGAAGAAGGAGAAGGCAGTGCGCCTGAAAAGCATCAACAGAATGAACACGCAAAACATACAAGCGAAGACGAGATCTTGCCAGTTAAGACATTCTATCCTCTGCCAACCCCTGCCCAGATGCAGGCCTATCTGGTTGAGGAAAAACGTAAACAATTAGAAATGCAATTAAATATTCATTAGAGGAACTAAAGTACAAGAAGAGTTAATCATTATCGCCACTTGGCATTAAGTTTCTTTTTCCAATTTGTTTTCCAGTCGGGGTTCCAATTGACATTCCAATTTCTTATCCATGGGATACGGTCTGTTCGAATGCCCATCTTGGTTAACCATTCTGATAATCCATGTCTATAAACACGATCTTCTTTCCATCCCATACTGGCAACTTCTTTCCTTCCAGAATTTAGATCCATTGTTCTCAGTTTTACAAACTTTGACCTGGATATCAATTTATGGATTCCATAACATAAAATGAACAGAATGACTGCGGAGTATGTCGCGAAGAAATGAGACGTGTTCCATTGGTCAGATAGAAACAAATCAAATCCTAAGAATAACACCACAAAGAGAGTAGAAACTAATCCAAAATATGCCGTGTAGGGTTGGAATGGGGACTTATACGGATATGTATCACCATTTCGATCGATAATACTGCAGCTGTTAGCATTAGTATTGACAGCAGCTCCGACATTGGTGGTATTATCGCTAACAGGCGTAGAATTGGTCTGCGTCATTTGCAGTCGCCATTGCACGCCTTTATAAAATCGAATAAATGAGAGACAAAAGCCTGCCCATACAAGCAAACAAGATGATGTACAGAGCGTTGCAAACCATCGAAATACTATTGCCGAATTCGTAGAAGCGCATATATACGAGAGCACTGAAACTAAGGACGATATCAGGACAGCAACATATGGTATGCCTGCAGTTGAGCATGCAGAAAATCCTCGCCATAATAGACCATGTCGAACCGCCAGACCATATAATGTTCGGCTCGATGCATACAAATGCATGACACCAGAACTAAGCATACAGATAATAATCATGGCATTAGCAGCCGAGGCTACAGAACAAGCGCCAGCTGTTTGCAAAGCAATTACCCAGGCTGACTGGCCTAAGTCATAGGCGGTCTGAGACGAAGTGCAAAGTCCAACTCTTCCAGGAGGACTGGAAGTTGACAGCTTATCCTTAACCAATGTCGCAAGAGCACCATTGGTGGTATTCGTGTCACCTGAGATTCCGATAAATTGGAAAAATTTGCCCTCATCAAATGATGAAGCAAATAGGTCCGGCTCTACTAGTCTGGGGTCACCGGCATATACATTAATGGCCAAAATAAACATACTCAGCCAATAGAAAATGACAATACGCCAAAATATTTTCCTTGTGGCCGAGGGGATGGCTCGGCTAGGGTTTCTTACTTCCGCAGCCGTAGTATATACTGCTTCAGTACCTACGTATGCTGACGCAGCCTGATTGATGGCCACCACCAGTTGGATAAGGCGACCAATATGACCACCAATCGTGCGATCCGCAGTTAAAGTGTCAGGCCATGTACCGGGTTCGGTGGCATTGCCAACTGATGCCGTGGCAAGACTGGCGCTGAGAATGTAGTAGGGCCGAAATGGGCCGTAAAGTTGGTTAGTAGAGAAGTTTGATTTAGACGCGTCCCAATACCGAAATCCAACATGATCATGGAACGGACCCACATCTCCTGCATTCACGGCTAACATGAACACCATGAGAAGGATTATCATTATTAGGATAGCCAAACTGGACAAGTACATGAGCTCTCCAAAAGCACCAACTTGGAATAAGTTGATGATTATAATGACAAGCAAGAAGAAGGTTATCCAAGCGAGAACCGCGCGCTGTGGGTCGGATCCGTCTGATTGCATGAGTGGAAAATTCGATATAAGCATAGCAGCAGCCACAACTTCGGCAGGGAGGGCCATGGCACTCGAAAACCAATAGAGTACTCCCAAAGTGAATCCGAACGAGTTGTCTACAAAACGGGAGCCCATCGCTGTTATTCCTTGGTCGGTCGGAAGCAAAGAGACTATCTCGCCCACGCTGACCATGACGCACCAGACCATGAGTCCACTGATTATGTAACCCAGTAATGCTCCAAGAGGTCCTGCACGAAACAATGTGGTGCTGGAAACGTAGAAGACGCCAACGCCCAGAGTACCAGCGAGCGCAAGCATCTGCATATGACGGGATTGCAAACGGCGTTTGAGTCGCTGGTTGTGGCGTCGACCGCCGTCCCGTCTAGTGGATGACTTGAGTTCTGACTCCAGCAGCCGGTCGTCTTCATGGTTGTAGGCGTCACTGTCTTCGTCGACATCGCTATCGTAATCGCTGAAGTCTTCAGATTCCAAATCGTCGACATTGACGGTGATTAGTGAAGACGCGTCGACAGCGCGGGTGTTGTTAATAGTATTAGTGTGTATAGTAGTGTTAGCTGGATAGTTAGTGGTGTTGTACATATTATGACTGATAGGCGCAGTGTCTGGGCCGGATGGTCGATAGCTGCTGGCTTCGTCATCCCTGGTATCAGTGGATCTGTCGTCGGCATTTGCAAAATAGTTATGGTACACTGTCTTTTTCTTCCGCTTCCTGCGCCGTCGGTCCGTTCGTTCCTTGAGCACGAGATCCCGGGCCACCCTCTGGGTATATTGTTCAAACTCTGTCGGTTGCTGCCCGTTTCTGTGAGCGCTCTGTTTTAATACATTGAGTGCTACATCGTGCAGTTCGATATCTCCGGGGCCGGCGTCATGGTCAAGACATACGCTGGAGGCCGCATCATCTAAGACGGAGAAAACAGACCGAACTTCAGCCGCGGTAGCCTTACCATGGTCCTGAGACTGGTTCGCACTGTGGTTCGCATTACTACAGGACGCAAGCTGCGGCCGCACAGTGCTGGTCATGCTCGGCCGTGAAATGTTAGTAATTCGCGGAAATAGCGACACTTGCTGCTGGTCAGGGTCATTTGCCCGTTGCATACTCTCTTGCGGGGTTGCTTCCCCTGATTGATGCGCGCTGTTATGACTGGTCATGAATTACATCGGTCGGTAGCGAAAAACAACGCTGCGCTTTAATTTATGCACGATTTGCGCAATTTAGTGTGAATAAATTTGCAGAGTTAGTATGGTAAATTTTGTTCGTATAATCGTTTGCTGCACACGGCGCCGAATATTTTTTATCTCGAAGGTCCATGCATTTATCAATTGGGACTATCGGCGATAAGCTTAACCCAAATTTCAGCAGTTCTAGAACTGAACCCTATGGAGGCGTTGCGGGACTTTTCAATGGAAGTTTTCTGTCAAAATTGCAAGAATATTGTTCTAGTATAGTCATGTTCGTTATTAGTATTCTTATTACCATGAGAATCATTACTATTATTCAGTTTAATACAATCTAATTTGTCCTATTTACATTTTAAGCGGTGGAAGACTTGAGGTAAGTGATCAAGTCGCTTCTGTCCTTGTCCTTCTTCAAACCGTTGAAAGCCATCTTGGTTCCAGGAATGTACTTCTTGGGGTTCTCCAAGTAAGTGAAAAGGGTGTTCTCGTCCCAAGTAATACCCTTGCTCACGTTAGCATCAGTGTAAGTGTATCCGGGAGCTTGACCGGTCTTTCTGCCGAAGAGGCCGTGCAAGTTAGGTCCGACCTTGTGAGGGCCACCCTGCTCGACAGTGTGGCATTGGAGACATCTAGTCTTGAAAAGAGTAGCACCCTTAGTTTCGTTTCCTTGTTAGCTACTATTCGCCGAGTGACTAAAATGGAAAATGCGAGGAAGTGAGTACATGAGGGAGGCGGCGAGAGGCAAAATCGGAAGACAAAGCAAGAAAACCAGCGAGATGAAAAGATAACGAAGAAAAAAAAAGAGAACGCCAGGCGAGCGAAATAAGCAGCCTAATTTTCTTTGGTCTTCGTTCTGATTTCCTTCATCGCGCGTTTCTTTTGATCTGAGTTCCCTTAGTTTTTTGTTTTGCGAGATTCTTTTCATGATCCTTGCGTCTCTCTCTCATTATCCTTCTCCTTCGATTTTTATCGATTTTTACTTACCAGCAGTGTATCCCATTGTTATTGAAAATTAGTGAAGATGTAGTGTATTAAGGAGTTCAAAAAAAAATAAAAATGTCGGATTTATAGAAAATTGTATTTTGCAGGGTCTAGAATTTTCGTCCAATCACAGCAACCCTATAACTAAATCCTCGGGGTGTTATGGCGCGGCTGTGATGCATTTGACTCCGGAATTGTCCGGTGAATCAAACTTAATCATGCCTATGTTTCAAATGTATAAAGCTGAACGATGGGGAGCCACCGAAATCCGTAGTAAATAAACCGTTATCTTGTTGTGTATTGTTTCTATGCACCTCTACTTTTCCTTTGGTCCATTTTTATTTTTATTATTTTTCTTTCTTTATTTAAGAACATGTCAATATGTCTTGCTCGTATATTCATTAAATGACTCGGTCCCGCCACAGGGTCCGAGGGTCCGGCGATCGGTTTTGGGCAATGACGCCACATTCAGCCACATTGGATGTTTCTCCGGGTTTTGGCAGTAACTTAAAGTAGTTCTGAAAGAGGCAACCGCGGCGGGTCTGCCGTGAGACAAATCCTGAGCGGCCGTTTGCTGTCATGTCTATTCCATCTGCATCAAAAAATGTCACTTCCTTTATATATATATATATATATATATATAAAGGGTTTGATTAACATGCTAACACCAATATATTTATTCCATTAGTCACAAATTTTCCTTCAAACTCTGTGCTCCTCCTTTCCAGTAGCTAGTTTTCTTTTCTTTTGGTTCCGGACTTCAAATATCGGTTCATGCTCACATCTGTTCTTGCGTTTCTCTGTCTTTTCCTGCAAATCGTTTCCCTCGTCTCGGCATTTCTTCAACTCCTGTAACAATTTGTCGCGGTCTTCTAGGTGCTTCTGGCCATGCTTTATCGTTTCTTGTACGCTTTTCTTGTAATCTTCTGCGCGTTCAAGCAGTTCGCGGACCGTTTCTATGAATTTTTTCATCTCTTTTGACTCATTTTCTTCATCCACCTGACAGGCTAAACAGCGTTTTCCTAAGTCTATCTCGGTCGCAGGAACTGTCTTCTCAACTTGCCACAATACTTGTATGGCTTCTTTCAAATGTGCTAGTCAGGCTTCATTTTCTATCATTCTAATTTTGCGGCCAGTGAAGACAAAATACCATAACTTTTCGGACTTCATCCCAACAACTGCCCGGTAGCACCAGCTTCTGCTTTCCAACATTTTGCCTAGCGCCATATCACGTTTCAATACGGGCAGACAATAGATGTGATATTGCTTTTCAATTTCGTCAGTGTCCCAATACGTATCAAAGTCAGCAGGAAATGGGATGGTGTAGTCGAAGCGACGAAGAATTCCCACGAAGTTCTTGGCAGCAACAAATCTTTGTAGGTCATCTCCGGCATCTTTAAATTGGCATACAAACTGGCTGATATAATCCGGAAGACGATTCAACGGCAACCTTCCGTTTTCTTCTTGGCTAGACCAAACGCCCTCGGGATATTTTCGCATCAGATGTATCGTGCCGGTAGTCCGCGCGCAATACATTCTGTCGATCTCGCTGCCGTCATTACGAGGGCTATCGTCAATCGAGTCTTCAAGACAATCCTTTTTTAGCATTTGGTCCATATTTAGACAACTATAAAATAATCCGTATGCCATTAGCATGGTCTTGGTCAATTGGCTGTTGTCAAGAATCAGATCAACTTCAGCCGTGCATACAGCGTAAACAGGAATAAGTCCAAATTCCTGAAGTTCTCTGAGGTCGGGTTGACGTTCCAGAAATTTCCTATATTTATTGTCAGGAAGTCGTACACTAAACAGTTTTTTACTGCTCGGCTTGGTTGATAAATCGCATAGCGGAGCGATTGCATGGTTTATTATGGCTTCATGGCTGAAGCCCAGAGTGAGCTTTACTACTCCAACCCCGGCGACATCTTGACAATTGGCAACCTCTTGTAGCACCTCTCTTTTTTCAATGCCCCTCGTATTCTCCATTAACTCTGCGTAGGTTTTAAATTCGACTATAGTGCCCGGATAAAACTGGTAATCTTCTTCCCAGCTGCTCTTATTCACATAAGGGAGTCGGTAAGTACGGCAAATACATGGCACAGCTTTGAAAATTACTTTGCCTTTGTATTCAAGAGAAACATGACCCAAGTCTAAGACTCTGTTTGGTTGTGGTACGTCAAAAAAGTGGAATCTACCGGTACTTTCACCGAAAGGGTCCTCATTGCTAGAGTCCGCACCATCGTATATATCCATTGCTAATGAATTGAGTCAGTTCAAGAAAAAAATTAAAATAAACTCAAACCTGGACTCAGTTACATATTTTAAAATACTCTGTTGATATTATGCAGCCATTCTTGGATATATGCATAATAGTTACCGGAGACTGATTGTGCTGCTGAGTCAGCATCGGTGACGCAGGGGGTAATTTGATAACATGCACGGTGATAACGTTGATAACCCAAATTTTGGGGCGGCTTATAAAAAGAAGAAAGCGAAAGAAAAAGAAATGATTTTACCAAATGAAATTATTCAAGTTATTATCAGCTACATAGACAATTGTCCGGATTATATGCGTGCGCGTCAAACTAACAAACAATTCAGATGTGTATGTCGATATACTAGAATGGAGTCAAAATTTGCCGGTAGCATCAATCGGCAATTTTCCGTCAGTGGTGGCAGTTTGACGTTTGACGAGATACTAGCTAATAACCGAGCATTGTTGTGGCTTCGGCTAGTAAGCCAATGGGAATCACCCTTCTGTGGCAGATCACGATACATCACTGTCGGCCGGCGGTTGTACCTCTATGTCCAAGACATGCTGCCTTACCTGCGGAGCGGCAACTGCTGTTGGGGATTCACGTCAGTGTACCCGCACTATCTCGTTGGCGTATATGATCCACTTCAAGGCGAACTTGTTATTGGAAGGAAATTGAGCACTGGTAATGACGTCGGTGACCATGATCATAATGACGATGCTCTTGATGATGGCAGGTCCTTCGAACGGCTATTTACGATAAATATTTCGGTGCCCAGCGACAAGCTGTGTACAAACGACATGGGATGTTGGACTGAGTATGATGAGCGCGCATGTATTCCATATAAATATGTGAGCTTTGTGAGCAATGACGCAGAGGACGCAGCCGGGTATCTGTCAGACGAAATCTTGATTCGTACGATAGATGTTTGGAACAATAAGCGTCTTGATATATATTTAAAATGGAAAGAGGTCGTGCGATATAATGGCGAGTACCCTAACTACGGGTTTATTTCAATGACATATTCGAAGTACGGCGTGCTGTTAGTTACCTGTTGGAGAGACCCCACAAAGTTCCTTGTTATTGGAAATGCACAATATCTTGGGTCGATGAATGATAGTGGCAATAGTAGTAAGAATGGCAATAATAGCAACATAGACATGTCCCGGCTTTTCGAGTACTTTCGCTACATTGTCACGAATAAACTGGCTATATTAGTAGATACACGCCAACACCAGTTTTCTTTGGATGATCGTATTCTCAATCGATTTGATACACCGGACTACTATCCATTGCCAAAAGAAAATTGGTTTGGAGGAGCCAGGATTATCTTTCGTATTCCGTCTCCCCCTCCTGGTCAAAAGAAAGCACCGACATATCGGGAATTTCTAGCAATGAAGCATATCGACATAAACAGCGAATCTCATAGTTCTGTTGGCCTAGACGTGAATGAACAAGGTCCGGCGGTTGTTCCGGACTTTCAAATATCTATGAAAGGATATAGTATGGCTGCGCCGTTTTATGACCATATGTTTCTTTTCTGTACTAAAGGCGGTGGTCATTATAGGATCATTGATGTCCGCCCTGGCATATTAGACTTTGTTCTTCAACAAAGTAAGCTCAAGGTTTTAGAAATGACTAGCCAGTCATCTTCCTGTTGTGGAGATGACTATATTTATGTTCAGTCATCGGATAAACGATATAACATGTACAAGCTGGACACGAAATTATTATGTTACTAGCCAGAAAGGATCAGGGGGAGCCCATTACCAAAACTTTTTGGGCATGGTAGTGCTCCAACGTTCCCATTCTTCCAGTCGATGCAAAACATATTTAATATGCCAAACCGATCAGCCATCCTTAATACCTTGCAATTTAAATCATCAGAATTAAAAAAAAGGAAAAATAAAACGAAAGAAAGAATGGCCCCGGGCACATAAACTCTTCTTCACACGAGACTCGCATCACGTGACCTCGTTGCTAAGTTAAATTTTCCCGGAACGGCTCAAAATTCACGGGTATGCCTCGCATCAAAACATCTCGGTCGAAACAGCCACCTGAAGGGTTTGAAGAAATTCAAGATAATTTAAATGAATTTGAATTTAAACTAAAGGATGCAGAAAACACCCGTGCAACTAAAGATGTTGATCCACTACATTTAATTTTCCAAATCCATCATCAGCGATCCCGCTATGTGTATGACCTATATTATGCTAAGCGAGCGATTTCTAGTGAATTGTACTTGTGGCTGCTGAAGAACCGATATGCTGATGCCGATTTAATTGCCAAATGGAAGAAGCAAGGATATGAGAATCTGTGTTGTTTGAAGTGTATTCAAGCGAAGGAGACAGCTCATGACTCCACGTGTATTTGTAGAGTCCCCAGAGATCAGCTCAAAAAGTCCGTAAAGTGTGTCAATTGCGGATGTCGCGGATGCGCAAGTACTGATTGAACGAAAAAATAGTTTGCTTTAAATTCAAGTTATCTGTATGGTCGGATGGACCTGTAGGAGCATGCGGACTTGTGCGCTGTGGCACATCTTCGTTGGCAATTAACGAATGTGGTATTGGCAGATTCCAGAGAGAAGAGAGGCATTTCTTACTAAAGGATATTGCTATGGCAGATGCTAGAAATCTACGGGCTCGCTGAGTTGGATGGCGGGTTAGAGCCATCCTTAGATATGCATACTAGAGCTTGGAATTCAATGACAACATTAAAGTGTAAAAGTAGAACTAATTTAATTCTTATTATTATACTATGCAATCATTAGTCATTCATTCGTCGTCGTCATTTGAATAAGTTATTATTACTGCCGGGTGCCCATTAATTCCGGCGCGGCGAAAATATACAATCCGTCTTGATAGGCGAATCAAACCTCAAATACATATCTTTCGTCGGAGTATTTCCAATAATTGTTGGGGAAGCGTTGTTGTTATTGTTATTATTAGTAGTAATAGTAGTAGCACCACTAGTTGCTGTCTTTGTAGCCATAGTATTAGCAGCAGTTGCTGTGTTGTCAGTGTAAACAACCGCACGACGCATTACATCACAGACGTCTACTCCGAAGACGTCAGTGATATTGTCATCAAAGCTCGCCCACGAGCTTTCATATAATGAGTGTCCACCAATATTAACAGCGGTCGCACGCCTTCGACTGCTTTTATCAGGCGATCCAAAGCACGCCCGAGTAATTAAATCTTCCTCTTCACTAGTCCCTAATATCGTGTCATCCAAAAACCTCGATGGTGTAAATAAAGTCTTGCACGGTGAAGGCTCAGATAGACCATTTGAAGTCAGATTTCCACCAGTAATGCAAGCGCCATTGCCGCCTGCCAGGCCTATAGAACCCAGATTGCCGCCTGCCAGAGGACTGCTCGTGTTAACAGAAAAGGAATGGTTACGTCTAATTGGCGAGAATCCGGCGCGCAGTAGCAGTTTGGAACTACGAACCGTGGCAGCCCCGGGCTGCTGTCGCAACGGAGTGATAGGTGGGGTCTCATGGTTGGGCATGGACAGCACAGGAATGTCCCATTGATTTAAAGACACAGCCTTGCGCTGCTTTTTGGCAGCTATCGTTGTCATTGCACTGGACTCGCTAGACGACGCCGCAGGTGAATTACTGCCTGCAGAAACCGTGGCGCCTGAGCTTGGTCGTGGCTGAGTGTCTGTAGAGTCGATACTTCGAGGCGCAACATCAGAAGAATTGAGCTCCAGCTCCGCCTGACTGACAGTTCTCTTCAATGGAATGGACTGAGATTGTGTAGGTGGCTCGAAATGGTGAAACGAATATGCCTCAAATGCACGCGCCTCTTTAGTAGGTGACGGAATGTGCAGAACAATCGACTGATTAAGCTTACCTGTAGGTTGTGACTGCTCTTGTTGAAAAGGTTGTGATTGCATCGACACGTGTGTCAGAGAGTTCATTGCTACTGTCTGTTCCTGCTGATGATGTAAAGTCTCGAGCTGCTGTTGCTGTTGCTGCAGAGGCTTCGGCTGCTTTTGATTGTTTTGTCCTTTTTTGTTTCCACATTTCGAGGAATTTTTAATAAACTGCTGTTCATGACCTGGAACAACTATCCAGTAATTGCCCTTGCCTGGATCTGATTTTGGTCTGGTCTGCTTAACAAATGACTTATTAAGACTCAAATTGTGTCGAATGGAATTCTGCCAGCCTGTACGATTTTTCTTGTACCATGAGAAAGTGTCATTGATCCATTGATAAATCTGTGAAAGTGTTAGACGACGATGCGGAGACCTTAAAATTGCCATTCCAATCAGCATTGCATAGGAGAACGGAGGTTTTTGTCCGTCATCATTAATGGGAGGAAGGTCTTTTTCGTCCCATGGAACGCTTTCTGGCGAGCTCACCTGATCAGATGGGCCCGGCGACAGCTCGTCTTTTAAATCGATGTTTTCCGCCACTGCTGATGACCGAACATTAGACTGCTGCCGAACCTGTGTTCGCACATTTGCTGACTGGAAAACCTGGTGTGGAGTGCCGGGACTAGGAAGGAAGCTACTCATTGTCAAAGTGCGATGCATTGCATGACTGGTAGGGATTGTCTGACAGAAATCAGGATTCATGAAGTTTTGATGTTCTTGTTGTTGTTGTTGTTGTTGCGCCATCTGTTGATGTTGGCGCATCTTGTTTACGGATGTAGGCCGCGACGGTACCTTAAACACTGGAGGTCCCTTTTTTCCAATGTCCATCGTATTATTGCTATTGTTATTGTTGTGATTTCCATCTATCATCGATTGTAGCGGCGACGAGATCAAGACAGAATATCGACGGTGATTCTCCTTGCCTGATTCTTCGACGTCAGATAGTGTGCTATTTGGGTCAATTCGTCCACGCTGTGATGGCGGAGGCGTATTCAACGATGGCCCCACGTCCTGTAGGACGTGACGTGGATATCCTCCGCTCTGGGCTTGCACGGCCGAGGATGAGGTTGCAGACAAGCTTTTGATATTCAGCGTCGTGGGCACTGTGTCCAGACCCTTGGGCGCATCCAGTGCAGCAGCAGCTGCCGCGGCCGCGGCTGCTGCCATTTGCGCTTGGTTTTTGGGAGTCATTTATTGTCCAGTGTGTGTCCAGCTCTGTTCGTCAATTTGTGTCCTTGGGTCTCCGTATAATTTGTCGTTGTCGTACTATGTGTCTATTGGTTTATTAGTGTCGGTTTCTTTCCCTTTTTCTTTTTCTCGTCCTTTGTTTTGCTTTTCACTGGTTATCAGTAGTGCCCGTATATGTTACTTCGCCCCGTCGATTTGGCCCAGTCACTTCTAACAACCGCTCAGATATTAAAACTTTTAGCACGTAACTTTTAGTTTCGTCGTAAGTATCAATCTTTCTAATTTCTGTAATATCTTCCTTGTTCTTCTTGGCTATTATCGCTCATTACATTCCAATCTGTACTATTATGCACGATCGGTATGTGGATGATGTGAGGGGATGGGCGAGGGCGGCCGGAAAAAATAATAATCGATACCTTTATAGGTATTTAAAAAAATATCAATTCCGCGTGATTCTTCCACCAGCTTGGGTCTCGCCGTTATGCTTTATAGTCCAACAAAGTTTGTCGAAGCTTTTTTTTTTTTTTTTCTTTTCGCTGCCTTGCCGGGCTCGATACCTTTTTTTGCACTAACTAAATAGTCGCGTAGAGTTTCTTGTTGGTCTCCTTCCTGCTGGGAATTAAGACTTTGCCTGTCAGATGGTCCCCTAACCCGTGAACGATAACTGTATGCGCATGCGCGCGTGGCACTAGACCAGATTAGTATAAAATTGCACGAATGCGCGTCGAGATGACCCAAGATTTGAGAAACGATGGGGGGGAGGGATTTTCTTTTAAGTCCGGCCTTGCTAGTGGTGCCGTTCATAAAATTATGACATATTATTATTCAGTATTATTCGTAATATTATTAGCACTGGTGCTATGATTGTTGCTATTATTTGTATTGTTGTCATTATATTATTTGACTTATTATCCCATGACTTCTATGTATTTGTTTTTCCTTTTTCTTTTTTCTTTTTTTTTTAATTTCATCTGTTGTCTTACTATCCTAATTTATTCTTTCGGTCGGATTGTCTGTTCCTTGCATTTAATATTTCGATATCTCTGCTAACTATTATTAAAGTCTCCGTAGAACCGGCTATGCAGCATCATACTTCCATGCATCATGTAGTCACGCATGTATGCGCTCAGTCGTATTATTCTACCAATTGATTGGTACACTCACGATAAATTGAGACATGCAACCTAGACGCATCTCATTTAATATTCCATTCCACAGTTTACCCTCTGCTAAATTAGGAAATGCTTTGGAATGTGGATATGCACATATATTGGAGTTCTTATTTTTTTTTTTGGAAGCCTAAAGAAAGCCGGGTAACGTTCGAGTAAAGAACTATCTGAGGCTATATTGGAAAGTTGATAAATTGCCTATAAGGATATGATATGACGTAGGCATTTATTTCCAAGGCTTGAAGGTTCATTTGACCATTCGACATTGTACGCTTCCTAATTGACTGCTCGTTATTTATGTAGCAGTTTTTTGCTCTCTAGTTCTTCGTTCTATATTGCATGAGATCAAGAATGTGTTGCTTGGTCACACAAAATATGAAATATATGTCTATTCCCTGGCTCAATAAGTCAGCAAAGGGCGATCTTCGTCTCCTTCATTTTTCTTTACTTTGCTTTATTTTCTTCTTCTCATCTGTCTCTTGTTTTTTTTTGTCGTTTTTTCCTTACCAACACACGTCGTCACTGGTGGACATGTTCTGCTTCAACCTCGGATCCTCTTCGTTCAAGTCCGCGCTCGCTAGGCTCGGCTTGAAGCGAGTAGCTTATTTTCTCACTCAGTTGAGCATTGTGCGGCACAATGCTCGCACACAATTTGTGCCTGCCTCTAACTACATGCCCTTGTGCACAAACTTTATCTGCCCCAATTAGTCAGCTAGCCGAGGCTCGGGTGCACAATATTCCGATCCTTAAGCGGCACCCCACACCAACCCCACACTCCACCCAACATCTCATCTCCATATATATAGATAGACAGGATTTTGGGTCTGCTGGACTAGTTTACAAGTTTCATATCTTTTCTTTTATACAATGTCTGTGGAGAATTCTATTTTATACGAAGTCAAGGGCAAAACCGCCGTTATTACCCTTAACCTTCCAAAGATCTTCAATGCCTTGGGCTTCTTAGAGTACCAACGGCTGGATCAACTAGTCCAGAAGGCTGCGCGAGACCCTAACGTGCTGGTCACTTTGATCCAGGGTACGGGCAAGTTCTTTTCTGCCGGAGCTAACGTGTCGAACGGAGCCCAGAGACCTGACGAGGACAAGTCCAAGTCGGAGGAAGAGAACTACTTTGACCTCCGCGCCCAGTACACTGCCAGTTTCGGAGCCCGCAACCTGTCTATCACCGAGACCTTCTTCAACCATCCCAAGGTACTGGTCGTCGCTTTGAACGGACCAGTTATTGGACTTAGTGCTGCACTCGTGGCCCTGGCAGACTTTGTCTATGCCGTGGATTCGACTTACTTCTTGACACCGTTCGCTAACATTGGTCTTGTCGCCGAGGGTGCGGCCTCGTACTCGCTCGTTCAGAGACTTGGATTGTCCAAGGCCAATGAGGCGCTGTTGGCATCGAGACCTATCTCTGCCGCTGACTTGCAAGCCCGTGGATTGATCAACGAGTTGTACCCGGCCAAGGAATTCACCACCGAGTCATTCAATGCATATGTGCAAAAGAAGGTGGCTGATATGTTTGCCGACTTGGATCCCAACTCTGTTGTCGATATCAAAAAGTTGATCCGCCGATCCATTGAGTTCCATCTTAATGACGCTAACCATGCTGAGGTGTTGGGAGGTATTGAGAAGTTCGCCCGGGGCATCCCTCAGAAGAGATTTGCTAAGTTGGCTGCCAAGCAAATGAAGCATAAGTTGTAACTGATTTATAAGAAATAGAGACATTTAGAATGTTAATCAATTTTTTGTTCTTTTGTTTTTGTTCTTTCTGGTTTTGCATCAAGTGGATGGTTCGCCCTACCACATCTAACTTGACCGCCTACAAGTCGGCTAGTGCCTCAACAGATTTTCTGTGCATGGTCAAAAAAACTGCAGGATGTGAAAAAGTTGAAATGATATATTATAGGTTAAAAATGCGTTTATTAATATCTATTATGCCATGTTTCTTTCTTGTTGCTTGCATCTGCAGGCGAGCTAAGTCTTCGTCACCTCAGCATCTCAACTGGTCTATCTTCCACAACATCCTCCATCTCTGAAGTTGTCAACAACGGAACAACAATTTCATCGGCTGGGACAGGCGGTGGAACGATTCTCCTTCTGGGTTTCTGTTTTTCCTCTTTACGAGTAACTGAGATGCCTACCAACAGTACTACCGCCACAAAGATGACAGCCATTAGTCCCCTGCGAGTAGTCTGCCACCTGAGACCTTCAATTTCGGATTTGACGTCGGAATTAATCTGGATGGCAATTTTGTTGTTGAGTCCCTGAATTTGCAGTTGAATGGCATTTTCCTCCACTCGTGTGGCGTTTTTCCTTTCGTTAATCTCCATGTCCAACTCGACTTTAAGTGTGTTGATGCTTTCCTCGACTTCGTGCTGTAGGACGTCGACCTCTCGCTGTAAACGCGCAAGATTGGACTGGTGCTTTTCGTTTTGCGCTTGTCTGGACATTTGGATCTCATTTCTTAGTTCCGAGCATGCAGCTTCGAACAGGTAGGCCTCGTTCTCGGAGATAGATACAGGAATACAGTGGTCATTCGCGTCAGCCAGTGCGCGGGCTAACATTTCGCGGATTGCGTAGGTAATCGTATCTGACTGATTCGAAGTGAAAGGAGGTCTAAGGTTCGAGTATATCTTGTAGGTGTCAAACAGATTGATGTAGCGCTGAATAAGATCAGGTTCAGGCTTGCCGGGTAGCTCAATGATCTCTGGAAGGCCGTCACTGGGGCTGGTAGAGGCCGTCTTTGCGTGAGCTTCAGTACCTGACTCGCTAGATTTGCTCGTATCGCTACTACCATTGGCACCAGTCGGCGAAGGAGTGTCGACAGTCGATGTGGCAGCATTATTCGAAGGTTCAGTTTTTGTCAGTATTCGGTGATTTGGTTCTTCTTTTGCATCGCTTGATTGCTTGAGGCTTTCCTCCTGTGCAATTCTGTCAATTGGTGACGTAGAAAATAGTCTTCGGCTGTAGCACAGGGGAGACACTGGCCTCCGGGGTATTGATGTGCAGAGCCTAACAAGCCTTGAATGCATTGGGTGAACTTGTTTGCAGTATCCTGGTTGGAATGCTTTTATCCTTCTTCTCTCGTACTTTCGCTCGTGCCCTCCGTACGTGTGTGTGTGTGTGTGTGTGTGTGTGTGCTTGCTGTGTTTTCGTTCTGGTCCCTGGTTTCTATACTTCAGGTCGCGATCCGTGAGTTAGTTAGTTACCCAGTTTGATTTCTTGAGGCTTTTCATCCCAAAACAACAACCTAATTTAAAATATTCATGACAAAAATCGTAACTGTATTGTGTAGTGCGTCCATCCCATCCCATATACAACATGTTCAAAAAGTTTTCAAGATCCGACATTCATTCACAGGCCAATATTAAATCGTCGGTCCAGCGATCATTAAAGTCAAAATTAGTTAGTCAATTTCCCGGACTAGAGTCGACCATTGATGATCTTATCCCGAAAAAAAGTCAGTTAGTGCATATCAAGTGTTCAGATAAAATTTCCCTCTATTCGTGCGAGGGCCGCATAGTGTTTTGCCAGCATTTTGACGATGATCTAGTTCCAACGCTAAGATTGATTCACAAATTGCCAAAGGATACATTTCCGCATGTCAGAGTTGACCGCGGTGCAATTAAGTTCATTTTAGGTGGTGCTAACATCATGTGCCCTGGGCTAACATCGCCAGGAGCGCAGTTACCAGAGGCTCCAGGATACGAAAAGGATCAAATTGTGGTTATATACGCTGAAGGTAAGGAGCACGCATTGGCAGTTGGTCAATTGACAATGTCAACTGAGGAGCTCAAGTCGGTGAACAAGGGCATTGGTGTAAACGTCATATGTTATTTGGGAGATGGATTATGGCAGTTACAAGAGTAGTTGGGCAATTGGAGCAGGCTACTTCGCAAAAAGAAGAAAGAATCGTCATTTGCCATTGTCAACTTAGAAACTTGATGGCACAACGTCATCACGTATATACATGATATTTTAATAATATATATTGTACATCTATTAGCATTTACGATTTAACATACAATCATCGCTGAATTATATCGGACAATGACGCCATTTAGAGAGTAGGTCTTTTACTGTCCCTGCAGGGAAAAATACTGCACAACTGCCAAGCGCCTCATATATATATCCATAAGTCCACCAGAGCCATACGAAAAATCCAAAACTGCAGTCTCATGGATGACTAAGAACCTCACAAAAGGTCTCTGCTGTCCCTTGCGCATAAATTCTACATTTTGACATTAACAGTGGGAGATGGTTTTTGTGTAATTGCGCTGTATGTTTACAAGAGCTTGAAGCTATTTAGCCAATTTTATGAATCCTAGTAAAGATGTTGCTCAAATGACAGCCGGAAATCGATGGTGACAAGTATCTACATAATTATATATTTTACACGGCATGAATTATTATGCGCGCGCACGACCGCCGTGGGCATTGTGCAAAAACTGTCTGTTCTTATAGCCGCTTCCTTGGTGGATAGACAATGAGCTTGCCGGCTGAAATCATTCGAGTTATAATCAATTATTTGGACGAATGTCCACATTACATGTGTGCGCGCCAAGTCGATCGGAAATTCAGAGAGGTATGTCTAAGAGACAAATTTGTACAAAAAAAAAAAAAAAAGATAAGAAACCCGCCTGTCGGCTTTAAGTTCACATCGACTCTAGGCAAGTTAATCAACAAGTCTATATTAATGCTTTAATGCTCTCTCTGTCTAGGTATGTAAGTCTTCTATCGCAAAGGGGATATCTTCCGTGGTAACGTCGGTATAGAAATCAACATCCCGGAGTACATCCAGTGGTCCATTTGATGCTGCTAATTGGATGGTCTGTGGCGACACTTTAAGCTTGCGAGCAACTAGCATCCGTAGTTTCCCTACTGACATTGTGCGCACAACCTTTAGCAAAAGAACGGCATCTTCTGTCTCCTGTCGCCCCTTTCTTGTATCGCGAAAACGAACTTCCACCAGGTTGCTTGATAGCCTATTGGACTGCGAGACATTGTTCCTGTCGGCACGATTAGCCGAGTCTACCTGATGCTTATCACATAGTTCTTTCCATCGTTGACTTGTCTGATCATACGAATGTTGGCCCGAAAGGATTTGGGAAATAAAGTACAGCTCATCATCTATGCGCTGCGCGGGCAGAATAGTCATTCCATTAAGTCGCGTAATCAGGGGCATCCGACCGACAATAAGGAAATTAGGAAGCGAATTGACGAGATTCGAAGAATTGGATTCGTTACGGATGATTCCGTCCAATTTACGATCCTTCGCCTCCGCAAACGGGTTGCTTGACACTCTCAACGACATCGTGTATGGCAGACAGCTTGCCACGTTGTCTAAAGAGGTTAATTCATTATGCGAGAGGTCTACTTCTTCGCACTGGACAGGATATGCCAGTTGTGCTATCATGTTATAGCTGAGGTTGAGGGTGTGAGTAACCTTGAGGTTGGAGGGGAGCTCTGTAATGCGGTTGTGGGAAAGGTCTAGTGTATGGAGCGTTAGTTGAAGTACAGTGTCAGGGATACGCGTGAGTCCGTTGTCGGCGAGATACAGGTGAGTAAGTGAGGGGAAAGCTCTAAGGGTCAGTGACGCCAGCCGCGGGGCAGGCGGAACGGCTGTAGCGTTGAGGCCGAGTTCGCGTATTTGAGGACACGACGAAAGAACAGAAGAAAAATAAGGGTGATGAGGACCGTCTGAATTCGATGAGCTCACTTGTTTGCCCTTGCCAGCCTCAGTTGTCCCCGTCGCCTCGTCGGCCGGCCCATCGAGTCTGTTCTTATTGAATAGCACAGTTCTCAGACTGCCTATTTGGCTGATCCATTTGCACAGCTCGGGCATGTCACGCCAGCTGAGCAAGTTATCTGACAGATCCAATTTCTCTAAGTGAGACAACTGCGTAGTAAGAGCGGCCGATTGGTTAGCCAATTCGCCGAACATGGCGTCTTCTTCTGACGGTGCACCATACACTCCCATGCCAGCTACAGAAACCACCTTGAGCGAGTTCAGCTGACTGTGCCGTCTGTATTCTTTGTCTAGGCCTACGGCTTCCACGACTTTTGTCCGACTGATGTGCACAGTCCGTTCAAAGGCGTCAATGTCTTCGACGTACTTGGCCACAATTGCTTGTTCAAGAGATATTCGCGCATCTTGCGGACAAGACTTTGCTTTAACGAATGACCCGCACGTAGAGGAAGAAGAACGGCATTCGAAGTACCTCACGCCGTTCAAAGTTCCGTCATTTTTGCCCCGCGTAGGATCATCCCATTCAATTCCATATGCTAGCTCATCCTTCCATGGCGGAATGTGGCCTACAAACCGTATTGTTCCTTTTTGACCCTTCACAGAGATTCGCTGGTTGTTGGCCAACAAACTGGAGGTCATCTACTAATAGTAACTTTATTACACGCGCGCTGCTATCATTTTTGGAAATGTCTCCCACGGCGAGATGTCGTGGTCTCCGCCGGCTGACGGGTCTGCCACACTAACTTTATTGACCTGAAATTTGCGAGCCTCTAGTTGAAGAGTTTAAAGTTGACCTAATATTTCAACAGACCGAAAAAACCATTAACAAGTAAAATATTGCCAACATGCTAGGTCTAAGTCGGCTACAAAGGGCAGCGGCAACGACGATGACGTTTTCACGGCCTTCAGTGTTTTCACTGCTGTCCCGTAGTTACTCAGTTATGGGGTCCCTGGGCCCTGCTCCGGGGTCTACCAGACAGCAAAACAGAGTAGGACGTGGTCCCGGTTCAGGACGAGGAAAGACGGCAACACGAGGTCAAAAAGGTCAGAAGGCCAGAGGAAAAGTTAAGAGCTGGTTCGAAGGTGGTCAGACTCCCATTACTAAACTGTTCCCCAAGGTTGGATTCAGAAGCATGAGATTACAGCCCAAGACTATCAACCTGGATCAGATTCAGATTCTTATCAACAAGAACAGACTAGATGCATCCAAGCCTATTACTATGCGAGAACTATACAGAACGAGATATTTCGGCAACTTAGGCGGCAGTTCATGCGGAGGAATCAAGATTCTCGCCGGTCACCCGCTGCTGCTTAAGACAAAGATTAACTTGTCAGCCACTAGTGCAACGCCACGGGCTATAGAACGCATTGAAGAGCTCGGTGGTTCGTTTACTGCGCAATACTACACAAAATTGGGTCTGCGAACCTTGACCCGGCCAGAGGCTGTGTTGCGCAGATATGGACGTATTCCTCTTCGCGCCAACCCAGTGGACCGGAGAAACATTGAATTCTATAGAGACCCAGCCAGACGTGGCTACTTAGTAGGAGCGCCTAACGAGCCGTCTGTTAAGCCACAGTTTGTGCGTAAGCAGAAGACTTTGGCAAGTCCTCTGTTGGCAGATCTTGAGCGACTGCGTGCCAATGATATAAGCGAAAGCGCTGTGAAGGGATTCGCTTGAAAACAAGAAGGAGGAGAAAATGCAGGATAGGTTATGTATATAAATAAATAAGCTATATTAATTAGTTAGCCAGATATGCAAAACTTGCATTTTCAAATGCAGCATCAGATAGCTCGCCGCTGCTATGAATATCCTTATATCCCATCCAAGGAAATGCTTTGAAAAGGGTTGAGCATGTTGCCAGCCAAGCAGAAAAGGAAACCCCGCAGAGCATACCGCACCTGTCCAAATCCAATCTACCATTCTACCATCCGGAAAAATCGCTCTTTTTTATACTGGTCTTTGCCCGTTTAGCCTTGAATGCTGGCTCTGCGGTCTGCCTTTTCATCGTCAAATATTTGCCAACCGTTGAAGGGGAAGCTGACTCGGCCGCGGATGCGGCAGATTTCAACCATGGCTCATTATTAGCAGAAATGTCAATTTCTGAGGATTTGGTTGCAGTAACTTTTGCGCTATCTTCCTTTTCCTCTTCAAAAACGTCCACTAAAACTTGGATACTGCGAATCTCTATGTCCTGTCTAGGAACGTCGTTCTTTGTGGGAATGCTTTCCATCCTGTCCAATGTGTCGAGCCCATCTACGACTTTGCCAAACACCGTATGCTTGCCGTCGAGATGGGGGCAGTTAGCAAACGTAATGTAGAACTGCGAAGTGTTGGTGTTCTTGCCTCGGTTAGCCATGGCCAAGATGCCTCGCGCATTATGCTTTAATGGGCTGTTGGTCTCGTCGGCAAACTCATGGCCAAATATGCTCGGCTGTCTCGAATTTGTGCTCGTCTGGATCATAAATCCCGGCACGCTCCGGCCGAACGTTGTGTCGTTGTATCGCCCTTGCTGGCTCAACTTGACAAAATTGTAGACAGCCTTGGGAGAGTACTTAGTGTACAACTCGATGCGCATTTGTCCCAAGTTTGTGTCTATCACTGCGAAACACGAGTCGGGAAACTTTTTCGGCACAAGCGTGGATTCTATAGCTACGGGCTTATACTGTGCCTTAGTCGATACGTCTACTGCAGTAGACGTGACTGACGACGACAAATGGTGCGTCGTCAGCACCGAATGTTGCGCAGATTCCGGCTTGCGAACGCCGGCCACCTCACGGGAAGCAGGCTCGCTGGGCAATTTCTCCGCTTTGGTTACAGCCTTGCCGCTTTGGTCTATTTTCTCCTTGCTCTCCTTCTCTTCCTCATCATACCGTCCAACTCCTCCTATTAAGTCTACAATGTCCTCCTTGGTAATTTTCTCGTCAGTTAGCAAGTCCACGCCTGCCGCCACCAGATCTTTGGCCGTCGCCTTGGCATATACGTTACCTGTGGTCTTGACGAGTACCGCCTGCGACGTCTCGGTAAACTCTTTGAAGGTCACGGGATCAATGTACTTGTCGCGCGCATTGGCGTGGAGGCGCAACTTAATTAGGTCCGTGATGGCCAGTTTCTCCTTTTTATTGGGCAGCAACGGATTGTATCCTCCATTCTTACGCAGTAAGGGGACAACATTACGAATGTCAAATACGTGGCCATGACTGTCTGCTACACCGCAGTCTTTCTGTATAGGCTGCTGACTGATGCAACATGTCCAGAATGGAGGGCGCGAACCCAGATTGTGGAGACGAGCTCTCGCCGCATTGCGCTCTGCTGATTCTGTTTTCCCTGAAGCGGCAGAATGCCCTCCCTTTGCCCACTCTGAGTGTGTGATGTATAGTTTGTCGGTGTTTTTGCCCATCTCCCACACTAAGGTTGGCTGGGTCGGGAGGGAAGAAGATAAATAGGCGGGATGGAAGAAACGCACAACCTGAAACCGGAGACAAGAATGGCGCCAGGAAGAAAAAATGATATGGATGCTTTGGCCGGAAATTCCGTCTAGATGAGTGTCGTTGCAGCGGAACTAAAATTAATATTATTGTATGCTTTCTATTGACTCTGTTCTCTAGGGCACACTACGCAGCGTACTGTATAGCAACCAGTCAATAAATTATGTATGTGCTATATACTATATATATATGTGTCTTTTCTCAGCTATGCTTGGTCATGCTCAAACCCATTCTCTGGGCTCGCGCAACACCTGGACCAATTTATCTTCTTCAGTTCCCTTTTCTGGATAATGGTTGTACTCCCACGACGCAAACAAAGGCATCGAGCACATGATGGACTCAATTCTCGCGCCTGGAGTGTGCAATCCGAATGCTGTACCTCTATCGTGGACCAGATTGAACTCCACGTATCTGCCTCGGCGGATCAACTGCCAGTCCTTGTTTTCCTGGGTGAATGGCATGTCTTTTCTTCTATGGAGAATGGGGATGTATGAGTCTAAAAATGCTTGGAATCCGTCTTCCACAAAGTTGAACAGCTCCTCGCTGTCTCTGTCGGCCAGATCGTCGAAAAAGATTCCGCCGATACCACGGCCCTCCTGTCGGTGCGTGTTGTGGAAGTACTGGTCGCACCACTTCTTAAACTTCGGGTAGAACGCAGGGTCGTGTCGGTCGCAAGCCTCCTTGTGCTTTTCGTGGAACAGCTTGCAGTCCTCCTCGAAAACGTAGTATGGGGTAAGATCAGCTCCACCACCAAACCACCAGGCCAGTGGAGTGCCGTCTGGATTCTGCGTCTCAAAATATCGGTAGTTCATGTGAGTGGTCGGGGCCATTGGGTTGCCCGGGTGGACAATCATACTCAGTCCAACTACTTTGAATGGCACTGATGTTCCTTCAGGTACATGAAGTGACTGATGATTTGCTTTCATCTTCTTCACGCCCTCAGGGGGAATCACCCCTTGCACAATTGAGATGTTGACGCCGGCCTTCTCAATTACGTTGCCGCGCTGAATGACTGCAGAAATGCCGCCGCCCTTGCCGTCATCGCGGGTCCATTCGTCAAAGAAGAATTTCTTGCCGTCTTCATTCTCCAAAGCTGCAACAATATCTTTCTGGCGCTGACGCACCAGTGCTTCCATTTTCTCTAACATAGACGACATGGCTGTGAAATCTATAATTCAATTGGTGGACTGTTGTTTCTAATTCTTCAGTGGGGTGAGCGAGGGCACACTGCGGGAGATTTAGGACCTGGGCGTTATTTAAACTACTTTTTTTAGTGGGGTGAGTATGAAGGTTAAGCTAAAAAAGGACGGCTGCATGGCTCGTCATCACCTGATTTAGGTTCAACGGACGAGTTTCGAAAAATAAGAAGAATGTGCATAAATTAATTACAGATATACGATTTTCTTTTAATTGAAACGCTATTCATATGCTTTTTTTTTTGCTTGTATTTTCTGTGGGTTGACAGCGGGCCAATCATCTTGCCCTGTATTCCGCTGACCACTTGCGCTAATACGGAGTGCGGACGTCTGCCCATGATTATTGGGTCACGTGATTAAAATTAACATTTAAAAAAGCGTTTACTGCGTTTTTTGGCATTAACTATAATTTTGTTATGTGACCATTTTCTTTTTCTCTCGTGCTTGGCAGGGGCATTCTTTTCACCAAAGCTTCCATAGCACGCTCCATGCTGCTCAAAACCCCGGCTAATTACTGTTTTAGCGCGCGCTTGGTCCGGTGGGTCTGTCACCGCCGAAAGGATGTCAATATCAATACCGGCGAAAACCGGAGGCCTGTCAACATCAGATGCGCTACCCATAATAACACAATAATGGTAGACACATATACCAATATAATAATGGCATAGTGAGATAGAAATTAATAATACTGTTGCTGCTGGTCTGTTTCATGTCCGGAACGAACATCCTTAGGTGTTTATTTTTATCTTTTCTGGGACTATCAGCTTATCGGCCCTAACCCATGATCTTCTCTTTCGTTTTTTCTATTCCGTTCTTTTACAGTATACTCGGTCAAAAAACTTAATTATGACGGCATTCGCATGGATCAACAGGAGTTTTTTAGTTTCACAAAGCCTACGAATGGCAAGCATGCAATCCTTGACAAAGCCGGTATCTTTCGCAATGTGTCGATAAAAAAAATACTTACATTCAATCGTAAAATAAAAAGATTGGCAAACGCATATCTTCTCGCCGCTGGAGCATATTATGCAACTGTTTCTTTCTCTGGCCCTTCGCATCTTGATGATGAGTGCGGTAGACTGATAAAAAATGATTTCCACTAAAATGGTCTATTTAAACCCAATAAAAGTACTAATGGCCTGATCTTGAGTGCGGTGGAAGTCAGGAACGGTATAGATTTGTCAGCGCATGCCAATGAAGCTAACGCTATGGCTTTGGTCAGATGCTTGCAATCTAAGCGTGTCATAGGCGCCCACAGATGAGCGGCGTCATACTCGCGGTCTGACTGCGCACCTGCAATTACTCTCCATGGGCGTGTAGGAAAGCAAATGTGTCCTTAAAAATTCATTTTTAAGTTCAAAAAAATATCCTCTTAGTCTTGGCCACAGGGCGGCCCCTCCTATGCCTAACCACTGCGCGCGACATCAATATGCCAGCGACTTGTACTAAGACCGGTGCACAGTTAGCTAATATCTTTCAGCCCTTTTTGCTTTTTGTTCCAGACCTGAAACAAAGTATTTTTTAGTTATTTGACTTTTTTCTCTGGCTGACCACTGTTGTCGTCGACACTCTGGCTAGTCGTAGGCTGCAGCTCCGAGCGTGCAACTCAGTCAAACAGGTATCTTGACGACACAGTATCCAACTATTCAAAGGATGGCCTTGAAAATTCGAGTCGGGCACGATCTCATGAGAAGAGCCATTAATCATAGGCGAGCCACAACAGCTGGAGGTGGCCGATCTGAAACAGCTTAAAAAGAAGCGTTTAGAAAGCCAAGCCGACAAAAGCAAAGTTCCATGGAAAAAATAAGCCATTGTTTGCCCTACATCCCCAATCTTTCACTTGGCTAAACTAGAGTTTCGTAGATGCTTAGGACAAAATTCATAATCCTGTGGATTGTAGTATTGGCCTGGCTGTCACTGTTCACCACATGTACTTACATGCATGCACCGATTGTCTTTCTTTGGAAGTCCAGTCACGTGACCTGCAAGTATTCAAGATTTCATTTTGCAGGTCTCTGATCATCCATTTTTGCTTCATTTTGAATGAATTACTGGAGTTTTTTTATCTATCACTTTCACTTTTTTTTTTTTTTTGTTTTCGTCTTCGTTTGGTTTTTTTTTTTTTTTTTTGTATTCGCTCTCACCTGTCTCTCATATAAGTATGCTTCCTACTTTGCAGACTTAAGTTACTGCACAACCAAATACAGCCAAAATTCTATTATGCCGTCCCTGAAAAAGGCACTGCAAAAAGAGCAACAGCGTGCAAAGCTTGTACAAAAAAGACGTGAGAATGCCAAAATTCAGATTCAGGAAGCAGCGAATGCAAAGGCGAAGGCTACAGGATTAAAAAAGCTGAAAAAACTTCAAAGTGAAGATCCAACTAAATATCAGTGGACGCCTTTCGACAAAGATACGAAGAAGACAAAGTCAAAATCAAATTCGAACGCTAATGAGGATGAATTCGAAGAGGGACAAGAAAATGAAGACGAGAAACCAAGTTTGAAAATCCTATTAGTGGGGGAAGGTGATTTTTCATTTGCGAGATGCTTGCTTGAGCAACGTCTTGTGAAGGATCTTGTGTGCACGAGTCTGGATTCCGAGGAGCAGATTGGTGAGAAATATCCGTCATCGGGTTGCATAGATTACATTAAGGCGTATAATGGAAGCAGCTCGGTCAAGGGTGAAAATTCTGCGTCCGACACAAACGGCAGTGAAGAAAATGAAAACGAAGACGGAGACGAAAATCTAAGTGGTGTGTCCACGGTCGAGATGCTTTTTGAGGTAGATGGTACCAAGCTAGAAAAATGCAAAGCTCTGAAAAAGCACTCGCGAACCTTCGATATTGTCGCATTCAATTTTCCACATCTGGGCAACTCGGTCAAAGACCAAGCACGGAATATTGTCCAGCACCAGAACTTGATGCTGGCATTTTTCCGTTCTGCCAAACAGATGATCAAGCAGAAAGGTGGCCAAATCATGGTCAGTCTTTTTGAAGGTGAGCCCTATGACAGTTGGAACATTAAATTACTGGCTAAAGAGTGTGGACTCAAAACAGCCAGAACGGGGCCATTTGTTTGGGAGCTGTATCCAGGGTATCAACACCAGCTGACAGCCAAACAGGGTCATACTTCAAAGCCTCAAAGCACGCGCAAGGCGAGAATCTATTTGTTTGAGTGGAAGGAGACAGCAGCCCCTAAGTAGGGTACGAGATGTAGATTAACCGAAAAGATGGTTGGCGGAGACAGCCAAGCTACAGCCCAATTCCCGGTCTTTTGACCATACATTGCATATGGCGTTTAATGGCGTGCCTGGCTGGTTAAATCCCATTATATACCGAACCACAAGGAAAATTTGACCAACTTAGTAGGTCTACACACGCAGGGCCAAGTAATGACTAATCAACTAACAATCGTCTAATACAATGGTAATTTCATTAAATAGCTAAGGTTTTTCTTTTTTTTTTCTTTCTTTGTCTTTAAATTCACAATCTTCCACATGCATACGTTCATTCCACGTTACCATCTACATTCTCCAAACACCAAATCCATCGGCTCCTTCTCTCTCCTTAGCCTTGGCCTCTGCCTTCTTAGCAGTAGCCCTCAACTCCAGTGCCTGTCCGAGGTAGGTCCGCGTGTCTTCGGGCTTGATAATGCCGTCATCCCATAATCGTGCAGATCCAAAGGTGGCCTCAGTCTCTTTCTCTATCCGTTGACGTAACGCCTCTACCTTGTCATCTGTAGCGCTTGAGCCAACTGTACCCATGACTGATGCGAGCTGTTCTGGACCCATGACACCAGTGCGGGAGTTAGGCCAGGACCACAAGAAACGGGGTTCATAGGCACGTCCGCACATACCGTAGTTACCAGCACCATAGGAGCCACCAATAATAACAGTGTACTTGTCGACACCAGCACCTACTACAGCTGTGACCAATTTAGCACCATTCTTGGCGATACCTCCTTTCTCAGCGTCAGAACCCACCATGAATCCAGAGATGTTTTGAAGGAAGACCAATGGGATACCGCGCTGTTTACAGAGTTCAATGAAATGGGCTCCCTTCAATGAAGAGTCACTGAACAGTGGTCCGTTGTTGGCCAAGATACCCACTTTGTGGCCCCAAATGGAAGACCATCCACACACGAGGGAAGTACCGTAGTTCTTCTTGAATTCGCTGAATCGAGAGCCGTCGACAATACGTGCGACGACTTCGCGGACGTCATATGCGAGACGCAGATTAGTGCCTACAATACCGCCAAGTTCCTTGGGGTCATAGAGAGGAGGGTCCACATGCGAAGGAGGGGCAATGCCAGGAACAGAAGAGGACGAGGGCGGGGACGGCAGCGATCCTGCAATTTGATGTTGAACGTGGGAAACTGGCTGCTCAGTTCCTGGCCAATTGAGGTTGCCTACCAGCTGTCTGAGCAAGGCAATGCCCTCCTCCTCGGACTGGGCCAAGTAGTCGCAGACTCCACTGACTGTAGTGTGCATTTCACCACCACCCAAGTCCTCAGCGGAAATAACTTCACCAGTTGCCGCCTTAACTAGCGGGGGGCCGGCCAAAAACACGTGACCGGTGCCCTTGACAATGATAGCCTCATCAGACATGGCTGGCACATAGGCACCACCGGCAGTGCATGGGCCCATGACGAGGGCTAACTGCGGGATGCCTTTCGAAGACATTCTTGACTGCTGGAAAAAGATTCGACCAAAGTGGTTGTGGGCAGGGAACACGTCAGCCTGGTGTGGCAGGTTAGCACCACCAGAGTCTGTGAGGTACAGACAGGGCAGCCTGTTCTCCAAGGCGATCTCTTGAGCTCGCAGATGTTTTCGTACAGTGATGGGGTAGTATGTTCCTCCTTTGACTGTAGAGTCGTTGGCAATGATCAGACATTTGACGCCCTTGACAATACCGACACCAGTGATGATACCTCCACCGCGGATGTGATCCTTGCCGTACATTTCGTGGCCGGCCAAGACGGAGAATTCCAAGAATGAAGTTCCCGGGTCGATTAACGCAGCAATTCTATCTCTAGGCAGGATCTTCTTGCGGGCCAGATGTTTGGACTTTACCGTTTCGGGAATAGCCTCGCTGGATTGGACCCCTGCGTACAAGCTGTCTAGCTGGGCGCAAGCTTCATCCATTGCCTTTTTCTTTTCTTGGAATTCTGGTGACTGCGGGTTGACGCCGGTAGGCAGGATCTGCAATTGGTCAGCCTGAAATGTCGAAGCATAGACGGATCGACGGCCTATATGAGTTGCTACAGCTGCTAAAGCTAGCGAAGGTCTATTGGTGGTGGGCACCCGAGCCAGACGGGACACATTTGATCCCAGAGATGTTCTCAGATTTCTTGATAGCCTTAACATTATTGGAGAAACAAAAAGCTAGTAACGAAGAAACCAAAAACAAAAGAAGAAAAAGAATCAGGTCAGTTGAGGACGGTTTTATTTTGTATGCGGGGAATCCGACAGTTCTCCGCAAAGCATTAAAGTTAGCGTTTTGGGAATCTCCGAAATAGGAAGGCCCCGCATTATCGGTGTTAATTCGGGGCACGGCGATAGTTAAAATGCAACGGCTTGAGCGAAGTTTAAAAGAAAAAAGTATTTAAAAAGCGGAACAACTAATAGCACTAGTATTTTTTTTCATTGTTGCATAATTCACCTACTGTTGCCATCACCACTATCATTATCGTCATGCTACGTACTATCACACGCCCTAGAACATTTAAGCCTTTGGTTTCATTAAAAGCGTTGAGGCCGTCGACATCCGTTCCGATCGGTGTGAGATTCGCTTCGTCAATTTCTGTAGAGGAATTGCGCCAGGCCACAATTGACTTTTGCAAAGAAGAAGTGACGCCGGAGGTCGCAGCCAAGACAGATTTGGAAAACAGTTTCCCAAATGAATTGTGGCCTAAAATGGGAGCTGCAGGTCTGCTGGGTATCACGGCTCCAGAAGAGTACGGAGGATTGAACTTGGGGTACTTTGCCCACTCAGTAGTCATGGAGGAAATGTCGCGCGCCAGTGGGTCAATTGGGTTGTCGTACGCTGCACATTCGCAGCTGTGTGTCAACCAATTGTCGCTGCATGCTACTAAAGAGCAAGCCGAGAAGTACCTGCCCGATCTCATCAGCGGTACGAAGATCGGTGCATTGGCGATGTCGGAGGCCGGTGCCGGATCAGACGTAGTCAGCATGAAGACTACTGCGACGCTAACAGACGACGGATCAGGCTACCTGCTCAACGGTACCAAGCTGTGGATCACTAACGGACCGGACGCAGACACTTTGGTCGTGTATGCCAAGACAGACCCCAAGGCCGGGTCCAGAGGCATCACAACGTTCATCGTGGAAAAGGGCATGAAAGGATTCTCGTGCTCTCGCAAGCTCGACAAGTTCGGTATGCGCGGATCCAACACTGGAGAGTTGGTTTTTGACAACGTCTTTGTGCCCAAGGAGAACGTCCTCGGAAAGCTCAACGGAGGAGTGTACATTCTTATGAGCGGATTGGATTACGAGCGGCTAGTGCTTGCCGCAGGTCCTGTAGGCATTATGCATGCAGCTCTGGACGAGACGCTTCCATACGTCCACCAGAGAAAGCAGTTTGGTCAGCCTATTGCACACAACCAGCTTATGCAAGGAAAGCTTGCAGACATGTACACAAAGTATGCAGCATCGAGGGCGTGGCTGTATCAGACTGCTAGGGAGGCTGACGCAGGACAGAAGGATACAAAGGACTGTGCAGGCGTTATCCTGTATGCTGCCGAGCGTTGTACTGAGGTGTGTTTGGATGCTATTCAGTGTATGGGAGGAATGGGATACGTTAGCGAGACAGTTCCACAAAGACTTTTACGAGACGCTAAGCTTTATGAGATTGGAGCTGGTACATCAGAAATTCGACGGATGGTCATTGGTCGGGCGTTCAATAAGGAGTACCGGGAGTAGATAGAAGAAGTACATAACCAACAAAAAAAAAGAAATTAAATTTGGAAAAGGCGATATTGAGAATCCTAGTTAAATTATTAGATTGACATTGAATGAGCTAGCAGCAGTAGTTGTATAACTATGAACAATTTACTGTTGATTTTTTTTTTTTTTTTTTTTTTTTTTTTTTGGTTGTCCACCAGACGACTTACTATGCCAGAGGAGCTTTTTGATTTACTGTAGCAGGGTTCGCAAAATCAGTTTTTGCGTTTTGTGAAACTTTTGTCCCAATTGTGAGTGACTTAAATTTGCTCTGATTTCAACTGGTAAGTTATCCGCCGGATACTGATGGTTATCATGCCTACCAAGATCTCATATCACGTGATGTGCTTACTAAGCCGAACCAGGTATAAAAAAATCTTGATGCAACGTTTTTTCAACTACAAACTGTCTTATGATGAGAACAATAAAAAATTCGATTAGTCTTTAAGACATCCACATGGTTCTAATGCCTAACTCTGAAGACAGTTTAAATAAGTGAATTAAGTAGTTACAAACGTAAAGAAATAAATCAATCTATCATGTATGAAATTTTTTTTTATGGTGATAAGAATAAGCTTGGGCCACCTACTAGTGTTGCACACCTGTGTGGTGTAGTGTGTGTTTTGTGTACAACAACTACCACAAACATTCCCAGATTTATAACATTAACATTACATAGCGCACACAGAACCTGCATGCAGCATGACAGACAGCAGCCCTAGTGTACGACGAAATAGACGAAGAGCGGAATTAAAAGATGCAAATGCAAGAGCGTGGGATGGACAACCAGTATTTAAGCCGCCAGCGACTTTTGACAGTAGTTTAAAGAAGAACACAGCATTTATCAATCGATGTCGGGTTAACTTACAGGAAGGGTCGCTTGCAGTGCTACTGAAAGAGGTTGGGACGCTGTCATTAGAGAAATATTTTTCAGAGATCCTTGCAGCATTGTCAAAGGGGCTAGTCAAATGCAAGAATTCCTCAGAGCTGTTTGTTGGCGCGGAAGTTTGCAGTGCGCTGCACCAGCGGTTTCTGGCAAAGTTTTCATGTAATCTGCAGAGCATATTCTTGCAGGGGATATATAACCCGCCGAAGGGACATTTGGAAGGATTACAGGGAGAGGCGAGAGCCAAAGAAGACAAGGCAAGGATTGAGCGACACAGTGCCGTGCTTAAAGTAATTATTGAGCTCTATCTAGTAGATGTGTTCAGGTCTATCAACGACGTTGTGGCAGACGGGTACGACATCCCCAAATGGGCGGCGCGCAGTAGCATTAGCAATCCTGCGCTAAGCGCACTGGATGAAGTGTTGAATTACGACCTGGACGACTTCACAGCTGCACCCATAGCGGTGACGGTAGTCAAGAATTATGGCGGCGTATTAGCCGGAGCGAAATCGGCTAGCGGCACCAGTGGTGCGTCATCAACAATAACAGCCGCGGATTCAGCTGCGTTAATTCCTGTGGGGACCATGGGCATGTTCAAAGACATACTAACATCATTCACACAAGGGCTTCAGGGCAAGTTACAGACGCTTGCGCGGGATGCGAGAAGTCTGGAGAAACGAAACAACGCCGTGACGATGCGACGCGGTCGGTCAAGTGAAGAGACTGAGACAGAACTGGAAAAAGTGCTGAACCAGTTTCACGAACTGGAGCCCCACTGCAAGGTGCTGAGTGAATATCTAGAGCTCTCGATGCCGGAGTTCAAACTGACAAGCGATGAAGATAAAGTGATGATTTCTTTAGGAACGTCTATTGTCGGGGAGGACGGAGTGTGGGACGATGAGGAACAGCGACGGTTCTATGAGGATGTTGTGGATCTGTCGTTTATGGCGCCAGGGGCCAGCAAGCGCAAGGATGAAAAGGCAGGCGAAGTCGACGCGGCTGAAGAGCAGATAGAGACGCCAGGTGCTGAAGAAAAGGATACAGATATGGTCAGTGATGAAGAACAGAAAGACGCCGAGGAAGAGCGACTACTGGAGGAGCTGGAAGATCTGGAGCTTGAGCAAAATGGAGCTGAGGCGGAAGGTGAGATAGACGAGGAGGAGGATGAGGATGAAGAGCCAGTTAAAACAGAGACGGCAACAAATGTTACAACGGTGACGCCGACTACGACCACAGAAGAAGATAAATCTGGAGAGTCGACAACGGGAGGGAATGTGGCTGGGGAACACAGCATGAGACTAAGGGAGGTGTTTGCTAGCTTGTCCACGCTATCTTCGCGCGAAGCCATCGACCGGCTCGCGGTAGAGTTTGTGTCGCTCAACCACAAAGTGGCGCGAAAGAGGCTGATAGAGTTTATGACGAATATTCCTGTGGCAGAGCAGCACCAGCTGCCGTTCTATGCGAGGTTCCTTGCAAGTGTGGATCCAGTGTACCCTGGAGTGGTAGATGCGGTTGTGGATGAGCTTACGGGATTTTTCAACTATCTGCAAAAAAGGCGCAAGATTCGAACGCTGGGATCGCGAAGAATGTTTAACGTGCGGTACTTTGGCGAGCTCATCAAGTTCGGATTGGTGTCGAAGTACCAGATCTTCCATAAGCTGAAGACGATGGTGCAGCGGCTGGACACGGTGAATATAGAGAATTTGTTTGTGATGTTTGAGTCGTGCGGGCGGTTTCTGATGCGGAAGCCAGAATACCACATGCTGATGGTAAAAATACTAGAGGTACTGGAAAAGCGCAAGGACAAAATGTACTTGAGTCCGGACGACAAGGCGATGATCAAGGCAGCGATGATGTACGTGAATCCGCCGCCCAAGCAGGACGAAACGCTGCTGGTGAAAGAACGGTCGGTGAATGAGCAGTACATACGGCGGCTGGTGTACACTGAGCTAGGGGCTCCGGAGACTGTGGGGCTAGTGCTGGAGCGGTTGGCGAGGATGAACTGGGATGACGAGGACACGTACCGTGCGCTCGTCAAAGTGTTCACCAAAATCTGGAAGGTCAAGTATTCGAACGTTGGGTACTTGGCCTATTATTTATATGTATTCTCCAAGACGCATCCTAAGTTTGTCGTGCAAGTCATGGATGGGCTGCTTGAGAACATTCGACGGGGCCTGGAGCTCAACAATTTCGAAGCGAATCAGCAGCGAATTACGGAGATCAAGTTCCTGGGAGAGCTGTGTCAGTATAGCGGGATAGTTGATGCCGACTTAGTATACGACATGGCGTTCCAGCTGATGATGTTTGGCCATCCGAATGGCGGACGGCCGGAACGGGGCCGCGTGTGTGAGTTAGATCCGCCGGATGATTTTTTCCGGATTCGACTGGTATGTTCGCTGCTCGAGAGCCGTGGCGTGATAGATTTGCTAAGACAGGCTAATGCCAAGCGGTTTGACTTGCTCGTGGCGTTTTTCCAGTATTATATGACGACGAAGGACGGCATGTCGATGGACGTGGAGTTCCATGTGCGAGACGTGTTTGAGCTAATTGATCCTAAACTAACGATTAAAATGAACCCATTGCTTGCGTCACGGAACCTGAAGCGGGCAATTGACAGGTTTAATGGCAAGGTTGTGCAGGAGCAGGAGGAGGAAGAAGAAGAGGGGGCCGGTCGGGAGGAGGACCAGTTTGAAAATCAAGAAAATGGAAGAAAAGAAAGACAAGAAGCTAAGCCTGAGGAAGAAGACGTGACAGAAACCGAAGAAGAGAGGCTAGCACGAGAAAGACGGCAGGCCGAGCGACAGCGGATTCAAGCACTGCGAGCGGATTCTAAGGCCACTGCACAGGTTGAGCGGGATTTCCTACGGTTAATGGTTAGTCGCACAGATACTCGGCCGGAAAAGAAAGTTGAGCGGTTTGATGTGCCAGTGCCGTCGTTAAGAGAATATACCGGGAAGACGCAAGGAGGAGTCACAAACTCGGGCGCGGTCGGCGCGACAGCGGCAGTGACGACGACGGCGACGGCGACGACAGCTAACAACTCGGCGGCGGTTCCTGAAGCGGGTAAAGTTAGGTATATGATGATGACGCGAAAAGGTAACAAGTCACAGATTCAACCCATGAGTATTCCCGGACATGTGAAATTCGTGCAAAGTGTTGAGCAGGAGCGGGATAAGCGGCAGCAAGAAAAAGAAAAGATCAAGCGATTTGTATTAAACTACGATTATTCCAGTGATGATCAGCCAGATATTGAAAAGATTATTCAGCCAGAGCTGACGTCTACGCGATACTCTCGACTGAAGTTTAAACCGCGGCCGGTGCCGAGCATTAATGATGTGGAGATTTGAAATCGATTAATAATTATATTCATGAATAATAGATTAGATGATGAGTGATGATTGGCATTATTAGATAGATTAGATTAGATGACGATTGGCATTATTAGATAGATAGATTAGATTAGATGATGATTGGCATTGCTGTTATTAAATAAATAATAGTCTACAATAAATAATTGAAAGTCGTCATCGTCGTCGCAGGCGGGCGCGAGACCTTTTGTGTCGGTATTGTTTTTCTATCATGCTTCCTCAATGTCTTCGTCTCCTTTATCCTTTGCATTTTGTACTAGCATAACCATTACCGTTATGTCGTCAGGCTTGCCGCCAGAGACTATCATGCCTTTTTCCTGACGGAGTTTGTAGGAGAAGGGTTTGATGCCGTTCGGGTCGAGGGACGCGGTAAGAGCGGCGCGGACCAAGGTGCGAGAAATGAGCAGCTCGACTAATTTGTTGTCTAGTGTGGGGCTGCAGGTGATTGAGGAAGACGAAGGTGGCTCTGCGGACGAAAGTTCCGCGGACGAAGACGAGGACGCAGAAGTCGGGGTGATTCTCCAGCAGCCCTTGGCGAGCATTGCATTGGTCACAATCTTGAGAATATCTTGCGCGAACAGATTGTCCATCAAGCCGTCAGTAGCGAACACGACGACGTCGCCATGCTGCAATTGGTGTCGAGTGATTTCAGCGTCAGAAGGGCTATCAGTAATTCGCTTGGAGCCGCCCGATCCTGAAGAGGACGCGGATGGCCTCATGCTGTTTGGAAGAATTGACAACTGGAAAGGGGTATTGAATTGATGCTGCTGGGGTTCCGATCGTCGGTATAGTCTTCCCAGTCGAAAGATCATGTAGCCCGAGTCGCCCAGATTAGCCGCGTCTAGGACGCCAGTGTCGCTCCAAGCTATTGCGGCACAGGCAGTAGAGCCGCCGGCATAGGTGTCACCTTCTTCGCATAGACTGTCGTACGAGTACTGGATGAGGTCTTTAGCGGTGATGGGTCTGTCCAGGTCTTGGCGGCCGCTGGTGCCAGCACTGGAAGCATAAGCGTTCAAAAAGGTATCCTGAGCTTGGTCGAAGCGCCAGGCCATGCGTTCGCACAACTGATGGCTGAATTTGGCTGGATCAACTCCGACTTGGGCCCAGCCTCCGACGCCGTCAGCTACGCCTAGGGCGAGCGAGCCATATTTGGGGTTAGCAATAGTGTGGTGGTTAACATTACCGCTGGCAGTCTCGTCCTGAGTGGCGTGATTATTATTATTATTATTATTATCACTTATAGAATTGATTGTCCAGTATTTTGAAAACACAGCGTCTTGACCAGTTCCGTGGGTTATTGCAGGTTTTGGAGCGCCAGGTATGTTTGCAGTTGATTTGGCGCAGTAGGCTTTGCCAATTTTAAAGGAAAAACGAGAATACAGTGATGCGCATGATGAAAAGCGTCGTATTAATACAACCATTGAGGAGATGACGGAAATTGGTTGAATCGGTATGGCAGCGGTTAGCTAGCTTTTAAGGTGGGCGCGGCAAGCAATTAAGTTGAGGAGGCACGTTGAGGTTTTGTTTGGGGGGTTGAGTGTAGTTGTTGATAAGGAAGTATTTCGGAGCACTGCAGTGCAGATATAGATATGGATGCAGACAACCCTGCATTAACCTAAGTTCCGGTTTTTTTTTTTTTTCCTTTCTTTTCCGGCGAAGACGCTAACGAAACCGTCGAATGAAGAAGGAGCGGATATACAAGAGTAATAATAATAATAATAATAATAATAATAATGACAACAAAAACAACAACAATAATAATACAATTACCGCGACAAAGAAAGCATAGCAAATATAATAGCATTCATTACAAACATTGCGCATGAGAGTAGTTATGTATATTAGAATATTAAAAATAAACGTTAGTGACTTATGCCTTTGGTTTCCTTTTTCGTTTTGATTTTTCGTCGTCTACGTCGTCAGACACTATCGGATCGGGATACTTGTTTGTCAGATCCTGTAAGAAGTCGAAGTTGTCGACAGTTCGGACTGCTTGTTTTAAGTGACATGGCATGACACGCTTTGAGTTTCGTTCTCGTGCTTGCCTGCATGATTCGTCCACTAGTGACATCATAAATAATTCTAGAGCCTTGCCGACGACCACAGGAGTAGCTTGGGCGACTTTGCCGATTTCTTCGTCGGACTGCATCAGCCGTTTTATTCGGGCCTGGTTAGAAGCTGGGAAGAAGCGTGGGACGGGAGGAGAATGAACAGAAGAGATGAGCGACAAAGGCGCAAGAGAAAAGAAGGCAGAAGTGGAAGAGGAAGAGACAAACAGGAATAGATGTAATCAACATACCGCTGGAAATCTTGTTTTGATTTCTCGTTTTATCGTTGTGGATTCACTAGTTGACATTTTTTATACCGGTATTGTTTTGCTCATGGCGGTTGTTTGGGAGAGTATTTATATTTCGATGCGATCGATGGATGTTTCCCTAACCTGCAAATACGGGTAAAAAATGACAAGTCTTGGTTTAAAGTTCTTGAGGTGCATAGACGAGATTTTGAGCGGTGCTAATAATGGAGTGGACAAGAAAAAAAAAAAAAAAAAAAAAAAAAAAATAGCAACGTTTTTCATCCAGCAATAAGCCGTAGATTCCTATTTACAGTCACGTGAATGTACATATAATTTAGCTTTAATGCATGCACACGTTTTTTCTTTCACTTTCCCTCGTACTTTCTGAAGATCAGCGTCGCATTAGTTCCGCCAAATCCGAAACTATTCGTCAACGCAACCCTCAGCGGCCGCTCCAAGTTAGACGTCTTCATATTTACAAGCTCAATTCTGTCATTGTTAAACGGCGTATCCACGTCTTCTAAGTTCACAGTGGGCGGTACCACATTATGCTTGAGCGCCAACACTGTGAATATGGCTTCAAGCGAGCCAGCTGCGCCTAGTAAATGACCGGTAGAGCTCTTAGTCGCAGACACAGCTACGCGGCCAGAATCCCCAATGAGCCTAGAAATGGCCTGATATTCAGCCACGTCTCCCAAAGAAGTCGAGGTAGCGTGGGCATTGATATAGTCAATGTCACTGGCCGTGAGAGAAGCGCCCGTGCTAGGATCAGGGCCCGTCACCGATGCCAGCGCCGACCTCATAGATCTATAGGCTCCGTCGCCATCTTCTGCAGGTGCAGTAATGTGATGAGCGTCCCCGGACATGCCGTATCCAATAATCTCGGCATATACCGACTCGCCGCTCGGATCCCGCTTTAACACAGTCTCCAAGTCTTCAAGCACGACAACTGCAGCTCCCTCAGCAATTACAAATCCGTTTCGGTTAGTGTCAAAAGGACGAGATCCGCGCGTGGGGTCGTCGTTATATTTGGTTGCCAAGCTCTTGGCTCTGGCAAACCCTGCTAGAGCCAAAGGATGGATACATGCTTCAGATGATCCTGCGACCATTGTGTCAGCCAGACCTAGTCGGATCATGTTGTATGCGTCACCGATACTATGAGCGCCGGTGGTGCAGGCAGTTGAGCTGGCGTGGTTCGGACCTTTGAATCCATGCTTGATAGATATGTGGCCGGCGGCCATGTTGTTTAAAAGATTAGGAATAAATAAAGGAGACACTTTTCTGTAGCCTCCACTATTTAAAGCTATAGCATTGTCATATAAAGAATGTAGCCCTCCGATACCGGATCCCACGCAGACGCCAGTGCGCAGAGGGTCGTAGTTGCTGTGACTAGCATCGGAACCTTGACGACTAGAAGCATCATCCAAAGCCATTTGGGTGGCTGCCAATGCATATTGGGCGAATAATGGGATCCGACGGATATTGTTGTCTAGCCACTGGCTTGCGTCCCAATCTGGGATTGTTCCGGCTATTTTACTTGGAATATTTGCATATTCTTCACCTTCTAGCTTTCTAATACCAGAAACACCTTTTATTAAATTCGCCCATGATTTCTGAGTGCCTACGCCTAACGGAGACACGGCACCCAGTCCGGTGATTACTATTCGACGCATGGAGGCAGGAAGAGGTGGGGGAGCAGGAAAGCGATATAAAGATGAGTCACGTGATGGAGAAGCACGGGATGAAAAAACAAAACGCGCACACATGCAAAAAAATAATTAAAAAAAAACAAAGAAAAGAAAAAGAAACTCATCAAATTACTCTCTCATTTTTATAATATATATTTTACTATCTACATTCTATGCACTAGTGTCGTCTTCTATTGTATCCTCGGTACGGCCCCGCCGGGAGATGTTGGCAGACGACCAGTCAGTACCTCGACGCCCTTGTCAGTGACCAATAACGTCTGCTCGAATTGGGCACTGGCCTTTCCGTCAGCAGTTACGGCTGTCCAGTTATCGGGCCAGCGCTTGTCTCGATAAGTTCCGAGACAAATCATAGGCTCAATAGTGAAAGTCATGCCAGGCTTGCAGACACCAATGGCTTTGTTTTTACCATAGTGAGGCACATTAGGCGCGCAGTGGAACAAGTCGTTTACTCCGTGGCCACAGTAAGTACGGACAACTGAACACTTGTTTGCCTTTGCGTGCTTCTCAATAATGTCGCCAAAGGACCTAATAAGTGCACCAGGTTTCACGGCAGCAATAGCGAGGTCCAAACACTCACGAGTGGTCTCTACTACTCTTACCATGTCGGGGTCACATTTCGCCTTGTCGCCCACATAGTAAGTCTCGTTCAGGTCGCTGTGCACGCCCTCCTTGTACAAGGTGACATCGATGTTAATGATGTCGCCGTCTTCCAGTTTGCGCTTGTCGGGGATACCGTGGCAGATGACCTCGTTTATACTTGTGCACACGGACTTGGGGTAGTTGTAGTAGTTCAGCGGACTTGGATATGCATCTCGGTCCATGCAGGCTTGGTGGACTATTTGGTCAATTTCGTCGGTAGTAATGCCGGGTCTGACAGCAGCCGCGGCGATGTCTAAGACCTCACGGGCCAATACACTCACGCGCTTCATTTTCTCTATAGTCTTCTTGTCAAGTACTTTGATGGCATTAGATCTTGTGTTGCGGATTTCACTCAGTGGCTGGCCATGTTTAGCATAGTCTGGCAACTCTATTGATTCTTTGACTGGTCGAGCAGGCGACAGAGGGTAGCAAGCTCGCAAGCTGCCAGTGTATACTTGTTCGGGGAATGGATCGTAGGACCCGTCAGTAGATGAGCCGTCAGTACTGGTCACGGGGGCAGGATGGGTTTGTTTGTGTAGATTCCAATTACGTTTAAAACATTGCTGGCCGCAGAAAAAGCTTTCGACGTTATTTTTCAAGCAGATAGGGCATCGCAGAGAGCCTGCTTCGTTTGGACAGTCTGCACCGGCACACACGGTCATTTTTATATAGAACAAACAATAATGAACGAGAGAGAAAGTTTAAGGTTGTCGGCTTTAGAAAGCGAGGCCGGGCCGCAAAAGTCTTTATTTTCGTAAATTTTTTTTTGTTTCTCTTTTTTTCTCTTCGCATTCCAATTCTCACCCAGCTTCCCTTTTTTTTGCCCATCCAGTTGGATTTCTTACATCCAAGCTGCTTGTTTATATACAATCTCTTCACTACGGTCTGATTATTTTACTTTATTTCCATTTTTTAAAAAAAAACCGAAAAAAAAATAACGGACTGTCAAGTTTAAGTTACTACTAACCCTAAAGCACTGGAAAAAAAAAAAAATTCACACCTGAAAAATTTAATCTTCCACACTTCTTCTTCCCTTTCCAGAAACCATGGTCGACTACGTCCTTTTTGAAGAAGCAACAGGCTATGCGCTTTTTCAAGTCATAGCGCAACCTGAAACTATTGGAACTAGATTAAAGGAAGTTCAGGAAGCCACCAATGATTTGGGCCGATTTACTAGATTAGTTAATCTAGTGTGCTTTGCACCGTTTAAGGGAGCAGCACAGGCATTAGAAAACGCCAATGATATCTCCGAAGGTATCGTCAACCAACACTTGAAAGAAGTACTGGAGCTTAACTTACCGAAACCCGAAAAGAAGAGCGCTAAACTACTGCTGGGAATTTCCGACAAGAACTTAGGACAGAGCATCAAGGACGTTTTGCCCTTTGTAGAGTGTGTTTCAAACGAGGTGGTGCACGACTTATTGAGAGGTATCAGACAGCACGGCGCCAAGCTATTAAAACAGCTTGAACAGGGAGATTTAGAAAAGGCTCAATTAGGATTGGGACATGCCTACTCGCGCAGCAAGGTCAAGTTCAGTGTCAACAAGAATGACAACCACATCATCCAGGCTATTGCGCTGCTGGACCAAATGGATAAAGACATTAACACATTTTCTATGAGAGTCAAGGAGTGGTACTCATGGCACTTCCCCGAGCTGGCCAAGATTGTCGCTGACAACTACCTGTTTGCCAAGCTCATATTGGCCATCCGCGACAAGGCATCGCTTGTGTCTACTGACGAGGACGTGCTGGAGGAAAAGAAGCACATGTTGGCGGAGATTGTCAACCACGACGAGGGCATTGCTCAGCACATCTTGGAGGCTGCTAGAATGTCGATGGGACAGGATATTGCAGAGACTGACATGTTCAACGTGTGCACGTTTGCTGAGCGGGTCGTCAGCATTACCGAGTACCGGGCCAAACTGTATTCCTATTTAACTGACAAGATGCACACAGTTGCGCCCAACTTGTCTGAGCTTATTGGAGAAGTTGTGGGAGCACGGTTAATCTCACACGCCGGATCACTAACGAACTTGTCGAAGTATCCTGCATCCACTGTACAGATCTTAGGAGCAGAGAAGGCATTATTTAGAGCGCTCAAGACTAAGGGCAACACACCCAAATATGGACTTATTTATCATGCATCATTTATTGGTAAGGCAGGAATGAAGAACAAGGGAAGGATTTCACGGTTCTTGGCCAACAAATGTTCAATTGCTTCAAGAATTGATAACTTTGCCGAGTCGCCATCCACTGTGTTTGGACAGGTGTTGAAGGAGCAAGTTGAGGAGAGACTCAAGTTCTTCGATACAGGAGTTCCACCGACCAAGAACACTGACGCCATGAAGAAGGCATTAGAGAGCTTTTCTGATTTAATGGACGTCGACATGGACGAGGGTGAGGAGTCTGAGGAAGAGGAGGCCGCCGCCGCCGCTACTCCTAAGAAGGAAAAGAAGGAGAAGGAGGAGAAGAAAGAAAAGAAGGAGAAGAAAGAGAAGAAGGAAAAGAAGGAGAAGAAAGAAAAGGAAGAGAAGAAAGACAAAAAGGAAAAGAAAGATAAAAAGAAGAAGAGAGATGAGGACAGTGAGCAATCGTCAAAGAAGAAGCGCAAGTCAATGTAAAGTAAGTAATATTTTTTTCAAATAATTTTTCAAAAAGAAAAAAAAACACACACACACAATAAAGTTAAAGTTTGGGTCAATACATGATGTTTATGTCTAGGCAGTTTTAACGTTACTGTAAGAATTACTAAGAGTGGATGGTTCTCATTTCTTTTTTGCCGGGCTACTTCCGTTTCCGGCAGCTCGACGCGGCGATCTAGATTTTGATAGGTTGGCCATAGATCAGAGATAGCCGGGAGTATGAACGGGACGGTTGATTATCTCCGGTTAAATTCATGGAAGAGGATTGTCGCAAAGATAAGGAAAACAATGCAAAAAAAAGTACGACAAAAAAAGGCCAAAAAGCGAAGAAAAGGATCAAGCAGAACTGTTATGAGATGCTAAAGTTAGGCCACCATCACATCACACCCACCCAACAAACGTATTCCCCGCAATGACCCCGCTAAAGTTTGCAGACATGATTTCTTTTAGCCCCGCACGAAATAAGCGTTAGGTACGGCAACACCAGGTTTGTGTGTTACGCAGGGAAATTCCGGGGCAATTACTATTATTATTCAATGGAATGACATTCTTAGTAGACCGAGATTAGATACCAGGAAGAAAATCGCGCAATTAGAAGAGAGGAAAAGAAAAGATAAGATAGGGAAAAAACGACAACAAATTGCAGATGGTCGCCAAGACAAAAAAAGAATACTTTTATCTTTATCTTTAACCCGTACAGGCGGTATCGGGAGCATATGTCAGTTCGGCATCGCATGCATCAACATGTACTTACATAATTAGTTGACTACGAATAGAACAGGCTAGAACGAGCATTTGTTTTTCGTTTCTTTTTTTGGGGTTTCTGCCACAAGTGTGTGTCACCACCACGGTGCACATACCACCCCACTCAGTAGAGCTAGGTTGCCCCTCTTATCACGGGTTACCCGACATTGTTGTACATGCACAAATGTGGGTTATGAGATGACTAAAATGTACAGGGGGGACGGACGGGCAATTGATTGAAAAAAAGCAAAAGAAAAAGAAAAAAGACGGAAAGAAAAAGAGAAGACTAGGTCTCACTATTATTATTTTATTATAATTACAATCACAATTACGATTATCAGCAACTATTCAGGTAAATAATGATTTCGACGAGTCAGGTAATGCACATAAATAGTGATCGCCAAAAGTATCGCCGGTCGAGGACCGGCTGTTTTACATGCCGAAAGAGAAAGTAAGTATAATGGTGCTATTGTTCTTCAGGCTATTGTTTATTTTCTACCCGCGCGGTTATCTAACTAACCAGGAAGCGATGTGATGAGGGCCATCCTATATGTTCTGCATGCAAAAGATTAGAGCTTGACTGTGCATATCCAGTGCCAGGACACGAGCGCAAGAATCGAAAATTAAAAGAGGCCCGGGCAAAGGCGCACAGTGGCAATAATGGGTTGAGCGGCAGCAATACAAATGCTGCTGCTGCTGCTGCCGGTATGAGTAGCCATCCAACCGGCAGCAGTAGCAGCGGCAGCGACGATGCTGGTAGTAGTTTGAACTCGCTCAGTAATATTGCGACCACTGCGAATACCACGCCTTCTGTCGGTGCTATCACTTCCTATGACCAGACGGCTATTGTTCCATTGGAGTCGGCGGAGTCGCAGTTGATCTCGCTCGATTTCAAGCCGGAGGAGCATATATTCGACAGTAGCGAAGTGGTGTTATACCTGGATCCACCATCGTACAGTGATCTGGCCTATCCGTACGAGGTGGACCCGCTGTTTCTCAAGGACCATAATGACGACCACGAACACAACGCTACTAATGTAAATAATAACGGCAGCCCCAGCACCATGCTGGTGCATGATGAACACAACAGCGACAGCGACAACGATGACGATGACGATGACGACAACAACAACAACAGCAATAACAACAACGATCACGACACCAATGATACCAACAACGACAACACCACCGAAAACAACAACAACAACTGCAACAGCAGCCATACGAACAACGAACATAATGACCACCAGAATTCTGGCATGACTGTCACTGTTACTATTGGGAGTACCACTGGTAGCGCTGGCAGCCATACCACAACTGGATCTATGCTCGATTTCTACCAGCCCCTGCTTACGATGAACCTTGATGACGACGGGCGCGGCATGTTTGACTACTTTATCAATAAGCTGGCCAAACTGATCTGCGTGTCGCCTGAGAACTCGTTCCTAGACGTGTTTGTGCCTATGTCGTGGGAGTCTGAAGCCGTGCTCTATGGCATTGTTGCCTGGGCGAGTTTCCACCGAGACCACGGAAGACAGCAGGATGTCGGGTACAAGTACCTCAATAAGGCTATGCAGAACGTAGTGGCGTGTTTCAGCACGGGCGACGTGACTGTACTGTCGGCACTGCTGCTAATTTGCGCTGGTGAAATATGCAATGGAGATGTTGTGCACTGGAGCAAGCACCTGAGTCTTGCCGCCAAGATTATTCACATGAATGGCGGCATGAGCTCGTTCCTTACTACTAAAAGCCTGCGATGGATAGCCTCTAATTTTGCGTACCACGATTTATTGGCAGCGTCTACCACTGCGTCAAGACACACGCACTTCCCTCCGGCTGAATATGACCAAATTATGAGGTGCTCTGTGGGCCCTGACACCCTGCTGGGATGCTGTCAGCCGCTGTTCCACATCCTTTCGGAAATCTCCGATCTGGCAGTGCAGACCCAGAAGCTGTACCAGTACTTTCCGATTTCCGTCGAACAGCTGAAGACCATTCGCAACCGCGCAGCGGCAATTGAGCACAAGATCTCCACCTGTGTCCCGGACCAGCTGGGAATGATTTCGCTGTCTGCACTGGACATGGAGCGCCAGCTTACGCTGTTTGAGACGTTCCAGCTGACGGCCAAGATTCACCTTTTGCAATCGGTGCTGCGTCTTAATGCGTCATCCGTGGAAATGCGATGCCTCGGACAAGAGCTGCTGGCGTCGTTGGATGTGGTGTTGGGCACGTCAGTGGAAGGCGGAGTTGTGTTCCCTATGTTTATTGCCGGAGTGGCCTGTCCTGAGGGGCCAGAGCGGGCGCGGATAATTGAGCGTTTCGACAAGTTTTATGAGCGGAATCTTGCGCGCAATATCAAGCGGTCGTGTCAGCTCCTCAAGGAAGTCTGGGCTATTGACGAGGGAGGAACTAAGCATGTGCACTGGTATGGCATTATTGAAAGTCGGGGATGGGATTTGTGTTTTGCTTAAATGTGGAAAAAGAAAATACGTATTTAATTCATAGATTTATTTATCATCTGTAGGTTTTGTTTTTTGTTTTTTGTTTTTTTTATTTTATTTTATTTTTTTTTTTTTTTTTGTCGCCCGACGTTCTCCTGTTGGAGCCTGCCGCAGAGAGTGGGCACACTCTAGCAGCGCTCAACTAAGTTACACTAACCATCCACGTCAACATACACACACAACCTTCCCCACCATGGACTCTTTAAGGGATAAACAGGTGGCAGTCATCCGGCGGATGCTCAATCTCAATGCCGCTCCCAGTGAAGAAGAGTCTTCGTCGTCGACGTCGGATCAGCCCATATGGAAAGTGCTCGTATTCGACAGCGTTGGCAGAGACATTGTGTCTAGTGTGTTACGGGTTAACGACCTGTTCAAATGTGGAATTACCGTGCACATGTTAATATCGACTGAGAGATATCCCATTCCCGACGTACCAGCTGTATACTTCGTGGCGCCAACCCCGGAAAATATTGAACTAATTAGCAAAGACCTGACGAACGGACTGTACGACTCTGTATATTTGAACTTCACATCTCCAATCCCCAGGGACCTACTGGAAGACCTGGCGGCCAAAACGGTATTCACCTCTAACAAGATAGCGCAAGTCTACGACCAGTACCTGAATTTCGTTGTCACAGACCCGAACGTGTACACGTTGGGCATGGACAATGTGTACTCCACTCTGTCGAGTCCCAAGGTTACTGAGCAGGATATCGAGCGGACGATCTCACACATTGTCGAAGGGCTTTTCTCTGTGGTGCTGACGTTTGCCAGTATTCCAATAATTCGCAGTCCGCGCGGGAACGCAGCAGAGATGGTTGCGCAGAAACTGGACGAAAAGCTCCGCAATCACTATATTAACACGAAATCCCTGAATCGAGGCGCCGCCGGCGGAGCAGGGTCAGGCGGCGGCAGTGCATCTGGTTCTGTCGGCGGAGCAAGCAGTTCGCGGCCACTGCTCATTATTCTAGATCGAAACATCGATTTGGTGTCGATGCTCGCCCATTCATGGACTTATGAAGCACTTGTGCAGGATGCATGCGACTTAAGCCGGAATAGAATCACGTTAGAAGTTGTGGCAGACGATGCACATCCTGAGAAGAAGACCAAGAAATCGTATGATTTAGACCCACACGACTTCTTCTGGGGTCCAAATGCAAGCTTACCATTCCCCAAGGTGGCCGACAATCTGGACTTGGAACTGAATAGATACAAGGCGCAGACGAAGGAGCTCACGGCACAGACTGGCGGTGGCCTTGACGATTTGCAGGCTGCAGCTGCCAATCCAGGCGGTGTGGGTGCTAACGCATTTCATCTGAAAGCGGCCATAACGGCTCTGCCCGAACTCACCGCCAGAAAGGCGACCATTGACATGCACATGAACATTGCTACTGCGCTGCTAAAGGCAATTGGCGACCGCGGGCTCGCTCAGCTGTTTGAAGCAGAAACTAATGCGGCAAGGTTAACCAAGGCGGGACTGCTGGAACTCATTAATAATTCTTCGTTTACTAATCCCAAAGACAAACTTCGACTGTACCTAGTCTACCTGTTGTCGACGTCGGGCAGCCAGTCCACATCGGATTTAGCCGACATTGAAAAAGCTCTTACCGACAACGGAGTGGAAGATCTGTCGTCAGTCAAATACATTAAGCAAGTCAAGGAGTTTACTAAGATGACCGGATTTGCTGCAGACGCATCGGCGCCTACGTCCTCTTCTGAAGCCCAATCGTCCGATCTGTTTAAGAGTTTAGGAGGATTCCGGAACAAGTTAGTCGATCGACTGAAAGACGGAAAGCTGTCTGAAGGATTCGGTACTATTATCTCCGGAGTTCGTAATTTGTTACCGGCAAATACAGACCTGGCTATCACGCGTATTGTAGAGTCGCTAGTAGACCCATCTCCCTCGTCGGGAGCAGGCGGTTCTTCTGCCTCGCTGATGGCCAGTGACGATTATCTATTTTTCGATCCTCAGGTTACCAGAGGTTCGTCGACTCGGCCTCCTCGCAAGTCATCTCACGAAGAAGCTATTATATTTACAGTTGGTGGAGGAAACTACTTGGAGTATTCAAATATTCAAGACTGGGTTACACGCAATGGAAACACAAAGCACATTGTGTATGGGTCTACAGATTTGTGTTCTCCATCTCAATTTTTGGCCGAGTGCGAAAGTTTAGGGAAATAGTAAATAAAATGATGTATGTTTGTCAAAGTTTTTACTTTCTTATGAAATTTCTTGTTTCTTTGTGTCATTGTTCCTTTATTCCTCTAAGTTACCACTGCAGCTACACTTGCGCTACAGCTTGTCCATCTCCACGCAAGTCAGATCCGGCGCTGTACACCTGTCCGTTGTACTGAATCACCTGGCCACGTCCAAATAGTCCCCGGGCCTTGCCGCTTATGACCTTGACTCTGTGTCCTAGTTTCTCAAGTCCTTTGATGACGTCCTCACTGATGCCCTCTTCGAGGCCCACAATAGTGTGTCCGCTAACCGGGCTGTCGGCACCCAGCCCCGAATCTGGTCCCTTTTCGTCTACATACAAGCATATCCGAGGAGCATCCAAGGCAGTCTGGGGATCAAACCCAAACAGCTGCATATTGTACATCACCTGCACGTGGCCCTGAGGCTGCATGAACCCACCCATTACGCCGTAAGTGCAGTACAGGTTGCCAGATTTAGCTCTTGTGGCCATTGCCGGGATAATAGTATGGTACGGGCGTTTGCGACCTTCTAAACAGTTGCGGGTGCCCTTAGTCAAATTGAAATTGCATCCGCGGTTGTGCAACGCAAAACCGCAATTAGCCGGAACAACGCCGCTGCCAAAAGTCATGTACAGCGAAGCAATAAAAGAGCAAGCATTGCCATCTGAGTCTGTAACCGTGAAGTAGGATGTGTCAGATTTCCTGCTTGGGTCAAGCACTCCGGAGTCGAACTTGGTGTTGACTTTCTCCCAAGAAAACAGCTTGGCGCGTTCAGCCAAGTATTCCTCAGTCAACAAATCCTTCACATTGTAGTCTAGTTTGTCAATGTCAGTGACATATGTCTCAGCATCCTTGAACGCAAACTTGAGCGTCTCAATCAACAGATGCAAATATTGCACTGAGTTGTGCTCCAAGGTCGAAAGGTCAACGACGCCTTGCTTCTGCAATTGGTTAATGATGCCCAGCGCAATGAGCGCAACCACTCCCTGGCCATTGGGCGGCAGTTCGTAGAGGAGAACTTGATCGTCGTCCTCCTCCTCCTTTGCTGACTGCTGGGCGCCAACGTCTACTGCAATGTGGACTGGCTCGACGAACTTGGTCTCGTGCGCCTGCAGGTCGTCGTGTGTCAGCAACCCGCCCTTGTCCTGAACCACCTTTACAATCGCATCAGCTGTCGGTCCCTTGTAGAACCCGTCCTTGCCGTGCTGGGCGATTCGTTTCAGCACTGCTGCCATGTTAGTGTTCACGAAGACTTCGCCCTCTTTAGGGGCTCTGTCTTTGTGCGGCCCGGCAAGCAGCTCGCTGCCATTAGGAGACTGCCTCTTCAGTCGATCAACTCCCTCCTCCCAGAGGGCACGACTGATGGTACACATGGCCGCCCCATTCTCGGCCAGCGAGATTGCTGGCTCAAGGATCTCGGCTAGAGTCAACTTGCCATTGCCCCATTTCTCAACGACGTCTACCCACGCAGCAACAGCGCCAGGCACATTGATCGCATGTACACTACTAGCAGGCAGTCTAGGCCCGGTAACTCCGTCTTTTCTTACTACGTCAACATTCAAGTCCTTGGGGCTCCGTCCACACCCGTTGACACCGTGAACTTTCTTTGTCTTGCCATCGTAGTACAGAGCGAAAGCATCTCCGCCTAGTCCGGTCATTGTTGGCTCTAGCACTCCCATAGCTGCTGCCATTGCGACTGCTGCCATTGCGGCATTGCCTCCTTTATCTAGTATCTTGACACCGACAGACGATACCAGCGGCTGAGTTGATGCAGCAATTCCCTTGGTTGAATGCACAACCGATCTTCGTGATGCAAATTTAATAGCTTCCATGATGGGTAAAACGCAGAATGCCCGATCAACCGATTGGTTTGTGTCCTGGCCGGTTCGCTTAAAGAAATAAACTTTTAGTCACTGTCATATCTTATCGCGACTGAAATAGGAGTCCGAAACCCCAGGGGGACTGAGTAAGGTTGACACCGGCTCGGAACGGCTGGGGGAATTTTCAGACTGACTCATGTTGCATCAATTGTGTATACATTCAAACAGCTGACGCAACAATCAATTGAACGAAAGCATTACAAGAAAACAGTGTCAGAAGCTACTCAGCAAGTACTCTGCCATGCTTGTTTGTTGTTGTTGTCTTTCGACTGTCCACGTGACAGTCACGTGAGGCGCCGTTTCCGGTTGCTCTTATATTTCTGTTTGCTTTTCCAAACAGTTGTTCCTCCACACTTATTGCCAATGTCGTCTGAACCTGTTAAGGCAGCTGAAGCGGATCCGAATGTTCCAGCCAAGTACACCGGAATTGGATCAGCGGTCTTAGGAGTAGCCTGTTGGCTCATTGTAATGTTCAATGTGCGTCCAAGATTACGACCTGACGGTTTTGCGCAGGCGGCACTAGCTACTATGATTGAAATTAGTTTTACAATGACGTTGTTTGCAGCACTTAAAATTGGCCAAGCAATTGCCATCAAAAGCCAAAGAATGTCTACATATTTTGGATTGCTAATTATGTGGTTAGCTATATCGGCGGCATCGTTGTCAGTATTTAGCTGGTTGAAAGGTTGATCGAAGAACGAGCGAGCAGCAATCGTAAAACAAAACAAACAAAAAAAAAAGAAAAACAAACGACCGTCTGACAAAAGAAGCAAATGTTACAGGTGTTGAGCTGTATACGTCTGGTCAATTGACAAGCCAACAACAGTAACAAAGTAAAGCAACATAGTGTATTATTAGTATTATTAATTTATTTTAATTTAATTTAATTTATAGTATAGTCTACTCGAGGAATTTCCCGCTGTGCTCCCGTAACAGCTGTGTGCTCCGCTTGGCATCTAAGAATAGATCTTCTGCCTCTTCGATATCTGGTACTTCAATCTGGGTTCTTGCACTTGCCTTGGCGAGAATGAACGCCGGTGCAAGCAGCTGAAGTGCGTATCTCAGAGATGTTTGCACGCCATGCGCTGCCAGCTTGTCTAGCGCATCCGAGTTGATGGGCGAGCCTTCAAGAACAGCCCGCTTTTCAATAATAGTGCGGATCTCTTGCGCGTTGTATGGCAAAGTTCGCACAATTAGCAACCGGTCAACCAAGTCTGGCGGGATGCCGTGTGGCGCCTTGATGTCCTGGGTGCCGCGCACAACTGTGGTGCCACGGTTAGACGCGAGAATAACCACAGGCGAGATGCTGGACTCGAGCGCCCGGTTTAAATAGGTGAAACATTCAATGTCCAGCATGTGGACCTCGTCAATAAACAGCACACCAGGCACAAGCTCTGCAATGCCCTGGTCAATGTATTTTTGTACAACCTTGTTGATCTCCTGGCGCAGCTTGTCAGTAATCTCAGTCTTGCGCGGCTTCATCAGCTGGCCCATCATTGACATAATGTCCTGGCCGCCCTGGGGCCTCGCGTTAGCTGTATCTAGATCGTGCAGCGTGACGTCCTGGACAGTCTCCTTCTTCTTGTGGACGTCGCCCTTGGGCAGTGGAACATACTCGTCGGCCTCAAGGTCGAACTCAGTAGCATAGGCGTCAGAGCGTCCGACTCGTTTGACAGCGCCAGTGTTGGCCTCGATGTAGATGACGTCGCCGACCGCGACTTTTTCCTTCTGTAAGCTCTCGAAGATGCTGGGGTCTAGCCGTAGCTGCTTGGTTCCTTTGTAACTCTTGAGCCCTACAATTACATGTGATATTGTTTTGCCGTACCCACCGAGCGGGTTCTCAGTTTCTTCAGGGGTTAGTTCCGTTACCTCGCCTTCGTACACTTCTTTTGTCTCCTTGATTCGCAGTCCGATAGCTCGTCGGAAATTTTCCATCAGCGCCTCAGTTTTTTTGACTTCGGCAGAAAACACTTCAGATCCAACAATTGGACAAAACGGGACTTTTGGGCCTAATTCTTGGGAAATTGCTAAAGCAAGTGCAGTTTTGCCGGTTCCTGGACCGCCAGCTAATAGTATTGCCTTGCCAGATAATTTTTTTGCCTTGATCAGATCAACGATTACACCGCATGCTTCTCTAGCCTGAGTTTGGCCGACAAAGCCGCCTTCGACAGTTTTGGCATTGCCCTGCTCATCTAGTCCTAGACCTTTAATGTGAGTATGAGCGGCAGTTCGATTATCGCGCGACGATCCTTTAATTTCGTTTATTTGGACCATATCTCAACTGTTGTAAATGAACTTTGAAGAAACTTTAAAGTTAAGAATGAAGAGAATCTTCAGATGGCGCCGCCGGGAAAACTGCCCAGCGAGCGGTCTACTAGGCGATGGAAAAAAAAGAAAAAAAAAAAAAAAAAAAAAAAAAAACAAAGGAAGAAAGAAAGAGAAAAAGAAAACCAAAACCGAATTTAATAAAATAAACCTTTATTGTCAAATTTCGATTAGTTTTGCACGCCAAATCCTTGCGCAACAGCCTATTCAGATTAGTCACCTGACGCGCTGACTAATGCATTACGTAATTCGCCGAAAACTCAAAAACTTGCGACAAACACTATGCATGATAATTTGTTTACCTATCATCATCGCTCGTCGTTCCTTCGCTCCTTCCTTCCTCCCACTCGAGCTAAGTAACAATGACACCGCCGACAGCCACGACGACAGTCAAAAGGAAACCTAAACTGCCCAAACCAAGTCAGGGTCAAGGATCAATACTGGATATAAGCCAATTAAAATCTGGATTGACAAGGAAAGACTACGACGAATGGATTAACAAAGAAAATCGACAGGACCTGTCAGTGCTAAGCCATGTGTTTGAGCAATCGAGAAGACTGGTTGTTGTCACAGGCGCAGGGATATCAGTAGCAGCAGGTATACCAGATTTTAGAGATCGGGAGAACGGGTTATTTTGTACATTGAAGAAAGACCTGAATTTGAAGTCTAGTGGGAAGGCAATGTTTGATGCGATAAATGTGTACCAGAGTGAAGAAACAATGCTGCAGTTTCACAACACGATATGTGATTTATTTAAGCTATGCCAGCAAAGCCGGCCAACCAGGTTCCACGAGTACCTGAACTCTATTTCAAGTCAGGGCAGACTGTGCAGGCTGTACACGCAGAACATTGACTGCTTAGACAGTTCGCTGGAGCATCTAACGACAAACTTGCCGCTGCCGCTCAAGGGGCCGTGGCCGAAAACCATTCAGCTGCACGGCACGATTGGGCACGTGGTGTGCACGAAATGTCATGGGCTGCAGAAATTTATGCCAGAGCTGTTCCAGACGTCGGAGATAGTGCCGCCTGAGTGCCCGCAGTGCATTGAGTTCGACAACGTGCGGCAAGTGATTGGCAAGCGGAGTCAGGGGATTGGCAAGCTGCGACCGCGGATAGTGCTGTACAACGAGGCGAACCCAGACGCCGAGGCAATTGGACAGGTGACAGAGGACGATTTAAAAAACAAGCCGGACGGGTTTATAGTTGTTGGGACGTCGCTGAAGATACCGGGAGTGAAGCGGATAGTTAAGGAGATGTCGCAGGCGGTGCATGCGGCTAAAGGCGCAGTAGTTTGGATGAACGTTGAAGATAACTCGCAGCAGCTGAGCAATCAGTACGAAGGGATGTTTGACATCTATGTTAAGGGCGACTGTCAGATAGTGCCGGAGTTGGTTCGCATGTACGAGCAAGAGAAGAAGGAGTTGGCAGAAAAGAAGGAACAGCAGAAGCAGGAAAGAGAAAAGAGGAAGCAGCAGCAGCAGCAGCAGGAAGCGAAGATGCAGAAGACAATTGATTTCCCAGTCATTAAAAAGAGGAAGAATAATAGTAAGGAAAAGGTCAAAGTTGAGAAAGAAGAAGGACCTCGGCGGCTGCCGCCAACACATTCACGGACATCACCAGAAGTACAACATCATTTGCATGCCGGTCAGTTCGCACAGCCATCGCGCCCACCACCAATGCTACGGTACTCACCGTCGCCGTCACCGCCGTACTTATTTCGACCGCTGTCTTCGCAACAGCCGCCGTTCCAAGAGATACAATTTCAGATGCAATTTCAGAGTAATTTATTTATTCCGTGGGATTCGTTCAGTCCGTACCACGTATTTCATTGTCAGGAGATGATTGAGTCTGGATTATACTAACAGTAATAACTAATAATACAATTTTGTTAACAAAAGCGTAACAGTAAGATGGTTAAGATGCATATTTGTCTATCTACATGACGTGGGCCGTAAATATTTTTTGTTGACTAAAGGCCGTTTGCCATGACATTCGGGTGCAGAACCCACGGCAGAATAAGCGCCGCTAGTTTTTTTTTTTTTTTTTTTTTTCTTTTCTCCAAAGTCCCTACGTCTTCTACATCATCTCCTCAATGTCTACCTCGTCCTTTGGCTCCTTCGGCTCCTGTGACTCGCCCCATTGAGTTATATCGTCAATATAGGACAAAATAGTAGCCACGCTGTCGGGATCATTTGCCTGCAGGGGCAAGAACTGGACCATGCCAAAGTCTTCGGTCAGCAGAGCAATGGACTTGTTCAGCTCGTGGAACTTTGGGTTTGTGTGGGCATTTGCTTGGTCGGCTAGAAGCAACGGGTCAGGATTTAAGAAGCGTTTTAGTTGGCGCTTTGACACTTCGTCTTTTATAGTGTCGACTTTGCTGAGAATGTTAATATGTGGAGTTTCTAATAGGATCATTGCAGACATAGCTGATAGGACGCCGGAAAAGAATTTTGAAGTGTCTAGGACGAATGGGGCTTCTAATAAATAAGTTGCGCACAGCGAGAAGTTAAGCTGGTTGCGGAGGTGGGAGACCAGAGTTGGTAGCACAGGGATGTGTGTATATAATTCGATTTGGCCGGGGCAGTCGAAGATCAGGTAGTCGTCGTCGTAGTCGCCAATTTCTTCGTCTAGCCAGTCTAGGTGATTTAAAAGGAACTCGAAACAGTAGACGAGGCCACCGTTTGGGCCGAATTCTAGTTCCTCGACGACGTCCTGCAGAGAGATGAGGTCGCGGATGTCGACAGTGAATTCGTAAGCAGTGGGTTCGGCGGCGGGGTCGAGGTTGACGATGTGAGCGCGTCGTCCGATACTTTGAATGTGAGAGATGAGAGCTGCACAGAAAGTAGATTTGCCGACACCTGCGGGTCCTAATACTAATACGCCGGTTCTAGTCATGATGAATAATGCAGAGAGAAAAAACACAAGATGTCAGTTGAAAAATAACGTTTGCAAGGAAAATAAATAAATTTAAAGTTGGGTGGTGTTCGCAGCCGTATGCTGGACTTTTTTAAGTTACGGGATGGGACACAAAATTGTGTTTTGACAGTATCTTCCTTCAACCTCTCATAGCTAAAATGGGGTTATTACAATTGAACTGACAATCCACAACCTTCAAAAATTCTACTATCTGACAGGTCACAGCCACAATTACGTCTACCGCACGCGAAACGGATATCTGACAATTCACAACCATCAATCCTACCAATAGTAAATTTAAGTTACACCGGTTGGGAACCCAACTTTAATTTTTGTTGGCTAGCCGGGGAAAGAAGTGGTGCACTATGCAGCAGCCGCTCCCACGCATGAATACTACTAACACCTAAGGTTGGAGGAAGTTGGCAGGAAAGCATAGGGATTCTAACCACAAGCAAGGGCGACAAGAGCAAAAAAAGGGGGTCGAGTTCTTGAGGACTTTTAACTTCTAAACAATCGTATTCCTTGCAATTGACTTTTTTTGGGTCAATTGAAGTTGCCTAGGCAAGCTAGATTGCAAAATGTCTAACCCGCGAGTCAATGTAGTCCGGCGAAAGACTATCTCCTCTTCGCCGTTCTCTCCACTAGAATCTGCACCATGGGGCATCCATTCGGTGCCTCGCATGCTGAACGAGTTTAGACGACATACGTCCCGGTCGAAAGAGGGCGGAGCAGCAGGAGCGGCCGGGATTGGCGGTGGAGAGAGCAGCGACGACAATGTGTTCCATAGTGTATTGTCAACAGTGCCGGCATTTGTATCGCTGTCTACAGGCCTGTTGGCCATACAGAGTCTAAGCATCAGTGAAGGGAGCTCAGTAACCAGCACGGCATTGCTGGTAGTGGGCAGTGTTTTGCTGTACGGATGGCTTGCCAAGACGATTCTCGACAGAAAGAAGGACAGCAGCATGTCAACAACAACAACGACTAGTACAGGGAATACAGAATGGATTGAGACGGCAAGAACGGCAGGCGGAGCACTGAGTTTGGTGATTGCCTGCAACTGTGTGGGAGCGGCCCGAGTGTGCGGGATAGTGATGATGGCCGTGAATGTGGGGTTTGATGGTATTTTTGCGAATAACGACAACAGCAACAATTTTAACATGGCTGCTGCAGCGAACGCAGGCATTGTGTCATTGGGAGCAGTGAGTCTAGCCATGCTGCTGTATGATCTGATTGCGAGACGCAGTCCGTTGAGCACAGTCTGGGGATACGTGTGTGCAGTAGCCGGCAGTGTTCTCGTTGTAGACCAGGGCATTTATGGGCAGATAGCACATACTGGTCACGGCTACCACCATCACCATCATCATCATGACATCTATTCGCACACGTCTGGCATCGTGAGTGCCGTGTGTTTTCTATTAAACGTGGTTTTCTACAGTGTGCCGTCGCTGAGCACGCTGTTTCTGGCAGGGATCGCCGCAGGTGCACTGTGTGTGTTTGCAGTGAGTTGCAGAGATATTGTGCCTCAGCGATATAACGCAGTAGTCTGCACTGCAATGGTGTGTGGACTGAGCTGGTTTGTAGGACTAGGCGGCGGCAGCGATATCAAGTGGGACATTTTTGTGGCAGCACTGACGGTAGGTGTGCCACCGACTCGAAGGTCTGCGCAGCAGCAGCCAAACGCTGAGCTGAAGAGAGAACAGCCCAGTCATGGTGAAAAGCGTGAAGGCGCCGATGGCAAGACAACAACGTCTCGGGCCCACGCAAGCTGGACTATATTAGATTCAATTCTGGCCCACGACGATACCCGCAATATCTTTTATTTCTTGCTACTTAATTTTTCATTTATGCTTGTGCAGCTGCTGTACTCGATACTGTCGCATTCGCTTGGGTTACTGTCAGACAGTATCCACATGTTTTTCGACTGTCTGGCGCTAATTGTCGGACTTGTAGCAAGCATACTGTCCAAGTTTCCTGCTTCATCAAGATTTCCTTATGGGCTGGGCAAGGTTGAGACAGTGTCGGGGTTTACTAATGGATGTCTGCTAATTGCAATTTCATTTGGTGTGGTAACAGAAGCGATAGAGCGGATATCGCATCCAGTTGAGCTGGAGAAGACTGGCGAGTTGCTGATAGTGAGTGTGATTGGATTGCTAGTAAACATGGTAGGAATTTTTGCGTTCAACCACGGTCATTCACACGGTCATTCCCACTCGCACGGGCATTCGCATGAGCGCGAGGAGGACCATCACCATCACGACAGTCATTCACACGATCACTCGCATGAACATGACGACGGCGGCCATGGGCATTCACACGGTCACTCACATGGTCACTCGCATGGTGGCCATGGAGATTCGTCAAACGAAAACATGGAGGGGATCTTTCTGCATGTTGTTGCAGATACGCTGGGATCAGTTGGAGTAATTGTGTCGACGATCTTGACATACTTCTTTGGATGGGCAGGATTTGATCCGTTGGCTTCAATTTTTATAGCGGTGCTTATTTTTGTGTCAGCTATTCCGTTAGTGACATCGTCGGCTAAGACGCTGCTGCTGTCGGTTGGTGATAGCCAAGAATATTTATTGCGGGATATTTTGACAGACGTTTCGGTGTTAAGTGGAGTAGCCGGGTATACGGTGCCCAAATTCTGGGCGGACGGGAACACGATTCGAGGGGTGATTCACGTGCAGTATTTGCAAGGAGCTAACAGTACAGTTGTGCGCGACAAGGTAGCAGCCAAACTAGCGGAGCACGGGATTGACAATGTGTATATTCAAGTTGAAGAAGAAGGTACGCCATGCTGGTGTCGACAGAATGAGACTCGGATGGTCATCTAAGACTCACGAGAATCAGGACAAACAGAAAAAAGCGGATAGAGCCAAAGTACATAGATAAGCTGTTTCTAAAAGCTATCATAAAATAAAACCAATTATGCAAGAGAGAAAAAAAAAAAAAAAAAGAAAAACAATCATAATAAATAAATAAAGGTCAGTCGGTCCAACAAGCTAAAAGTTATAGACCTGCTGTCTCACCTGCGATCCAATGAGCCCTTGCACTTCAGAAGATGCCAGATGGACTGCTGACTGGTACCAGTCATTGTGTTTCTGAATTTTAGGTGATGGCGCAACTGGCTTGTTTTGAAGCATGTTGCGGAACATCATGCACCGGTCAGTTTCAGGACGGGAACGAGAAGGACCACCACTAGCAGCACCGCTAGCAGATATACTGCTGCGACCGGCATTTGTAGCAGCGGGGCCACCGCCGTTTGCAGTGCCGTTGGCGGCGTTGATCTCGTCGGCCAGTAAGTCTGTTTTGACAAGCACGTCCTGGACCTTAGAGTTTATGTAGTTGTGATTTAAGGATATGCCAGACTGAGCCAGTGTAGTAGCCCAATACCTGTTCCATAGGATATTCAGCAGGGCCGAGTCGGCTTCCCCTTTGAAATATGAGACCTTAAGCGGGTAGTACCTGTCGGCATGAGCACCGAAGTCCGCTTGTTTGGCAAGAGGGATGCCAGATCCGTTACCTGTTATGCCGTCGCTGCCAGCGCCAGTATCCGGTTTATAATCCTTCGGATATGTTCTAAACGCGCCAATTTCTACTTTGCCAGCGGAGATTGTCTGATTCGGGTCGACGACTATAGCGACCCAGGGATCCTGGAACGACTGATTGAGGTCTTGGGTGCCGACGTCTATACCGGACAGCCAGCACCCGTAGCCCGGATGGGAGTGATACCACCCGACTACATTCTCGGGTCTGTCTACTGCGACCAAACTCTCGTGGTACTGCACCAGGTACTCAGTACCCTCGCCCATGGCGTTGACTCTGGTCTCGGTGCCCTCGACGGGCAGGGCATAAGCGTCCATGACGATGAACTCGCGGCCGACGATTTTGCCGGTCATGACGCCCATGACTTCAATTGCGCCGCCCGAGCGAGCGTGCATGGCCATGCGCAGCAGGGCTATGGCGGATATTTTGATGCCCGTGAAATATGTGGGGTCGGTGCGCCAAGGTTTGGCCAGCATGAGGGCTTTTTGCTCAGCGGCATCGTAGGCGTACAGCGAATTGTCAGCGACAATGGCGTTTTCTATTTCGAATGTCTTCAAGGACATGTTCGAAGGCTGGTGGTTAGTGGTGGTGAGATATAAGGTTGGCGGCTTGTCAACAACAACAACAACATAAATTACAAGCCGTGCCTCAAATGTCGCAAAGCCGTGAGCCGTACAGCTAGTAACTGTAATATATAGGGTGAGCGGGGAAATTACGGAACTGGTGGTGCTACAACGGACACAATAGAAAACAAGTAACGTACGGGCATCCAGCAGCTAAGCGGAAGGACAGTAGTACACATTTTACTGCTGTTATCACTAACGCTAACAACTATACCCAAGCTTGTGGGTGTACATCAGTCAACTCTTTGGCGTCTGTCACGCCAGCCAGACCACGAGAAAGAGATTCGCGCAGGGCGCTTCGATATCAGCCTAGCAAGTACTAGTGTTCAACAGCAACAACAAGCACACCAAAGCTAGCATTCACATTCACCGATCTATAGAATGTCCCTGCAACAATGGGAGAGGACGGTGAACGATCGGTACCCAGATCTGGGATTATTGCGTAAGAGCATCTGGCGCGGGACGGCGTCGCGGCCGCCGCGATCGTATCTGTGGAAGGTGCTGTTGCTGTACGGAACATTCGACACAAAGTCGTGGGCTGCCAGTCAGGAACGAGACCACAGGAGGTACCATGCTCTGAGAGAGAAGTACCGACAGGGACTAGAGGAGCTGCAGGAGATGATGGCGAGTGAGTCGTCGTCGTCGCTATCGTTATCGACGGACGATACAGCGACGCCAGGGGGACGCGATGAGGCATCGAGGACTCTGTCGAGGTCGACGTCGACGGCGACATTTGCGGATCCTCTGAGCAGCACGGACCTGTTTCTAGGCGACGTTGAGCAAGAAAGCGACTTGAAAGATACAATTTTGAGAGATGTAGAGCGGACATTTCCTGACGAGCCGTTTTTTAGAAAAAAGAGTACGCAGGAAAAGCTGGCTAGAGTGCTCTATATATATGCAAGGTTGAACCCCGAGTTAGGATACAGACAAGGAATGCATGAGATTGCGGGCCCTGTGCTCTATGTGATGGAGGAAGAGGAGAAGAGTAACCCATCGTCGCCGATGAAGAAGTCAACAACAGCGCTGAAAAAGCCAAAAGACAACGACTACGTGTCATCTGGCGACGACGACGACAACGATGACGACGCTTCGACGAAATATCTGGAGTCAGATACGCTGGCAGTGTTTGAGTCTATTATGCGGTATGCCAGTGCGTGGTACATGCCAGGAAGCCCGCCGCCTATTGTAGAGAAATGCGTTGGGATCCAAGAGGAGATCCTTAAGGTTGTAGATCCTGAGCTGTACCGAGTGCTTGTGCATAACAATATCGAGCCGCAGATTTGGGGGATTCGGTGGATTCGGCTGATTTTTGGCCGGGAGTTTGGATTCAAGGGGCTGCTGTACATGTGGGATGCGGTGTTTGCAGCAGACTCGACGCTGAAGCTAGTAGACTATATTTGTGTGGTGATACTGTTGTCGGTGCGGAAACAGATTTTGGAGTCGCCGCACTACACGGACATACTAACGCTTTTGCTGAGCTGTCCGCTGCCTCATCGGCAAGTGGACTTAGAGACGTCGAAGTATGTTTCGCGGGCGCTGTACATCAAGGCGCACATGACAGAAGAGGGCGGAAAGTTTGTGGCGGAGAAGTTTGAGAACGCGGACAGCAATGGGGACGAAGACATTATTCCGCGACGATCAATAGACGACAGCAGTAGGATGGGGAACAAAGTGATTGGCTTTGAGGCATTAGAGTCGTTAAAAGGTGCGGCCAAGAGTGTGGATAAGAAGATGAGAGAGGCGCTAGACCGCGTGGCAGTCAAGGCCAAGGCGGAGGCGAGCACTATTAGCAGTAGCGCGTACAATCCGCTTAACCACAGCAGTGCGCGCAGCAGCACAGACAGCACGCTGAGTGCTAGTCACAGCGACACGTTCCTTCCTACTGCGGCGAGTAGTATTCAGAGGAATGCACAACTTGCGCAGCTTGTGGCCGAAGTAATGGACACGATGGATAGAGGGACTGCGGCATATGATAAGCTGAGCCATGTGAAAGACTGTTTATTGGATGAGCGGTTAGGAGTGGACGCAGGGCTGATGTCGTCGATGGTGTCGTCAGAGCCGTCGATCACGGCAGCGGCGGCAAAGAAACAGCAGCCAGAGGAACGGAAGCTTCGACGGTCGTTGTTGGCTAACAGTGATTTTTCATGGATGCTGGATTCGCTTGATGTGAAGAAGAACGGATTTAAGAAGAAATCTAAGGAGTATGAATTGAGCTGATAGAAAGCAAAGAAGATAACAAGAAGTAACCAAAAATGGACATGGCTATTTATTTATATATACATATATATATAGAATGTACTATTTATTTTGAAGATTATTAGTTAGTTTTGACTTTTTTCGATGGTGATGACGGGGCGGCAGTTGATGGGCGAGACTTGGTGCGAGTCAGGATCTTGACAAGTAGATATAAGACACCGGCCAAGATAACAGACACGGAGCAAATTTGAATGGTCGGGTATGCGCTAGCTGGAGCAACGGGGGTGACAAATGTTGAGGTCAAATTAACCGGCGTCGACGACGGCGTTGCGTAGTAAAACAAGGTATCATCAGGGAACAAAGATTCGTAGCCTAGTGGTCTGAAATCTGGTGAGGCGTCGAGTGCATAGTCCTTGCAGGCCCAAAAGGGCACGGGCCAGGGCACGGAGCCTGGGGCATACAATGAGTCGGATGAAGGTTCCTTGTATCTCGAGTGCATAGGAAGGTCGAACGAAAACGAGGAGTTGCCGGTTGTACCGTCGCTGTCAGCCGGCAAGGAAAGTCGGACGATAGCCTCGCTGCCCCAGCCTTTGGTAAGCCAGACAGGGTTTTCTAGATCAGTTTCGCCCCATAGGCCAATTAAGTGGGCATGTCTAGTGTTTTCAAAAGACTTTGCATGCAGCTGGTATCTGTCAAGAAAGAGGTCTTTAGGAATGGTGTATCTGACGTAGAACTGGCAGTTGTCCTGCGGCGGAGACAGGTCGCCGTGCAGTTGTAAACGGTATTTAGGATGCAGGCCAACAGGCTGAAGGAAGTCTAGGCCAAAGTGTAACTCGGGCGCGGCCAGGTGTTTAGGAGCATAATTGAGAACAGTTTGCTGGAACGAAGTCTGGGGCTGGGATGATGACGGTGATGCCGCCGCGGCCGAGCGTAATGAACGAGTAATGCCAGAATAGAGGATGTGGCTGGGAGTCGACACATCAGAGAGTTGAAAGATGCCAAGCTCTATAGTCGCAGGGGAAAGCGCGCCACCACACAGCTTGTCAGTGCCAGCGTCGTCTTTACCGGTGACGGGCAAGCTGAGTGACGTGTGTCCGGCTCCTGCAGGCCAGTACGCCTCGATGACCAGATCAGTTGGTTTCTGGTGACTGGACGCCGATACAGGAGCCCGGCCGTAAACTACAAACAGCGATTCCATGGATGCCAAGTCAGATTGTTTGCGGTGATTGTCACTGTCATGGTCGGACGCTGTTGTTGTCTTGTTGGCCACCAAGCGGGACAGCAAGGAACAGTCATCACGCGGATGTGGATCGAGCAGATCTGCCAGGCTGGTGGCGGAAATAAATAATGAACGATAGTCTTCAGTTTGAATGGACGCAGAGTCGACAAAGGCGGCGATGTCAGCGCGGAATCCCAGATCAGTGAGTAAACTCTGAACTAGTGATTTGTCAGTATGTAGGCCCCATTGCACGTGGAATCCAGCATCTTTCGGTAGACTGAAGGGCAGAAATGAGTTGTATGATTTGGGAATAGAGGAAAGAAAGGAGATGGATATGTCGGGAGTAGCAGAGGAAGACGATGACGACGTCAGACCATTATAATTTGGTATGGTAACCTTGTACTGTCTTGGATAGTCGCCAGCTACGATGATGGTGTCGTCAGAAACATTCAGAGCTGAAGGATTTTCCTTAAAGTCTAGAAAGAAAGTATATCTGTACCGGGCCATAGTTGGGGGGACAGACGTTGTTGTTGTAACTATTAATGGAGTATGGGGCTATACCGCGCAGATAAGGTTGTCGGGGTTGATACCAGACGGGACGAGCATGCGCGTGACGGGGTGAAAAACTAGTGTCTCTTAATTTTATCTTTTATTTGCCTTTCTCTATATAAAAGTTAATTGAATTGCGCGAATTGAAAAGTTGTAGTACTAAGTACTTCAAACAAAACCAACAATGTTGGTGTCGCGCGCGTAGTGGTGCTCGCCCGAATAAGGAATTGTACACAGTGAGCCGTACAGTATACGGCTCGCATTCAAACCACCCACCCACACGACACCAAATTGCAGCAGCTGCATCGGGCTACTAACTTTATCTCTCTTCATCACCACCCATTTCGCATAGCACCACATAATGGAGGGTCCTCAGACACCACCACGGTCATCGATGATGGACGGGGAGGAGTATTTGATGACACCTCCGACGCCAAGATATGGGCCGATGGACGAGCCCGATTGGTATAATAGAAAAGGCCACAGCGCATCTAGACCGAAAAAGGGCCAAAGTCAAATTGGGAGCAGTAGTAAACATAGTAAACAAGGTGCACAAAAAAAGATAAACCAAAACAAGCATCGAGTTGACGGCATCGTTGACGGAAGCCATCATCATCACAAGGTTAGCCAGAGCAGCAGTCAACAACAACATAATGATCATCATTCCAAAAATGAAAAGTCGCCGTACATTATCACGTCGTTGTTGACGCCAATCGCGACGCCGGCGCATCGACGTCGACACGTGGAGGCCATGAGTAAAAATAGTTGTCGAGTGCTGTTTCCGGGCAAGTCGCCAGCCAAGGGCAGTGGACGGAATTTCAGTCATAGAAAAATAGAACGCGAGAAGGAACAAGAACAGGAGGTAACCGACGAGGAGGTGGCCGATAAAAAGTTTTTACAGAAGATCGCAGAAGAAGAAGAAGAGGAAGACGAAGAAGAAGGTACTTCGCAGCCTCTAAAAAGGAACCTGTTTGGCACACGCAAGTCGGACAATGCCAATGGTCTTCCTCCTGTTCGCGCGACAGTAGCTACGAAAACGGGTAGCCATCCGCACAGGTCGCTTCCTCCTAATGTGCCAGGCATGTGGTACACATTCCGGGGGAAGAAGGTGTTCCGACCGTTTACGCCTGAACATGCCGATGAGATCCAAGAGTTGAAGCCTGTGAGACTGTTCAGCAAAGACCCGAAGACCAATAAGATTAGCATTAACAGTAATTCTAGAGGTGGTTGTGGTTGTGGTGATGGTGGTGCTGCTAACATTGGACACGAAATGGCACACGATAGGGATGGCGATGGTAGTAAGACTAGCAGTAATAATTTTTGGCCATTTGTGTCGCGTGCAGACGAGATTGATTCAGATGAAGACACGGATATTGAGGATGAAATTCGGTTGGAAGCGGAAAGACGACAACGAGAACGTCGATTATGCAATAATATCCGATTTGCATATCGATGAAGTATTTATTTTTGTAGGAAATGAAAAGTATTTAATAAAACAATAAAACAAAGTATAAAACAATATATATCATATATCTCGATCGATCAATCAATCAATCAATCAATCAATAACTATTGGATTGTCAGAATGTCCGTCAGAAAAAGCAGGAATTTCTTCCTCTTTTTTAATAGTCGGGGAGGTTAGAGACTCATTTTGTCTGCCAGCTTTCTTAGGAGAATCTGTGACAGGAGAAGAAGATTCAGAGGTGGTCGATAAAAGCTGAGGAGATGAGTTTGCTGAAGATACCGCAGTTTTGTCAGAGTTTGGAGTCTCGACAGATGATGCAGGCAATGGCGGCGCTGGCAATTGGGCTGCACTCTTGGACGACGGCAGCGTCTTAGTTGAAGACCTGGACGACCGCTTCGTCAGCGGCTTGATTGGCAGCCTCTCGGACGGGTTAGAATTATGTCTCTTCAGTTCGTAAAAAATTTGTTCGCCGTGGACAAGCAGATCGTGGATCAGCAAGTATACATGGCGATCGCCAATAGTCAGCGCAGACTGAGTTCTGGGTCTGAGGAGACAGTGAGAGAACTCCTGCGACAACTGTGCGACATAGGTATCAGGTGCATTAGTAATAGTAATAAGGCGGGTGAGATGCTTGATGATAGCATCGAGCGTTGCAATGTTAGATACTCTCAAGTGAGCGAAAGTCGACTGAATAGCGGAAATGCGTTGCTGCGGGTCCGCGTCGTTGCCATGCTGGGTGTAGATAGTCTTAATGACATCGTAATGCTGAGAGGAAATAAGAGAGTCCGGCAGCTCGACAAGGTAAAGTTTGAGCACGCTGGCGACCACGGGCGGATCGTACTGGGACAAAATAGATGCGAACGACGCGGCAGCAGCGGCAGCACCGGTTGCTGCCGCAGCAGGCTGAGGCGAGGACGACGACGATATGGTTAGCTCTGAGGACGAAGCGGGCAAAGGCGACGACTTTGTCGTTGCAGCAGTGACTGTCAATTCATTTAGCTTCCTGCGCAGCTCATGAGTAGCTTTTAAAGGCACGCTGACAGTCCACACACCCAGTCTTACTTCGTCATTGTCAAGGTCAGGATAGAGCGAGTCCATGTATGCGAGGATCGACGATACGACGTAGGGAACCCGCTTGCGGTCTCCACGACACCGGAGCTCCAGGTCAACGCCAAATGTCTGGTCTTCTGACGCGTTGTAGTAGTTGTCGTAGACAGTGACCTTAGGTGTGAAAGGACCGGTGGCATAGCTCTCCAAAATATATCGCAGGTCGTTAGCCGGGTGAACGGTCTCTTGGTAGAGCAAGAGCTTGTCGACAGTAGACTGGATAGCTGGCACGACGTTTGATAACGCAGCGAGGAAGTCGAGGAAGACAGCCTTGATGGCCTTGAGACGGTCAAACTCGCAGCGCTCCATAAACTTCAGGTGGTCAATGATTGTTTCCTCAAGGGAGCAACGAACGTCGTCGAGGGTTAGCACGGCCTGGCGGTACTTGTTGTCGAGGACGGCGATTTCGCGCTTGAGCCGCTGTTCAGGAGTTTCGTCAGCAGCCGCGGCAGTGTTGTTGATGTAGTTGGTAAGCGTTTCACCGAGGTAGGCGTTATAGGTATTCGAGGGCTCAGACGCACGGCCTGCCACAAGGTAGGCCTTCTTGCGCCATTGGTAGTGCATCACAGAAGAGTTGGCAAACTTGGACCCCAAGTTGCCTACTAGCCTCAGATAGCCAGAGTCTACGAGGCTTTGGCCGAATCTTTCGGCGCTGGCCAAGGACTCGCATGTGGGCACGTTTTGCTGGATCCACTCAACTAGGGCGTCGCCGCTGCATACGTGGTCGTACATGCCAAGAAGAGGGACCTTGACGCTGGTCTGCGGCACGAGGTCCAGCAGTCGCTGGAACAGTATGCGGGCGTCCTGAGGAGAGAAGGTCTGGTCAGCGATCTCGATAGGAGAAGAGGCGTCAAACGCCGAGGAGGAGGAATCAAGGGTCAGCGATGTCAAAGAAGACACAATTGAGGAATTCCTCACGTGCTTGGCTACAGCCGCGGCTGAAGCAGAGGAAGGAGAGTTTTCTTTCGCCGTCTCAGAAGCGTTGTCAGCGGCGCCGTTGCCGTTGCCGTTGTTGTCGTTCAGATCAGGAGTTTGCTGAGAAGAAGACAAGTCAGGCGTCATAGTCTTGTCTGTGCCGTCGGCGGTCGAGAGCTCGGCTGCTGCTGCAGCAGCCGCCGCCTTTGCTCCTCCTTTAACGTCAATCACCTCGCCGGAGATTTCCTCGCCTCCTGTCTGCGTGCTTTCCTCGTCTTGCACGATATCTTCCAGTACTCTGCATTTATTAAAGTATTTTTTCTGAGACTTGTGCACCTCGTTCAATTCCTTCTCGTAGGACTTTAGTTTCGCCTTGACAACGCCGTGAGAGTAGTCAACTCTCTGCTTGTGGTCGTCTGCCCACTTGCCGAACGGCACAAGAACCATCCTTCTGATGGATTCGGCCAATTGAATGTGATGCTTGCCCTGTTGTCCCATTTCGTCCACAATTCCCTCATATGCTTTGCGCAAGGATGCGCCTTCGTCTTTGGCGAATGCGTTCTTCTTGGGAGCATACAGTGAGGGGATCTCTTGCAGCTTTAGGCCGTAGGCTTCTTCAGCTTCGGCTCTTGCAGCCGCCAGGGCTAGTACCTGATCGTTTTCTGCCACACCCTGATGTAGTTTGTCGAAGATGACATTGATTCCAGGTCCGTAACTTGCGGACCAAAAGCTGTCGGAAAACGAGGGCATCGCGACAAGCTAGATGGAAGAAGAATAAGACAAAAACGAAGAAGAAGAGGAAGAAGAAAAAGAAAAAAAAAGAAAATTAAAAGCGAACAGGAATCAGGCAGGTAGGGGACGGACTTCTGAAACAGGTATGCCTCACGAATGTTTAACAATCTTAAACAGTGGCTGAGTGTTAAAGGCCGGGCAGCTGCGGCGGGTTAGGGGTTTAGTCAAAAGATCTCAGATTGTCATGTACAAAGAAACTGTAAGGGTAGAAAAAAGCAAGTTCTTTGAACCGTGCAGTACCAGCAGCAGCAGCAGTGAAGCGCGAGTGCAGGCCAATGAAGTACCCCAGAGTGTCTATTGAATATTGTACGAAATGCAGATGGAATTTTCGGGCGGTGTGGTATCTTCAGGAGCTGCTATCTACGTTCGGGGAAGAGCTGGGCGAGGTGGCTCTGATCCCGTCAAGTGGAGGCACGTTTATAGTGAGACTGGAAACTGGCGAGACCAGTAAAGTGATTTGGGACCGCAAAGTGGATAATGGGTTCCCAGATAGCAAAGACCTGAAGCGACTGGTCAGAAATGTTATTTGCCCAGAGCGAGATCTGGGACATGTAGACAGAGGGAAGGGAGGACTGCGGTCAAAAAGTGGGACGACAGATGGCAGTGAACCAAGTGATGTCATACCGTCGTCGACGGATGTCTCTGGAAATGCCGTACCCAAATGTTCTTCTACGTCTGCAGACAATCGTGGTGATGCTTGTCCTTGTGAGAATGAAAGCTAGCGCCGACTTGTTACGATTATTTATAGGTCAAACATGAAGACAACAAAATTGTTATACTAATACTACTACTACTGGTCAAGACACCGTTTCTACTAATTGCACTAGCTCCACTCAAGCTTTACACTGACTAATCCGTAGTAACCCAGTCTGCCGAGTAGATCAATTTCTTCATTCTTTGAGCAAATTTGCGTGGGCTGTCGGTGGTATCCTTTCCATACTTTGCACTTGACAGGATGGAAGTAGTCGAGGAAATACGAGGCGTGGGCGTATACTTCAGGATAGAGATCTAGGACCCACTTGTGCTGCGAATAGGCAAGACAGGCCTTGCAGTTGCATATGCTGTCGTCTTCTCTTGTGCCGAAATGGCAAGACTGCGGGTCGTTTGCTGCCGTCTCATGAGACAGTAAGCGGGTGAATTTAGCCATTCCACAGTTGACTTTGAGTTCCCAGATGTAGCCTGCCCACCAGAGGTACTTAGTGAGCGGGTCAGATTTGGAGACTTTGAACGAGAATCGCAGGGGTCTAGGAGGTCTGAGGGAAGCAGGCGGTGAGGAGGAGGAATAAGAAGCAGCACCAGCAGCATTGGCGTTGGGGGGAGGAGGAGGAGGAGGAAGATGGGGAGGAGGATACTGGTTGCTTGAGGTTGAATGTGAAATGGAAGAAGAAGAAGATCTGTAAATGAGAAAGCGTTCCTGGCATTTGGCCCACAGGACCTGGTTGAATAGGGCTCTGTAGGTAGCCGAGTTCATGCGGGTCCTCACTGTGGCCAGTTCGGCGAAGCTCATGTTGTCGTAGTAGACGTGGTGTTTGAGGATATACAGCAGGGCACGCAGTTTAGAAGACCAGTCGGTCGGAGGAATGCTAGTGGTAGTTGATGAAGCAGTAGAGGGCGGGTGCGACGGGGCATTTTCTTTTTCAATGGCTCCTGACTTAATGGAAATATGAATATCAGGGGAAACCTGAATGGAATTGGAGTTGGCGCGATTAACATGATTATTATTATGGTCGTTATTATCATCTTCGTCACTATCGGATACGTCATTTGCGTACTTTGCAGGAGCTGATGCTGTTCTTAGCGGCGGCTGCTGGCTATGGGCGGTTAGATGAGCTTTAACTTGAGCCATGAGCTGCCGTTTTGCCTTGATTTGTGCCTCGGTGCGTGCGTTGCTCATAGCAGTGGTGGTGGTCGCTTGCAGACTTGGTTGTTCGTTTGTCGTGGCCTGGGTCTTGGACTGCACGCTGTTATTATTGTTATTGTTATTATTTGACTGGGCTTGTAACGAGGTAGCGGCGGGTCCACTGCCCATCATTTGAGCGACGGCCAGCTGGATCTTGAGGGAGTTGGTTCCCTTTGACTCAGCTCGCAGGACCTGATAGACGTTGTAAATGTATCTGCATCGCTTATACTCCGAGGGCGCAAAAAAATAGTCGCTCGAGAAGATTTCAATGAGTGCCTGGGTGTTGAGCACACTAGCCAATTTTGGCCAGTGGTCTATAGGGGCGTTGACTCCTTGCAGGATGTAAAAAGTTTTGACGGCCGACAGGATTTTGACGTTTGAAGAGCCGTACTGTAGAGTGGAAAAAAGCACAGCAATTTGCAGGACGTTTGACTTGTCGATGGTGAGAACTGTCTTTTTGGTGTACTTCTCCTCGAGGTCCTCGAGCTTGAGGTAGCTAGCGACGGCCAGGACGCCGGCGAAATACATGGGGTCTTTTATGTAGTGGTTGAAGTCGTCGGCTTGTTCTTCGTCGGTATCGTTGGCCATGTTGGTGTTTCTGGCAGGGCGGCGGCGATGGTGGTGGTGGTTGTCAACTACCGCCTCACGGCCAGGATTCTTTCGCTGTGGAATCTTGGATGATGGATTGAATGGGGATGACGACGACGATGATGAAGAGGATGATGGCGGCGACAACGACGACGATGACGACGAAGATGCAGCAGCAGCTGACTCTGGTTGGCAGATATGTCGAATGGCCCGTTCCAAGTAAGTTTTTGTGATGAAGGAGTCGTCGAATTTGAGCTCAACGTGGGAGCGGATGTTGTGTTTGGCTAGCAGACGGGCGAGGTATGAGCTCTGATTGACGAGGTGTCGTGGAATGCGGTACTTAGTGCCAAAAGACGAGACCGTGAAATGAGAGCGCATGGCTGCAAGCTAGCGGAAACAAAGAAAAAGAAAAGTAGAAGAAGAAGAACGAAAAAACGAAGAACCAAAAAAAAAAAAAATTAAATGAACTACACGTCATATAATAATTCAAATACATTTGTACACAGTATATACTACCCATAACGCATGTGGTGAAACAATGGTTATGGATGGGGCAGTGGTCAGAGCGGTCGTCGCCGTGCAGGCTAGGCTAGTTGTTGGTCTTGGTAGAAGAAGAAGAAGACGATGACGATGAAGAACCAAAAATCTTTTCTCTAGTCTTTAAATAAATTTGCTGTTTATCGTACAATTTTTGTTGCAAATCTGCCGTTGAACTAGACGGCGATGACGGCGAAGGTGACGCAGACTTTGAAGCGTCGCTCTTGTTGTCTCTTTGCAGGATCTTCATTTGCGGACGATAGCCGACACCTGTAGGGTCGTTGAAAGGCGACGGAGAGGCCGAAGAAGAAGAGGATTTCGCTGAGGACGAGGACGTGGACTGCGAAGAAGATGAAGTCAATATGCTGACCTTTTTAGGTCCTTTATCTTGTTTGGCGGCAGTTATCCAGTCATCTTCCCAGGCTGACATGACAGTCTTTGAAACTGTGGAGGATATGAGTTGGGGGTAGGTTATGCACACAAACGGATCGAGGACCCGCGGCGGCGGAATAAATAATAAAATAATATAAATACTTTTGTAAATTAAATTGGCAAATTAAATTGGCAAATTAAATTGGCAAATTAATTTTGCATTTTACGTTGTTTTTTTTTTCAATTAAAGTTCCGCTCCCAGGTGAAATATCCACGGGCCGCTAGACTCTAGGTTCGACGGCAGCACAAGAGTCTGCGATTATAGGATCAAATGATTGAGTGGATTCAGAACGTGTTTGTAAGTGGATCAATGCAGATAAACTTTCTTATTCGTCAATTAACCAGCTGTTTTTAGCATTTGTGTGTCTTGCGCCCGTAGTTGTGATAATGATTACCGACATGCTTGCCGGCATTACATGGAGGGCAAGAAAGACATTGTCCAAGAAATGATAGATGGATGGATGACATTGAGGTGGCACAATTGGATATGCATGGCTTTTATCGGTTGGACAATTGGTTACCATTGGGTGGGACTACGAGAAAACGGCTGATCAATGGATGATCAGGTCCTGGGGCGCAGTGCGACGACATTGATGCAATTGATAGCGAACGCGCTTACATAATTTATTAGAGACTTCAAATTGGTTTGTCGAAAGCAAAAGCAAACTCTTTTAGTTAAGTCCATTGTGTGTCTGATTGTTCTGTGTCATAATCAGTCCGTGAGAAGCAAAGCAATGTTAAGTATTACAAAATTGAAATAAATGCAACAAACAAATTAAACTATGTGAAAGAGGACTTGTACATCAATACTTTATTTGTCATTGAACGTGGCCAGGGAGCCAACATGGGTATGTGCGACGCTGGTGCATCGGGAGGGAGCTAGGTGTAACTAGCCAAGGTGAAGAAAGGAGCTGGCATATACCATCGTGTTGCATTCACGTTGGTCCTTGGGATTTGTTAATAGCCAGAGCGTATTGTCAACGTGAACAGCCCGAAATAAAGATGTGAATTCCTGAATGCTCTCGGATGTTTTCCTGCGACTATTAAAATGTCGCTCGGCTATTTACAAGTAAGACGGGTTTTACTGTAAAGGCGTTAAGAAGGGTCAAGATTTGGTAGGACCCGCTGGGCGGCCAAGTATCCTGCGTTTAAGAAGATATGTGCGCATGTTAGAAGGAGAGAACGAGTTGATATATTCCACAGGATAGAGGTTACTGCTGCGATCTGGGGTGTCAGGATCCTCGAGCGTATCTCGGAAATGGTCGACTGTTTTCGCTACCGAGGAATTGAAAGGTTCGTCCATTAAATCCGCGTCCATGTATTCGGCTATCGACATCACACGCTCGGCAAGATAAGCAGAAAATCAAGTCAGTATCTGTGCTTGCAGAGCATGTTCGCACCTTTTCCGGGTTGCGTACGTGCATTTTTCAAAATGCTAACCTGAATTTCCAAAATGCTTATGTACATTTTCCCAAGTGCCTACGTCACATTTTCCAGATTGTTTACATAGCATTTCCCAGATGACAGTTCGTAAGTTTTCCAGATTCCATACGCCACATTTCCCAGATCCGAGCTTCTGCATTTTCCAGATGAGAGCTTGTACATTTCCCAAACGATAATTCGGACACTCTTCAGAATGCTTTGGTACGTTTTCCAAAATGTTAACCTATATTTTCCAAAATTCTTGCGTACATTTCCGAAAATACTTAAAACATATTTTCCAGATGAGAGCTCGAACATTTCCCAGATTGCGTACGTCGCACTTTCCAGATGAGAGATGGTACGTTTCCCAGATGAGAATCTGTACATTTCCCAGATCGCTTATGTAACGTTTTCCAGATACTAGCCAGACAGATATCGACATAAATAGATTCCAGGGTCGTCAGGAAGCAGGTGCTCGCTAGAATTACATCTATACGTTTTGCTGCCTGAACACGGCACTCAACAGCACCACATCTGTGGATACTGGTTGAGGCGCGCCAAGCGTCTAGTTATAAGGGCTACTGAGGAAATTCATTTTACTCGATTATTTTGGGAAACGTCCATCGCGTAAATGCTGCAAAATTTTTTGTCCAGATTGTTTTGTCAATAAGAACGGCACGTTCCCAGTTTGAAAGTTTGAAGCGCGTGGATGGAAAAGAATTTTCGCGGGATGCACAACATCCAGAACGCGAGAAGGGGTGCTTAGTACATATTCCGAGCATGAGTTTCTCTACAACGAGTCCCCACGCTACCTTCCTCAATGGTCGATTTGAGCACCTCAAGGTCCGTTACGACTGAGGTTGGGAGGCCTGTCAACTACCGGTAGAGTTGATCAAAAGTCGTGTTGGCGGAAGCAACGTCACTACCGGTGCATCCAGTTCAAATATGAATCGCGAAGGCGGTTGCCGGTGGATTGGTTGCTGGAGACTGACAGATGGGCACAGCGATGGGAACCCCGCGGCATGAGAACCACTATAGGACAAGGGCGTTTCATCGATGGAGTTTTTACTGCGCAGCTCCTCGAGTCAGCTGCAGCAGGAGGCCGTGAAGGCAATAGGTACAATTGTATTTCGCCTTGCAATTCATCACAAGGCGAGAGTCCTTGGCATCACACATTGAGAATGCGGCGAGTGAGACACGGACCAGGTCATCTAGGGGGTCAGAGAGATCGCCTTGTGACCAGCAGGTGCAGACGCAGACAGAGTCGATGTCAGAAGATGAAGTGGAAGAGGGTAGTGGGTCAGCTTTGCCGGTTCGATCCCAGACAGGTTGAATGGAAGCCATTATTAGGCAGGCCATGATTCAGTGGATGGCATTGGTTTAACGGAATCCAGGAAACAAGCGTCGCCATATTGCACGCGAGAGACGTGTCGAGTTGATGGACGATACCGTTTTTCCTTTAGTGTACATGCGCAATAAGAGGTACATTGACCATTACAATCCGTGAGGGTCAGGCCTGAAAATGCACATTGTTTTGCATGCATGCCTAAGTATCCTCGCAAATGTTGATAAACATTCTGCAAAATTTAGGTAAACATTTTGGAAAATATATGTGAAGATTCTCGAAGATGTTTCTAAACATTCATGAAAATGTACTTATTTATTCTCGAAAAATATATGTAAGGATTCTGGAAAATGTTCCTAACTATTCTGGCAGATGTACCATGGCCCAACTTATAAGACCGCGCGAAACTTCCCCTACCAAAATATTGCTAAAGCCAAATAGTTGATGGAAAGATAAAAAAATGTCGCAGGTGGCCGAATAATAAGCAAACGCATGTATTAGATGTATTTGCAACTGAGCAGGCTTTGGAGGTCGCACATCATCAATTCTAGCAAGGCTAGTATAGGTCATCGGACGATGCCAGTTTAGAAACCCCATCCGAGGACCGTGTGGAGAGACTCAACTGGCTGATGTGAATTGTAAGTGTCCTATGACAGGTTCGACAAACCGAAGGAGGAAAAAGGAAAATAATGGGGAAAGGGGATAGAGTTGGTCATGTGACTTCGACTATGAAAATAAAATTCTTCTAACTAGTATGCTGATGATGAGCCGACTGTTAAAAGAGAGACTGATTCGGAAAGCTGGGGATGGAATATTGCAGTGAATTTGCGATTTGGATAGCGCAAACCAGCCTCGACGGCAAACTAGTTGTTCTCCCTTCTCTTATGTCTCAAAACTGCGCACAATGGATTCCGCAGACAAACCGCTTGTTGTGCATTAAATAATGATAAGCTCAGCTCCTTTCAGCGTCTTTGCCGTCTAGATTTCATAAAAATAACAATTCATTTATCAATTTGTTCTTGTCGTGCTCGGCAGAACCATCTTCGAATTTAAGCTTTTAAATTAATGAGCCGCCGCCGCAGCAAAACTTTCCTCCAACTACTACTAACACTACTACAATGGCTGAAGAACAATCAGTAGTTTCGTCAATCAAGAACGCCTTGAACGGACAGGCTTCACCGGTTTTATTGAATGTTGCGTTATTTGCTATTGGCGTTGCATTTATCCAATCTTCGTTTATGGATGTCTTAGCTCCTCAGTAAGTATACAACCACGAGCCAGTTAAAAGGACTGTGACAAATGCTAACCAGACTTTAAAATTGTACATATGATGAAATACGACGGTCTTGATTTATAGAAATATTTATATCATTCGTTTTTACTATGCTGTTCTTTTTTTGTTTTTTTTTTTTGATTTATCTTTTTTTTGTTTTCCTTGGTAATACAGCGAGCTTCGCACAACCGTATGTATCGTATCATTTAAGGTGCACTGTATCCGGGGCTAACACACACCATCACCAGCACCGACAACAACCATGGCATCAACCTCCCCCGTTATCATCGTCACAGGCGTCTCTCGAGGAATTGGCAAATCAATTGTGGAAACTCTGCTGCAACACTCTTCAAATCCCATTGTCATTGGAGTATCTAGGGCAACTGCCTGCCCTGTCCAGTCTCAGAATTTCCACTATATATCCGGAGACGTCGCGTCCGAGGAGACAAACAGACAGCTTGTAGACTTGGCGGTCTCAAAATACGGCAGACTAGATGGCATCATATCGAACGCCGGTATCCTCAGCGGAGTTGCGACCATTGACAAGTCTGACGCAGCTGAGTGGAAGAACGTGTTCGACGTCAATGTGATTGGACCCATGTTGCTGGCCAAGTACGCCATTCCGCATCTGAAGAGCAGCAAGGGGTCTGCTGTGTTTGTCTCATCAGGAGCTGCAAACTCGCCATACAAGTCGTGGGGAGCCTATGGAGGATCCAAGGCTGCGCTTAACCATTTAAGTGCAACGATCGCTAACGAGAACCCTGACATATGCTCGATTGCTATCGCGCCAGGAGTAGTTGACACGCAAATGCAGCATGAAATCCGAGAGGTTCACAAGGACGCCATGCCACAGGATATCTACAGTCGGTTTACACATCTGAAGAGCACGGGCGGGCTAGTGGCTCCAGAGGTGCCGGCTACAGTGATTGCCAATCTGGCGCTGGCGAAGCCACTGGAGCTGAGTGGACAGTTCTTGAGATACAGTGATGACGTGCTTAAAAAGTACAGCGGCCAGAACGACGAGTAGTTACACACATGATGATGCTATTAACAAATTAGAGATTAACTATTAACGTGTTTTCTTCTTCTCTTTTTTTTTTTTTTCTTTTTTTCTTTTTCTTTGCGAGTAGCGACAGGGCAACATAGTCATCTATTCTTTCAGCTGCTCCTTGGTCAAGGTTTTAACAAACTGCTCAATTTCTTCCCAGGGCCTAGTTAAGTCAATTCCATAGTCGGGCTTCTCTCTGTTGACAGTCAGTCTTTCTCGCAGGTTGCCATTGTCAACACACTGCATGGAGTGCACGCTAAAGAATCTGTCAAGGTTGCGACATATTTCACCGCGGTCGACCTTTGCGCTGTTGTTGTCATCATCGCCGCTGCCGTCATCCTCATTATTAAACGCCAAATAAAATCCAACAATGGAAGCAACGTAATTTCGACGTCGTATGGCGTGGTAGCCCTTGAACTGGGAGATCTTCTGGTTGGATCGTCGACTAAACTCTAGAACTCGATCTTTCAAACTGGGACGACCGTTTTTGGGCATATTCCATTCCAGATAAACTTGCTCTGCGCCGCGAAATCTTTCGCAAGATAGCAGCGAGCTACTGTCGTCCCCATTGCTCTCAGCCAGCTGCTGGCGATCTCTTTCGATCTCACTGTTGCGAGGTCGCCGCCGACTGACTGTCGGCAGCTTCCACCCAATTTCCGCAGTTCCGTCTTGCACACCGCCGGCAGTAAGGTCACCGGAAGCAGTAGCAGTAGTAGCAGCAGTGCCAACAGGAGCCGCAATGCCGGCTTGTCGCAGCAAGCCAAGTATTTGCGTTTGCTGCTGCTGAATAGTTGTTAGAAGGTTGATCAAAGATGAAGGAGGTGCCATTGATGGTAGTATTCCCTCAGTAGTACTAGCAGTAGACTGCTGTAGTTGTTCATATAATACATATTCCGGCATTTTCCAAAGGTCTCCCAACTCTCCATTTATTCCGTACAAGTTGCTGTCGTTAATAATACGGTCAGTTTCTTGTGCGTCAGTGTGCTTCTTTTCAAGGCACTGTCTCAGCCTCTGAATCATATAGTGCCTATCTTGGATAAACACAGAACGCAGATAGTCTAGCAGTTCTATACACTCTTCTACTTTCTGGAAATCTGCTTGAGGCTTTGGATCGCTAAAAAACTCAGTCAGACGAGCCGTTTTTGAATCGGTGGTGGCATAGGACAGGATTGACGACAGGAAAAGGTTTGATGATGCGGATAATTTCTTCTGACGTTTTGACTGTTGTGAGTCCATATTTTCAAAAGCTTCCTTAGTTTTTTTCGTGTACCGTTTAATCACGTCTTTTCGAGCGCCCTCAGATGAGGCAGCGAGCGCGTCATTAATAAAGGAAAACAGTCCGTTAAGTTGCTTAGGAACAGGAATATATGAGCGGCTAATGACAGAGCTTTGACTGTCTTTGTTGACTGGTCCGTTATTCCGCCTTGACCCATGCGGCCTATCTTTCTGGCTAGATTTGGTGCTCCTATTGTCCTCCTTATCACTGTTGCTGTCGTCGTCGTCGTCATTTTCGCTATCGGCGTCACCGTCCTCACGATCGCTCTCCTTTGAGACTTCTCCTTCTTCTTCTTCTCCTTCTTCTTCCTCTTCTTCTTCTTTGTCGTCCTCTTCAATTTTCTCATTATAGATATCAGCAACAACCTCGTTCTCCCATAGCAATGGACATCCAAGGTTCGGCGGACACTGCTCGTTCAACACAAATGCTTGCACCAGACTTGCCGCTAATGCATGATGCGGACACAATAAAACATCCTTGGTATTGCGAGAAACTATAAGCTCGTCATTGACAATTAGCGAGGTTGACGACGACGGACTGATAGTGAACGACCTTATTTGACCCAGTTCAACAGGTTCCACCTCGGGTCGTTGTTCTTGTAGATCCTTGCTGAACAGTACAGAGCACCATGTCGCCGCGCCTGCAGGAACTTCATTGTTTGTGAGACATGTAACGGCCAAGTCCGACATGTCAGAATAAACAATGAATCTGCTGCTCGTCTGAACTGATGCAAGGAAACTTGTTTTAAATGAAGAGGACGAATAGTCGACTGGATGGAAAATTGGAATGTCGCAAGTGAACTGCGAGAAAATGATGTTCTGAAGTCGGCCATAGAAATTGAGACCTTCTAGGGACTCGAACGGTTGCGCGGTGTCGATTCTAGAAGCTGGAATCAGGGGAAGGGAAGCTGACACAGATGATGACCCATCGTCCTCCTCTGGTCCTGTAGTCAAAGACATGGGAGAGATTGCCAGCTCTGCAAATTTCGCGTCCATATAGAGCGTGACGAAATCTTGTGCCTTTTCGTCGCTAATCGATTCAGGGTATAAATCGTTGACGTTTTCATTGGCGTTTTGTAAGTACAATAACACAATCTCTATATTCTCTTTCAAATTCTTGCTATTCTGCTGCTCAATAAACAATTGCACGTGTTCATCTAACAATTTCGTGTCTCTACGCGCCAGAAACGCGTAACTTTTGCCAAGGGTCGAAATGTCAAAGTTTTGCAAACTTTCGACACTATTTTTGTGAATATAAAGCACAATTCGATAAAGCAGGTCTAATCGAGTCGCAATCTGTTCATTCCGTTCAACTCGATATCGTCCAAAGTTAATTTCTTTGGCTGACATTTAAACAACGACACACACACACACACACACACACTTCGTGGATTCCCCCCAGCGTCTGAGCGGACCAAGAACTTTAAAGTTCAGTTTGGTCACGTGACCGCCGTCACAACTCAATTGGAACGCCAATAAATCTCCCGCGCATCCGCATCATCGTCTCAGTCATTTAGCGGTCATGTCACAGACTAGTCGCCCGCCACGACCGACTGGTGCCAGTACCACTGGATCTTCTCGGGCCGCTGCTGGTGCTCCATCTGCACCACCAAGACTTCGTTGGTTATTTATTCTTGGCGGATTGGCCTTAGCCTCTTCTGTACTTGTGCCATTTGTGTCAGACAAACGAGGTCCTAAAGAATCATTAGAAGAGTCTCTCAAAAGAAAAGACAACTGAAAAAGGGGGACAACCTAATTAAATAAGTTTTTTTTCTTAGAAAGAAAAGAAAACAGAAAAAAAAAAAAAAATGCAATACATTATCATCTAGTTATTCATAAATCGTAGCAATAGTCGTCTTCGCCTACTCATGCTTGCAAAAATCAATATACCTCTTGCGATGCAATACCCCTACAAACTGAGTGTCCTTGATCACGCACACAGCCCGAGTACCCAATTGTGTAAACATCATTTCAACCAGTGCTAAAGGCGACCGGATGTCTACGAGAATCGGCGTAGTGTTAACATACTTGCTGACGTCACAGAGATCTTGTAAGTCATTTCGGTACGCACTCGCGCTCGTAAAATCGTCGGTCTCGGATTCCGACAAGTCCCCATACGGAGACGGTCTAGCAGCCGTCGTCGTCATCGTCATCGTCGTCGTCATCATTTGATGCCCGGCGACATCATCTTTTTCACGCGCTACGCGACATAGTATCAATGCCATGTTGACGCTGCCGTCACATTTGATGCAGTATTTCTCTAAATGGTCCAGGGCAAACTCTAGCTGTGGCACGTCAATCAGGCCGACTAGTATGCCTGGCCGTTTGACTATGGGAATGCATCCGTCAAACTGCCCTCGAGACTGGTACAGTTGCACAAGGTTACGCAGTTTGGCGGCCGGCACATATTCGCAGCCGCTGACGTCAATAATCTCGTTGACCGTAGGATTGGGAGTGTCTTTCATCAGATCGGGCAACGTGGTCTCCTCAAACACACGAGTAGACCTGTTGTCCAGATACGGGAAGTTGTTGCGATGCAGCAGTAGTTCGTACAAGCTGTCTCGTTCAATACCGTTGGAGACCCAGTTAGCCACAAGGATAGTGATGGAGAATGGGAGCACATGATTGAGCGATCCCGTGAGCTCAAAGAGAATAATCGCCAAAGTGACATTCATCCGTGTGACGCCAGCAAGAAATGCGCCAGCACCTGCCATGGCATATGTTCCAGCTACAATGTTGAAAGACGAAGACGGAGAGAAGGAGGATGATGCTGTTGCTAAGGGCGATGAAGAAGCCGCCATAGAACTAGTCATCGTTTTGGCAACCATTATCGCTGCACTGGCTAGTATGCCAGATCCTTCACCTCCATCAATGCTGTCGAGATATTGTAGGCACAGCACGACAATTCTTCCAAATAGTGCGCCAACCACCATGGACGGGATATATATGCCTGCAGGTATTTTAAGGCCAAAAGTAATGGCGGTCAAAACGATTTTGATCAGCAACGCATATGTAAGCTGACCGAGCAAATGCGGAATTTTAGACAGGTCAGTAGGACACAGGGCTAAGCTGGGCCCGTCTGCAGTGCATGGACTTGCAAGATCTAGCAACAGTTCCGGCACTGGCTTGGACGTGTACGGGTTGCCAAAGGTTATAAGGCCAGTGAGCACGGCAATTAGAAACACTTCAAGTTTTGGGTGCTCACGTCTGAATGCTCCTATCTTCTTACCCCACCACATACAAAATTTGCAGAACAGTGCGCCATAGATGCCACCGCACACTCCGATAAAAATATAGTTGATGAGCTCCCAGAAGAGCCAGTCACGCGGATACGACACTTCGAAAAGCACAATTTTGCCAGTGCCATATGGGTCTAAGAACTTGAGGAACAGCGCCGAGATCATAGCACAGAAGAAGATGCGGAAGAGTTGGTGTGGCAGGAAATAGTAGCTGACCTCTTCGAGACTGAACAGCACGCCTCCTAACGGACTGCCGAATGCCAGGGCCACGCCTGCACTAGCTGCGGCAGACAGCACTTGACGGCGCTTCTTGTCGTTGCTGCTGAACTTGGTGAACAGGCGGCACATGATATTTCCCACGCAGGTAGCCAAATGGACATAGGGACCTTCTTTGCCTACACTCAGGCCGGACGATATGGCAAACACAAGCGCCACGCTCTTATTCAGGAGGGTGTAGGTGCCGAGGAACTTGCGCATGATGAAACCGGACAAAATAGTCTTGACCTCAGCCACTCCGCTGCCGGCGCCTGCATAGTAGACAGATCGCGGAGCAGACGAAGAAGAGAGAGAATCGTTGTAAGGATCGTAGCTGGCGTCGAGATTGGTGGGTGTCATGATCGTGTTGCTGATATCGCTGTTGTTGGTAGCGCCCTTTGGAGCCGGAGTTTTAGTCCGCAGCGTCAGCAACACTGATATGAAGGAGAATATAATCGTCAGCGACATATACACGACGGGAATGCCGTAAACGTAAAAGTTCCATGGTCTCCAGCTTTCGCACTCTATAGACTCGTCGTCGCTGCCGCAGCACTGCTCTTTGTTTGTTAGCCACGATTTCGTGCAGTAGCCCTGCCGCCAGTCGGACAGCAGCGGCTCGCACTTGTCTATAATATATGCAATCAGCGCAAATGCGAACGCCACGAACGTGATCAAGATCCAGCCCTGGGCGCCATCATACATGCGGATCAGCTGACCGCGCAGACCAGGCAGCGAGTAAATGTAGCTGCGGTGGTCGTACTCATCGACGGTAGCATTGACCCAGTCTACCGTAGTGAAGTCATCATAGAACGTGCGAGTCCGCTGACTGCCATCGTGGTCACTGCTGCCGCCGCCGCCGCCGCCGAGAGTTCCGTAAGACGTTCGATGTGAGAGAAGTGCGCTGCGGGGCCCAGCTTGGCCTGTCGTGGTGGTACTGCCGCTTCCGCCGCCGACGACGACCGTGGCACTATCACCAGCTCCAGCACCCGAAGTAGAAGCACTCCAAAAGCCTCCACTGCCTGCGCTGATTGGTACTGCCCCCATATCTGCTGCCGTTCCCGGGGTTGTGCCGCTGGTGCCGTCATGCGACAGGTCCAGCCGCGCCTCTCTTAGGTTCATAGTGCCAAGAAACGACGGCGACCGCCCGAACAGCCCTCCTCTGCTAGAGTGTCTACGCTGGTGATTATGGGCTCCTTGATGCAAATGCTCATTAGCACTCCGCAGACTTTCCGCATTTCCTGGCCACGGAGTTGGGGCTAAAAAGTTGGGATTGTTGTTAGTAGTGTTTGTAGGACTAATGGAGATGCCGCTAATATTTGTTACTGTGCTTTCTGTCAGCGACCTCGATAGCTGTGGCCGCAGGCTGTTGTTGCTATTATTGTTATCATTCTCGTTATTACCATTATCAGTGTCAGTATTATGATTTTCTTCCCCGCGAATACTGGCGGCCATTCTAATCTGCCGCCACGCTAGTTAATAATATAATAATAACTGGAATGGATTATAGGTCCTTCTTGTTTTCTATGACTCCTAATTGGGACAACATGTGCGTGCGTGCGTGATTACGTCAACACCTGTCTTACTAACGTTATCCGTACACACATTTTTTTTTATTTTTTTTATTTTTTTTATTTTTTTTTATTTACAGTTTGGTATGCGGTTATGCCGCACGGGCCACGATTGCCGAATGCAGAGGAAGGCGTTGTGTGTGTTGTTGTCTTGGGCCGTGTCTGATTTTCACTGTATGTCTGTTTGTCTGACTTGTTTTGTTTTTGCTTTACTCGGCCTTTTCTTCAGCCTTGTCAGCTGCTGCTGCTGGGGCTGGGGCAGCTGCCTTGTCTTCGGTCTTGTTCTCAGCGGTCTTCTCCTCAGCGGCTCCCCCAGCTGCCTTTTCTTCATTTCTGTCCTGTCTTCTGTCACCGCCTCTCTTGAACCTCTTGTTTCCTCCCTTGTTCTGCTTGAACGCATTGAACTTTCTCTTTCTCTGCTGCTGCTGTTGCTGTTCTCTTTCTTGTGCCTCCAAATCAATGCCCTTCTCCTTGGCCTTCATCTCAACATACTCTCTCTTCTTCATGATAGTCTCAATGGGCTTGTCCTGGAACTTGGGCTTGTCTTCGCTGTCCTTGAAGTCGCTGATAAACTTGTCGCACTCGCTGACTTTCTCAAACTCACAGAAAACTGATCCTTTGAACTTCTTGTCATTATCTCTTCTCATTCTAAGCTGCTTGATGTTACCGAATTGCTGGAAGAACTTCTCTAGTTCTTCCTGGGTGTCCTCTTTCTCTTCGGTGTCAAATCCCTTGACATAGATTGATCTCGACATAGCGTCTTGTCGCTGTTCCTTCTTAGGCTCAACTAACGGCTTCTTTCTGCGAACAAGCTCATTATCTTCTGAGACCTCTAACAGCTCCTTAGACTCTTTCAATGCTTCAACAACCGTTTCAATTGGTCGGTATTTTTGCATTCTCTTGAACATGCAAACTGTCGATATTGGCACCCATCCATCGTTTTTCTGGCTGGTCTTAAACAAAAATTTATCGGTTGGTAAATTTTCATCTGAGAAATAGAACTCAACTTGTTTAAGAATTGCTTGTTTAGTTTCTTCGTCTGACATTGGTGCTGTTGTGATCAATACTACTGTCAAGAATTTTTTTTTTTTTCATCCAAACCTTTTTTCCTCCTTCAGCCGTACCATGTGTTTGGGGTTAGGGATGCCATTGGGAGAAGAAATGCATGCATTTGGCGTCCGGTGGTGGAAAACTACCCTATTTAGGAAGACTGGACATATCTGACAGGAAAATGTCGGTGGTTAGCATGTTATGAATTTGCTGCTATTTCAACAGACCCTTTTTTGACAATTTCTTTCTATTTTGTGTGTGTATGTAAATGTAAGTAATAAACTGAAAACCCTCTCTACAACTTAGCGGTCTCCGAATCCCTCTCCACAAGTCTGACAACTCCATCTTGCATGAATGAACATAGCAACTTCCCGCTTGAATCATACATCCTACCAGTGTACAACCCACGTCCGTCTGTCGCTCTGTTTGAAAATGTCTCCATTGTGAGCCACTCTAAATCCACTCGAGGGTTCAAGTCGTGACACACAAACGCATGGTCAATCGACGCAATCTGCCTGATCCAGTGGTCTTGGTCCTGGATGTTCACAATGGTGAATAGCGAGTTTCGATCAGACGTATACAGCAGCGCCGACACGTGCAGGTTGACATCGTCCTCGTCCAATGGGTCGTGCGACTTGAAGTAGTGCACAATTCTGCGATCGCTAAGCTCAGGTATCGCACTATTGTAGGGTTTTGTGTCCAGCTTTCTGAGCTCGATAGGATGGACTACTGGCTCTATGCCCGTAGACTGCGCCCACTTCATCCACATGGGTGTGTCGCTGTCTGGCGCCACTGGCACCTGCTCAATCTCTGCCTGCGTCTTGACGAATTCCGGTTCAAGCGGCCTTTGGAAATCTAACACTCCTTTCTCAGGCTGCTTGAATGAGCAGATAGCGATAAAGCACAGCTTCTTGTGGTCAAGGAAGATCTTGTCATCTTTTTCAAACTGGTAGACCTTGACCTCCCGAGTCACGTACGACCGGCCGTCCCGAATGTTGGAAACAATGTACACAAAAGGGACGTGCGACTTGCCCGGCAGAATAAAGTAGCCGTGGGTATTGTGGCAAACATAGCCCTTGGGGATCGTCTTGGATGCTGCATATGCACTTTGCGCCAGAACATGTCCACCAAACACTCCTGGTGCTGACGCTGGTTGGAACGGCACCATAGTTGATCTGAAGCACCAACTGGCTCTGGGCATGTCTGGCATACCAGCGACCTCTTCTACTTGCATGAGCTCGGCGAACGTCTTCCGTTCCGGGTTTAGTAAATCAAATGTGAGCATTGCTGTGTGAGAGAGTCAGATCTGTGTGTGTCTGTGTGTCTGTATGTGTGTACGTGTGTATTGAATTTAACAAAACAGATCTATCAAACAGATTTGATAGATAACCAGCTGTCAAAGAGTCTCTAGCACCAAACTGGCAAATGAATCGAATTGGCTGGCCTGCGTACCTGCGCCTACTTTATATTACTTACGCTGTGTCCTGTCACCTCGGCTTGAACAATAGTCTTATCCGAACTCATGTGCAGAGGTTAGGGTATAGCGAAGTGGGGGATTACGAGAAATCGAACTCAACCATTTATTTGTGTACTCCACATTTTCGTGTCGGTTAGTACGGCAATTGTTAAGGTTAGCTTCGGTCATCTGTATTACGTAACATAACAAAGAGTCCCTCCCCCCCTCCCCATGGGGAACTTTGTTGGAGGACCCCAACCGACGCCGATGAAAGGTATGTCGGTTAGTAAGATAACTCATATCTGATCCGAGGCATGTATTTATCGTTCTGTCGGTAGCTGCTTATAAATCTTCAAACTGACCGTGACAAATACCATTGATGAGTGATTCTAGGCTTAGTTTGAGTTGGCCGGTGTTACTGGTCGGATTGTTCTTCTTATTAAAAAAATGGTTGTTTTTTTTTTTTAAAAGAAAAAAAGAGTTGAAAGAAACTGAAGAAGCCGTCAGTTCGATATGAACTCCTGCTCGATATCTTGTAGGCTTGTTCTCATATTGCCCTCTATTTGTTCAAACTATCGAGCGCTTCCCTGCGTAGCGTTCTTTTTTTTTTTTCTTGCAAACCATGTCAGAGATATGTCGGACAAATATAAAGAAAATTGCCGGTATTTTGCCTAAAATGCCTGCCTCCTCTCTTATAATTAGTACAAAGAGGGGTATGTCTGTCGATCGATCAAACTGACGCTTTATTAACCTGAAAAATGATCGTACGACCTGATGCACCAAATTAGGCACTAACAATTTTTCCGGCTCTCCCCACCTAAAGTTTTTTTTGAACCCCCTGGCCGGAGATTAGTTTTTCCTCTAACCTTCCAGCAACCTTGCTGCCTAGCTCGACGCCGTCAAGTGTCAGAAGACGCGTATGTTCATTATGTACATAAATAAATGAATATGTGACTACAGCCAACTCGATAGCAATCTGATAAGAACGTCTATCTGATCCTTTTTCTTTTCATTACTTGCTTTTGCGTCATTTTATAGCGGGGCGGGGCGCGCGCGACAGAGACACAAACGTATTAAGGTTATTTGAAATTACACTCTAACGGCTGTCTGCAACCCTTGGCGATCTGCCTGTCTCGACTGTGACAAGGCTGAATTTAAACGGCATACTGCGCTAAATTAGCTAGTGCTTGTTAGCGATCTAATAGAAAACTGGAAACATCCAGGGCCGTGTGTTGCCTAATTAGGCAGCGTTGTCTGACGTCATGTGAGGCGTTGCCGCAACAATGGATATTTAACCTGCATGCATGTCAATATGCAAGCAAAGAAACAGAGATCGGACAAATCGGCATTTCGTTTCTGGACATCCCGTCGAAGGTACACAAGACCTGACAGTCTGGCGGAATTGTTTGTTTGTTTGATTTTTTTTTCTCTTCTTCTCCTTCTTCGAATAGCCTTTCCTCACCTTTCTTGTCCTCACTTCCAAAAAGCTTAATTTCCCAAGGGTCTAATGTTCTATATTCTATACCGGCGGCCATGCCCAATTAGGCAGGTGGTAGGTGCCACTACTGTTTCACCCCTCCTTCCCCGCACGTACTAGTCCCTGCATCTTGGTGCCCGTGCGTACGTCATATGGCGGGGATTGCGTCTAACAAAACAAAACAACGGAAAAATAGGGAAAATTAACAAATATAACCGAAAATATAAATACCACCCGGAACATCTTATTTGAAGTAAACGAAAATATCACGGAAAGCAACAACATATACCAATGTCTACACTTTCCTCTTCAGAATCTGTCGCCGGTGATGACGACAGATCTCTAGGTGACCAACCAACCCGTCCTGACAATGTTGAGAAGAAAAAAGGAGCCGTCGACCACTTGGAGTACCAGGACGATGTCGAGCGCCAGTCCAGCACATCGTGGTCTAAAGAGACCCTCATCTGTGAGCTAGCCGCCAAAGGCGAAATTACCCACAACCCGCTAGAGGATATACCCACTGATCGACTAATCGAGCACACCAAGTCATATGTGCGAAAGCACGGACTGGACGCCGACGAAGACTATTTCGTCCGCGGAGCGCTGTTGCTCAAGACCGGAGAAACTGACAAACTAACCCCCGAGGAGCTAAACTGTGTGCAGAACGAAAAAGCCCACAGATGGCGCCAGCCCGTGACGCTGTACTACTTATGTATCATGTGCGCCATGTGCGCAGTTGTCCAAGGCATGGACGAGACAGTAATCAACGGAGCACAGACGTACTTTTGGAAACGATTCAACCTCGAGGACTCTGGAAACGGCGGCAACACCGAATGGATCCAAGGCCTCGTCGTGGGTGCGCCGTACCTGTGCTGCGCCGTCATTGGATGTGCACTCACTGAGCCGTTGAACAACCTTATTGGCCGTCGAGGCGTGATTTTCCTGTCGTGCTTTATTGCCGCCGTTGCCTCTATCTGGGAAGCCTTTACCTACTCGTGGGTGCAGATGTTTTTGGCCCGACTGCTCTTGGGGCTGGGCATTGGACCCAAGTCGACGACCGTGCCTGTGTACTCTGCAGAATGTACTCCGGCTCCTATTCGTGGCGCCCTTGTCATGATGTGGCAGATGTGGACGGCGTTTGGAATCATGCTGGGATACATTGTGTGTGTTGCATTGATGCCTAAGGGCAGTCTTACTGAGAACGTCGCGTGGAGACTTATGATGGGGTCTACAGTCGTCGCTCCTGCGTTTGTATGCCTGCAAGTCTTTTTTGTGCCTGAGTCGCCTCGGTGGTACATCAAGAAAGGACACCACGACAAGGCATTTGCATCGCTGTTGAGACTCAGAAACTGCAAGCTCCAGGCAGCGCGAGACCTGTACTACATGGCCACGATGATTGCAATCAACGAGGAAATCAACCGGGGCCGAAACGTCGTGTGGGATGTGTTCAAGGTCGGCAGAAACCGCCGGGCATTCTACGCATCACAGGTTGTCATGTTTATGCAGCAGTTCTGCGGAGTCAACGTCATCGCATACTACTCGTCCAACATCTTTTTGCAAGCCGGTTTCTCGCAGTCTTCTGCACTACTCGCATCAATGGGCTTTGGTATCATCAACTTCCTCTTCGCGTTGCCGGCTGTGTTCACCATTGATACATTCGGACGGCGGTCGCTGGCTCTGTTTACGCTACCCTTTTTGGCCCTGTTCATGCTGTTCACCGGCATGTCGTTTTTTATTCCCTCCGACTCAAAGGCCCACATTGGCTGCATTGCACTCGGAATCTATTTATATGCCATGTTTTACTCTCCCGGCATGGGCCCCGTGCCGTTCACGTATTCTGCAGAAGCCTTTCCTCTGCACGTGCGTGACGTAGGCATGTCAATGGCCACAATTACCTTGTGGGGATTTAATTTTATTCTGTCACTAACCTGGCCTGCATTGTTAAGGAAACTGACTCCTCCAGGAGCGTTTGGATACTATGCCGCATGGAACGTTGTTGGATTCCTTTTGGTGTTCTTCTTGGTTCCTGAGACAAAGGGGTTGACATTAGAGGAACTGGATATGACATTCAGCGTCAAGACTAGCCATTTTGTGTCCTACCAAATCCAGAATATCCCCTGGGCTGTTAAAAAGGCATTAGGAAGGGACGTGTCTAATCGACCCAAGCTGTACGATGAGAGCCCTAAGTCTCATGAAGCTTCTAATCCAGATATGCTGTGAACGAAGAAAAACGTATATATATATATTTTATGTGTGAATGAATGAACGATATATTTTGACGAATCTCTTTTTCTTTTTCTTTCCTTTTCCTTTATCGTTTACATGGTCTTTTTTTTGCCGTTACCCCCTGAATCACGGCTAACTAAGCTTAAAATAGACATGTTTGGCTGACTTTCTGTAGGTAAACGCAAACATTGAGTTATTTAGATGCGAGAGGCAACGTCGGAATAATACTCGAACCACGGAGGAAAAAGAAAAAAAAAGAAATGACTAACAGATTCGACAACACATGACAAATTTCTTTCTCGTCAGCTCATCCATGAGAATCTTAAATTACCGTGTCCGGCAAAAGCCCTAACCTCCCCACGCTCCCCCCGGGTCAACTTTAACCCCGACATGTCAGATACATTTCGAAGTATGACCACCACCACTGTCACTACGAGACAAAGCTATGGTGGAAGGGGATTCTGGGATTGCACCCGATCAGGTCGATTCAGCTGATGGCAATGAAGGACTCAAGTTAAATGGCACGATACCGGGAGAGTATGACGCCGATCTGCGGCCATTCAATAAAATAACTCCGGCAAATCAATTAGACCAGCTTATTGTTAGTTCATCATCAACATCACCACCTCGAGGTCGGCACACCGCCGCCAGCAGCATTGCACCAGAAGCACATGAGGCCGATAACGAGGACAACTGGGAGGACGACGACCATAACAATGGCAATAATGATGAGCATGTTAATAATGAGCCTGTGAATGGGACTGTGAATGGGACTTGCACTGAACGCGACATTAATGAAGTGTCGGCGAAAAAGGGGGTAGTATGGGACGATGATAATAATTTGAACGATAACGACAATAATAATGATAATAATAATACTAATAATGGCAGCAGCAGTTGCACGACTGCAAAATCAATGTCACCTCGACGAAAACTACGCAAATTTAGAGCTAAGAGCGACATGGGAGGGTTTCTTGGCGAGCGACACTTGCGCAGGGCTAGATCCAGATCAGTGGACTTTGACGCAAATGCTTCATTAGCCGACACATCTCAGCATGCTGCTGATTCAGATATAGAGACTAGCCCCACGCGGTCGGGTGAGAATATTAGTACCAATAATAACAATACTACTACATACGTGCCCTCACCGAGCAAACAGAAGAAGAAAGTACTGGGGGCTTCTAGTATGAGTGAACTGTTCCAAACAGGTGGTGGTGCTGGTGGTAGCGGTGACCAGTCTGGCCCCGGAAGTGGGTTCAAGCGACGGTTGTCACAATTCAACGCCGATACACTGGGAAGCGGAATCTCGAGGAACTTGCGAAACATGAAGATGACGTTTACAAGACGCAGAAGGGAAGAAGTTAAGCCTGAAGAGCTCGATAAAAGCACTGAGCTTGTGGGTGAACTACTGGGAGCCATACCGGGAGCGATTATCCTAGCATCAGCTTTTCAACGCGATGAAAGAAACCAGCGGAAGGTTCCTATTTTACTAGAGCAGATTCGATTCTCGATATCGCAGGTTTCACGCAAACGGTTCAAGATTGATCTGGAATATGGGTCTGGCCCTGCTAGACTGTCGTGGTCAGTTATCAAGGACTACAAAGAAGTACAGATGCTGCATACGCGACTCAAAACTATGGATTTTCAGGTCAAGGTGTTTACCTCTTCCAAACGACGACTCAAGTTTCCCAAACTTCCCAAACTGGCCCAGCATCATCACCACAGACGCAATCTTACTAGAACGTTAAGCGGATTTGGCAGCGGGACCCCTCATCCGGTGACTTCGATGACTTCACTGAGTACTATTAGTAGTGGAGGTTCTAGTGCATCAGATGGGGATGAACCACATGAACAGTATGAGAGCGAAGGTAAGCTGACTCAATTTTTTTTCTTTTTTTTTTTTTCTTTCCCTTGATTCTTACTAACAAGACATCATTAACAATCTTACAAAATACTTCCAAGGTCTATTTATGATCTTCAGGTTCCGTGTCGAGGCAAATAAACTTTTGCAGTTCTTAGAATTATCCAACATGAGCATCCGACTTGCGCCCGAACAATCGTATCATGGCAAAGAAGGTATGCTTATTAATAGAGCGTCGGCTTCTGCACAAGGCTGGAAAGTAACTCACTGGAAACCTGCAGACATTAGCCAGATGGTGACTCGTCATACAAGTAAGTGGTTTATCGTGCGCCATAGTTATATCTTGTGTGTAGAAAATATGACAGCCACAAACATCCTCGAGGTATTCCTCGTGGACCCAGGGTTCAAGGTGAGCCAAAGCAAACACGGCCCGCTATCTTCAGATTCAAATGAAGAGGGCGGTTTGACTGACGAAAATGCTGAGATGGATCATGTTGAGAGATCTGGCGATTTGTCAAAAAGGGCGTACGGCTTTTTCTTTGAGATAGAAAACAATGAGCGTAAGCTGAAGCTGATGGCCAAGAGCGAAAAAGAAATTGACAGCTGGATCGAGAGTATCAACCATATGAAAGAGCAGACTGTGTACAGCCGTAAGAACCGGTTCAATAGCTTTGCCCCTGTGCGGTCAAACGTGTATGCTCAGTGGTTTGTAGACGGCCGCGATTACTTTTGGACAATTAGTGAAGCCATTGACATGGCGCGCGATGTTATTTACATCCACGACTGGTGGCTGTCTCCTGAACTATATCTCCGTCGCCCGCCTCAGGGCAACCAGCAATGGCGGATCGACAGACTATTAAAACGCAAGGCCGAGGAAGGAGTCAAGATCTTTGTCGTAGTCTACCGGAACTACCGAACAACTATTCCTATTGACTCGCTTTACACGAAGCACTCGCTTTTAGACCTGCATCCTAATATTTATGTAGTACGGTCTCCCAACCAGTTCATGCAGAATACCTTTTTCTGGGCCCATCACGAGAAAATATGCATTGTTGACCATACGATTGCCTTTGTTGGAGGCATTGACTTGTGCTTTGGCCGCTGGGACACTCCTGACCACGTGCTGTCCGACGATGCTCCTAATGCATTTGGGAGCGTTGATAAGGGAGATTTCCAAATGTGGCCTGGTAAAGACTATTCCAATCCTAGGGTCCAGGATTTCTCTGAGCTGGACCACCCTTACGACGACATGTACGATCGGACCAAAGTGCCTCGCATGCCGTGGCATGATGTCCACATGATGGTGGTGGGGCAGCCGGCGCGTGACCTGGCCCGCCATTTTGTGCAGCGATGGAATTACCTGTTGCGGCAAAAGCGACCTTCCCGGCTCACTCCGTTGCTAGTTCCGCCGCCTGATTTTACTGAAGATGAGATTCGGCACTTGAATCTGGCCGGCACGTGCGAAGTGCAGATTTTGCGTTCCGCAGGTAGTTGGTCTACAGGACTGAAAGAGCCTGAAACAAGTGTCCACAGCGCGTACTTGAAAGCTATTGAGTCGTCGAAACATTTCGTATACATTGAGAACCAATTCTTCATTACGTCGACCTCAATCGAGTCCACGAAGATTGAGAATAGAATAGGTGATGCACTTGTGGAGCGGATTATTCGCGCACACGAGAAAGGCGAATACTGGAAGGCGGTCATTGTGATTCCATTAATGCCAGGGTTTGAGAGTCAAGTGGATCTGCGCGAGGGTCAAAGCGTGCGAGTAATTATGCAGTGCCAGTACTTGAGTATATCCCGTGGAATGAACTCTATGTTTGCTCGGCTTGAGCAGGCTGGTATCCACCCTGATGACTATATTCATTTTTTCTCGTTGCGTAAATGGGGCAAAATTGGTCCGTCAAAAAAGTTGGTAACTGAACAGCTGTATGTCCATGCCAAGACAATGATTGTAGACGACCGTGTGGCAATTATTGGCAGTGCCAACATCAACGAAAGATCAATGCGGGGATCGCGTGACTCGGAAGTAGCAGCGTTTATTCGTGACGCTCATCAGTTAGAATCTACAATGGGTGGAGAGAAGTTTACTGTGTCCAAGTTTGCCCATACTTTACGGATGCGACTAATGCGAGAGCACCTTGGCGTAGATATTGATGTCGTTGATTATATTGAGAGGCGTCTGGAGCTCGAAAGAGAACAGGCCATGGCAGCGGCTGATGACCATACTAGTCAAAATCACAGTAATAACAATAATAATGACGGAGTGTCTTCTAGTAAAGATGCGCGAACTACCACGACGACCGAGACCGCTGCGCCTAACGAAGCCCAGGAAGATTTCATGTCTCCATACAGCGAGATCTATAGTTTCAACCACTGTGCCGGTATAGACAATGTGGGTCTGCGAGAGAAGAAGGCGTTTAGCATGGACCCGCGGGTACAGAATAACCCGCGACATAAGTTGGACGTGGCTGGTCTAGGGACTGATGGATGGAAGAAGGGAAGTAAGACTAATACTGCTCGAAGTAATGACAGAATGAGTGCTGATACCGCTAATGGCTCCACGATTGATGGCAACGCAGAACCGAGAAATGAGAAGCCCAAAGAGCCAACTGCCACTGGAAATGGAGCCGCGGCAGCAGCGACGAGTGGTAGTTCGACTGATGCTAATGGCTCTATTCACTCTACTACCGATACGTCTAGCTGCAGTATGTCGGCTGGTCTGCCTGATACGGAAGAGCTCGATAGGATTTGGGCGCAAGAAGCTACCGATGACATATACGAGTTCAAGCAACGCGTATACGACAGAATTACTAATTTTAAAGATGAGGGCACTGCCTCGAGCGGCAGCGGCGGCACTACTACTGGAAGCAGCGCCACTAATGGCAACAGTCAATTTAGAGATCAGCTGGTTGACCCTTTCGGATTCGAGGATCCGTTGGATGAGAATTTCTATTATGGCGCATGGTTGAGTATAGCAAACAGGAATACTGAGCTGTTCCGCGAAGTGTTCAGATGTCAGCCTGACAACGAGGTGACTACATGGAAAGAGTATAAAGAATGGGTATCGTACGGCGAGAAATTCTCTACCGAACAAGACAAGGCTGCTCATATGCCACTTAGTTCTCCTGAAGCTACTATGCGCGCTCACTCTCCGTTGCATATAGCTGGCGATAGTGGGGATAACGAGAACACTGAAACGAGCAACGCGAACAGCACTGGCACAACAACAACAACAACAACAACAGCAGCAGATGAGACATCTGCTGACAGCTCTGCACCAACTGGCCAGACTACTACGCAATCGGGCAGTCATGATCATGGTCCCAGTGTGGACAGCAGCGGTCGTGTCTCTGGTGGCGGCACCGCTGCTGTCGGGCAGCGTCGGAGATTAATGTCACGAGCTTCGCGACGTGTGTTTTCGCTTGATCACGTATACGATGCTTTTACTGCCGAACAGAAGCTGCAAGGAATTCAAGGCCATTTAGTAGTATTTCCTGGTGACTGGCTGTATCGAGAATTGGAAGCTGGTAATTGGTTTTATAATATCGACCGAATCCCGCCATTGGAAATTTATGACTGATTGGTTACCACTATTAAGCACGATTTGTATTTATATTGTATGTGTTAAACTGATGAATCGTCGAGGCTCTGTGCTCTGAGTTCCAAATTCGGTTGGCGCCTGAGCCCAATTATAGTAATAAACAAACAGATAGACATGATGCGAACAGAAAGGGCATCGCAAAAAATCCAGAGTTAACTCTCATATGTATTATTTAATTCATTGTTTCCAGTTTTTTTTTCGTATACTTTCTCGATCTCTGGAAATTCTAGTCAGGATACTACACCCCGACAATGATTTTGATTATTTTCTCAAAATTCAAAAAACAAATATCTAAGACAATTTAACTGCACCTGTATATAACTGGCACAGGTCATATTTCTATAACTAGTGCAATGACCTCGTATCTAGCCTGTACATGTTATACTCGCCTTTCTGAAGGGACCTAATATAGATATAATCATCTCCACATACAGTAGGCAGAAATTTCTCTTCGTACTCACGCGTGTGCATCTCTGACAACTTAAGCTTCTTTTCACGGAAAACAAATTCTAGTGCAGGCGGCCGAACATCAACAATTTTGTAGCGATCCTTCTCACGATGTGGACAACAAACAAGAAACATATTGGCTTTGAACGGGCTAGCCATATAAAGCTCGCCCAAAGACATTTTAAAATATGGCACAATAAGCGATAATTTGCCAACGTCCAAAGAAACAGCAATATGAGATTCAGTGCTTGGCTGTGCGACATGTTTCATTGACAAAAATCGCGTATATGTTGGCACTGCGTTTCGAGAAGGAATACAAAAAATGATGTTTCTGCCTCCAAACCATTGCCTTTTTGGTAACGGGTAGTAGTCCGGTGCCACAAATGGGCGAAATTCATTGGTACGCACAGGACAACTTTGTCCCGTATCTACCAGCGTGGTCAATTTGTTTGCAACAATATAACTGAAGTATTCAAATAGGCGGGACATATCTATGGTGCTGTGGCTTGTTTCAAGATATTCAGCATTTCCGATGATAAGGAACTTCGCAGTATCCTTCCAACATGTGACCAGCAGCACTCCATACTTCGAGTAGATCATTGAAACAGATTTGAAATGACCATTTACTACCTCATATTGGGAGACTTCTTGGCATTTCCAGGTGATATAGATGTCAAATCTTTTGTTATTCGAGACATCTATTGTCCGAATTAGGATATTATCTGACAGTCCGTCGGCTGGGTCCGTCCTGTCGCTACCACTCGCTAGACTTATGTATTTATAAGGAACCTTCTGTGCTGCACTCTCATCGTATTCTGCCCAATAACCCAGATTAGTCGTACACAGTGCATCGCTTGGTACTGAAATATCTACTATAAACGGACGCTCAAACCACCTATGATCATTGAAGTCATGGGGACTATAACGCAACTTTCTTATAATGCTAAGTTCACCTTGAAGAGGATTATATCTATCAACGAGACCTGTGTCGTGGTTGTCTTTAATCCCCCAACACCAATTGCCATCATGGAGATAAGGAAACCGGCATTTAACGCAGACGTACAACTGGGGATCTACTTTTATATATCTTAGAGATAAGAAGCATCACATTTTGTTCTCAAACCTCTCACAATAAGGTGATTCCCACCGCTTTATAAAGATTAATGATAACAAGCCTCGACTGCGGCCAATTAATTCCCGAGGTGACGAACCACCCAGGGAAACTTTCTCGCTGATAATACGCGCAAACTTTGACTCAAATTTATCAATGCGACATACGTGTCTGAATTGCCTGGTAGCTTGGCGGGCATGCATATAATCTGGGCATGCATCTATATAACTAATAACTATCTGAATAATTTCATTCGGCAGTGCCATTTTTTCAGGATCCTTATTATGCGTCTGTGCCAGTAAAGTTGACACCCTACTCAGTATTTAATAGTTTCCAGAAAAGGAAGACGGGGTTATATCTACGGCCTGACATTGTCCGCAACTTCTGACTTTTTATAATTTCCTAATTTAGCTTGAAACTTTTGGTGATTGATGAATGATTTGTTGTACTGACAGAACAAGATGTCGCGCCGTCAAGAAGCAAAATAACGCCTGTGCTTTCTTGAAGCAAGTGCAGCCTGCCGCCGGACCAATATCGTTTTCGATGACAGCGCCACGTCTTAGCCGATATCTTGACTATCTAGCCCCGCTTGGCATTTTCCTGCCGACACTCTTAAGCCAACAAGCGACGTATGTGAACCCAGTAAATAGTTACAATTTTGCCTGACGTTCATATACTCACCTTCAAGGGCGGATGACGTTACGAATAAACACCAAACCATAATTGGCAGGAACAACAATAAAATGTCATAGCACTTTCAGTCTTGTTCGGTCTATCAAGTTCGTAGTTTCCGATGATGAGTGTGAATTTGCTAATAAGCATTCGGTCTACTGACAGACTGCAACAGCTGCAATATCTAGATATGTAGATTCAGCAAAAACTAGATTGAATTCGTCCACATCATAGATTGTGTCTATTTCTTCATTATAAACTACCATACTACTAATATTGGTAGTTTACTTGGGGAAGTTCCATGTCGACTATTTCCCAAGGATAATTAAGTTCTCAGGCATGGCGCGGAGATTGGGGCAAGGGTAGCTGTCAAAATAAGCTTATATTTAAGTGTTCCCCTGTATTAGTCATAACCCTGCTGTCACCTCAACATTGTCAGCTTTAGTAGTTTTAGTATTCACTGTATAGGATTATCCTACTCTATCAGGGGATCTTATTATTGGGCAGATTTTTATATCATAAAACTTTTTATTTCGTTATTCGTAAAACACGCATATGCGTTCAGTGTCAGGTAATTCAAATAAATATGCGGTGTAAGAAAAAAAAAAAAAAAATTTCTCTTCCGTTCCTTTTAACACCAGAACTTGAAAATTCTATACCAAATTGGACGAGATTTAAGATACTCTTTCTCTTCTTTAAGCTCCTGTTGAAGTAAATCAACATCCACATCACGTCGTCCGGTCATAATATCAATCTTATCCAAGGTCATAAATGGCGGTCGCTTCCAAACCTTCCAGATAACATAAAAGACAATCGCAATTGGAGCAGCCAAGAAATTTTGGAAAAAGCTGACAACATTTGCCGGTTCGCCAATCGGGAACAATGCAACCCAAAATTGAGCAATTAACACAAGAACATTAAGGATGACTCCGAAGTAAGATCCCAAAACGCCGGCTTGAGACTTGAAAGGAATCTCATCCAATGAACGACCATGATATTTCATGGCTTGACGGAATCGAATGTGGCAGACGCAAATAGATGCCCAAGTGAAAATTGCAGACAATCCGCACAATGCCATAAGCCATTCGAATACTACAGCTTCTTGAGAAGATGCAGAAGCGAAACATAAAAGTCCGACAATAAGAGATACAACAATACCTCCCAAGGGTCGTCCTTTTCTGTCAATGTATCCTAACCACTTAGGACCAAGACCTTGCGCGGAAAGGGATGCCAGTGTACGAGAGCTTCCGTAAACAGCCGCATTACCAACAGACAAAACAGCGATCATAATGACCACATTGATAACTGATGGCAGGCCCTTGATACCTGCATCGACGATAGAAATGACAAATGGCGATGCACTGGCATTAGAGCTTCCAAGCAACCGATCGTCGGTATAAGGAACCAGCAATCCTACCAAGGTCAAACAGACAACATAGAACAAAATAATTCTCCAGAACACCTGCTTAGTTGCAGAGGGAAGATTCTTTCTAGGGTTCTTGGTTTCCGCAGCTGCAAGACCAACAAACTCAGTGCCGGTGAATGCGAAAGCGGCAGTGACAAATGATGCACAAACTCCTTTGAATCCGTGGGCAAACGCACCCGGGTGGTGCCAGTACTTGCCTCCAATGTATCCACCTTGAGGACCACCGCCACAGTTAAGGATAATACCCAAAATAATGTATCCAAGAACTGCAACGACTTTGATCATGGAGAAGAGACACTCAGCTTCACCATAGCCTTTGACGCCAAACAAGTTAATAACCATAACGACAACATAGAAAATGCATACCCATGCAGCGTTGTTAACACCTGGATTCCAATAGTCAATCGTAATAGTCGCAGCGACCAGCTCCAACGGGAACGTAACTAACCACTGAACGCCGTAATTCCAGCCCATGGCGAAGCCCCAGGCAGGGTCAATAAATCTTGAGGAATAGGCGCAGAAAGCACCAGCGACGGGGAAAAGAACAGCTAATTCACCAAGAGCGTGAACTGTGCAGTAAAGCATCATACCTATTAAAGAGTATCCAATAAGCATACCAGCCGGGCCACCAATCGATAACACTTTTCCAGAACCAACAAACAAACCAGTACCAATAGCACCACCAATGGCAATCATTTGCAAATGACGGCTTTTTAATGACTTGGATAATGGAGAGTTTGCAGTAGCTAACGCTGCCTTCTCGACTTCGGTCAGATTAGCGTCGTCATATTGACTGAGATCAGCAGGCTTGAAAGAGTCCTTAAAATTTTGCCATTTTGACTGGTCGAGCTTTTCAACAGATCCTACGCTCGCTTCGCACGACTCGACCTCAATGGATGGCTTGTCAATATTCTTCTCAAGGTCGTGATCATGCGACATGTTTGACAAGAATGTTAAAAAAAAAAGTTTTCGGGGTTGTGTGTGTGTGTGTGTTTTTTTTCACTTTTGCTAGATTAGTAGCAGAAGGTTATTAGATTTCTTGATTCTAAAAGCCAAATTAAATAGTCCTCGATACCCCGCAGAAGCTAATTTATTTTGCTTGATCCTCGAGGAATTATCTCCAGAAAAACAATATTTGCTTTTTTCCTTTCAGCCTGCTGATTTCCAATTTGAAACCTGTTGTTACCTGATATCGAAAAAGATCCCTGCTTTTCTGATACACGGATTCGCTGACACAGGACTATCGGTCATCACGGGCCACTAAAGCTTGGTATAATTACTTTACTTTTTTCTATATTTCATTGAAGGAATGCGGGGTATTAACGTGCCTCATTAATTAGCAAACAATAGAAAAAGCAATGACTTGGTTTCTCATGCCATCGGCAATTTTTTTCTTCTATAAAAAAAAACATCGTACTAATGAAAAAAACTGCGCTTGCATATTGTTTCCTCGACTATACTTTACACAATTAGTCATTCCGTTGCCCTAACGTCCGCTGGTAAATATTTATGCGGACCATGAAACCTTATCTTGGTCGCGGGGGATTGGTGGGATGCTGTATATACCACTGACGTGGTTGGTAGGCATCCGACAAAAGAGAGCAAAAAAAGAAATTAAACATTATAAATCTGGCGCCGCAGGTTGCGCCGCAAGCTACGTTCACAAATGGTCGACAAAAAAACAAAGTCGTATATCTGAACAATTCGACTTCGCGTTCAATTAGTTCAAGTGGCAATCAATATATTCGTTGCTTGTATCAAGAGATTTTCATCGCCGGGTTTAACAAGTTTGTAGTTTCTATGGACACCCATAAACGTAACTTGAACGTCACTTGCGGCGCAAGCTGCGGGGACCCTCCTCTCTTTCTGTTAAATGCCGGCGGCGGCCCCGCTAATACAGCCTACACTGCTGCAACGCCGATTGAGTTAGGTCTGAAAAGAACTGTGGGCCGCCAAGCAAACTAAAAGGTGGCGGAAGGGTCCGTGTAACAGGCTGAAAAACCCCTGTTAACTTAATCGCAAGCCTGAAAGAGTGAAATACAAAAAAAAGCGGATATGTAATCGTATTTAAGTATTGTTACTTACTAGTTGTCATTACTATTAGTTAACAGCTTAGTAGCCTAGTCGCATAAATATAAAACCACTGATCGCGATTGTCGTTGTTGTTACCGTTGTCCAATATAATTCCTTTTTCTTAAGCTTATCATTACGGAAGTCATGTGACGTCGGCACGGCGTTGTCAAACTCCGTCAGCCCTGCGTTATATTTACATTACGTACGCACGGCGGCGGCGGTTAGGTGAAGAGAGCTAGGCCAAGCGAGCTAACAGTGACAGATACACTCGTCAGCCCTGCGTCATATAATGTGTATATGATGCTCATGCATGATGCCAAGTGGCCAGCTTGGCGAAGTGCTGCTGCGATCGTCGTCTTTATTGATATGCCTACCCTGCTCTGCATTGGCGCCCCGGGTGTCGCGCTCTGTGCACTGTGACATACGTCACTGCAGCCATTCTATCCGCGAATCCCCGCGCTAACCTTGCGAAAGCATGCCATAGCGTGGAAATAGCCACTGAGAAGCTAGCGGTACTGTGCCGAGAATTGAGATCCAGCTGTATCTAGATGTGCCAAGTCACATCTGCAGATCTGGCATAATGACCTCGTATCCAGTTTATACATACAGTAACCTTTCTGGCGCGAGTTAACGTGATTATAATCAGCTTCACATAAAAAGCCGGTAGAGAACCAAATTCGCTTATATGTATTTTCGCCAATTTAAGTTTCTTTTCGAAATTCTAGAGCAGTAAGGCGAACATCAAAAATTTTAGAGCCGATCCTTGTCACAAGCAAAAAAGAAGAGCCATGTCGTCATCGAATGCGCCAACCATTATAAAGCTCTCCAAAGGACTTTTTAAGATCTACCCCAACACACGCTGAATTATCAACATCCAAACGAACAGCAGTATGAGATTCAATGGCTCACCGTTCAGCAAGCATCACTGACAAGATGTTGCCTATCTGTCTGAATGCTATTTCGAGAAAGGATGTGAAAAGTAATATTTCTGTTCCATCTAGTGACAAGACATTCATCATACTCGCCGTAATCCCCAATACCAATTGCTCCTACGCAGATTAGGCAACCTGCGCTGGATGTTGAGGTTAAACTCGGATTGCACTTTTATATATCCAGAAGATACGAAATAATACATTGTGTAACAAAATCTCACACAATACGGCGACTCCCACCGTTTTACAAATCACAGTGACCACAGGCCTCTGCTGCTGCCAATTAATTCAGAAAATGATGAATCGCCCTGGGAGATTTTTTTTGACTATGCGGGCAAATTTGGTTTAATATTTATCTATCTGACATATGTTTCTGAATTGTCGGGTAGTTCGAGGGAAATGCATGTAATCGCCCAATATCCTGTGTAGCTCACAATAATTTGAATAATCTCATTCGGCGGTACCATTTTTCCGGTATTCTCATTAGCTGGCCGACACCTGTTTTTGCGAATTTGAGTGACCCATAACAGTGGGAATCTCGTTAATCCATTCATGTGCGTCACTAATTAGATGACGAGGCATTTGGCTACCCTAAGAGCATAAACCTTGGCTTAATATTAACAGGGTTGTTCTTGTAATATTTTTTCTTTCCTTTCTCGTGCGTGCGTTATATGGATTTAGCTTATCTCGACCCATCTGAGAAGGAATATTACTATGACTGAAAGTACACCTTCGAATCCACGATTTACTTGTTATCGCGTATGGGATACTGCAGGCTCACCGCCGGATACGCAGATTTTGGTAATGTATGCATTGAGTATAAAGGCAGGGCAATCCTTGGATTCCTGCAACTATCACGTGTAGTTTCCAAGTTTCTTATCAGACTGAGGACTGTTTGAACGATCCAGGTTTCAATTCCTATCCCAATGTCATAAGCAAATTTCAGTCTTACAATGAAATAAAAAAAATGGAATCATTGATAAAGGCATTTCTGAAGGAATTAGAAATTGTCGGCAACCTGACATTGAAGGAGTCCTTGCCGTTTCAGTCGGATTTTGTTACGACGTGATGATAACACACGCAATTGCCTGCTTCTGCAAACTAAAAGATTACTCGGGAAAATTGTAATGTATTACTGTCCCGAAGAATGGCTACCAAAAATTCCTACATGGCTTCCCCAGTTACAACGAGCTTAAAGCATTGCGGTACATTCAGCCAACGCTATTTGTAAAGTCCTGGTAAACTTGGATTTTCCGAAAAATGCATCATTTACTATGCTAATGGCACTTGCACTGTACTACACATCTGTTAACATGGAGCAATTATCAGAAACAAGTGCAACCGAAGATCCATTAAAATGTAAAGATTGCAATGGTGACAGAGTATTTATGCAGCAACATTTCCGTATGGTACGCATTATTTCGAACCGTCCAGGTTGAGTTTGGGACCTCGACGTAGAGAGTTTAGAACAAAGCGCCCTATGTTTGGAGGCTCTCCCAAATTGCGTTAATACCTTCACAGAGAGTTTCGCGGAGAACGTAGATGATGATAACGCAAAAATTGAGGCAGCTGTAAGCTTTATGCGGAGCCTTCAGCGAATAGATTATTCTATCCCTCTTCCGTTATCAAGTCGCTACTGGACGTGGCACAAACAGATACGCATGTCGTTTTTGTGCAAATCGGAAAGTTCAGGTTTTTAAGGACGAGCTGCCTCTGTTTCATGTCAAGTCAGCCATGCAAACTGTGCGACAAATTCCAGAAATTCAAGCGAAACTGAAGAACAAAGGTTTACGAGGAAAGACTAAGAAATGAAAATGCTGCATGTCCAAGTAGCCGAAAACCCGCGAGAAATAGAAGACATGAGAGGCTCAAAAGAGAGCCCCAATGACAAAAAAGAAAACGATCTTGCATGGGAATGAACGAATAAGCAAGTTAATTATTTAATAGGTGAATAAATAAATAAAGTAAATGAGAATGGCTGAAGTGGCTGATTTATAAGTCATCTCGTCCAGCCCCTGCAAGATCCGATGGCTGTTAACGACCCTGCTAGAATTGTTCATTGTCTCGGATCCAACGTGTTCCAGCGTAATACTAACAAGATTCGACTATTAAATGGATGGGCCATTGGCCATGTGAGTCATTTCGTGTTCTACACATCAGTAGTGTGAATTAAGGTTTTATCTTATCTCATAGCTGGCTCTTTTGCGTTATTCCTTACAACACATACGCATTTATGCGTAGCGTCGCCAAGTCCCGCTAATAGCTTTTGCCCATCTGTGCAGAGTGTGTCGCTTGGCACAGAAATATGTGACTGTTTCAAGCGCTCCTTCAAAGGACCAGTTATCCTTTCAATAAGAGACAGCCAACTCAAATAATTTTATTAGCTGAACATTTTTTTTATGTTGCTCGTTTTCTCCCTTTTTTTCTATTTTTCTTTGTTTTTCTGATTTTTCTGACCTCAAATGCGTTTAGATTTGTCGACGCCTTGCGTTGCGTCAACAAGGTCATTCACATAAGCAGACATGGCAGTGTCGATTGACAAATTTTTAATTGCGCTTGCGGCTTCGACTACGAGCCACTATGGATTATCTGTACTATCCCAGATGTACTGCTATCGCTTTTTTCTAACATAGAATGCGCTTTGCAAGGTTTATTAATACGCCTCGATGTCGCGTCAAAATGAGAGTAAGGGAAAACGATTGATGAGCGACATATATAACTGGCCTTGTTAATTGATAAGAAAAAAACTATTTTTTATTGTTAAATAATACTAATAATAATAAGAACTCTGCAATCATTAATTGTTGTCGTTGTCAATGTTAAGCTTAGCCTGGGCGTCACCACTCAGCACATCATATTGGTACTTGTGGCCGCAAAGGTGCATATACACCATTGGAATCGTTGCAAGGGCCATCATTCCTGACATCAATCCTACAGCTCCTGACAATCCTAAGTTAGTGTACATAGGAACAAAGAAAAATGGCGCAACAAATCCCCAAATTTGACGGTATTGGTGAACACAGTTAGTGACTACTCCCGAGTTAGCTACTCCCATCTTGTCAATAGCATAGGTAATTACTACTGCAGCAAGAATCTGGTTTCCAACATTAGCAATGGCCATTCCAATATCAGGAACAATCGTCCAGTGGTTTAGCTTACCCTTTTGGAGCATAATACCGTATACGAGAGTACCACAGATTGCGAGCCCGAGTCCAAGATATCCCATCCAAAGTCTGAATTCCGGACGGAATTTATCGCCAAGTGCTCGTCTTCTTCTGTTCACGATAAAGTCACTGAATGGTCCTCCAATCTGATCTCCAATAGTCAAACCAATCATCATGGCAAGGTATTGAAGTCCGACCTGCTGTGCGTTAAGACCATAAATTTCTGTGTAAAACTTGGGCAAAATAATAGTGATACCGGGACTGGTCAAAGTGTTAGCCATGCCGTGAGCCATGAATGCAGCGAATACTGGAAGATACTTGGCCCACAAGTAGGGTTCAACAATCTCGTACATGTTAAACTTGGCCTTGTTGATACGGCGGATTTTAAGAAATTGATTAGCAAAGCCATGTGGAGTGTCAACTACTCCGTGCTTTCTAGGATAGAGGGTCTCAGGACAGCAAAAAAGTGCAACTAAAAACGATGTGCCGCTGACGATCAGCAATAGCCAGAATGACCATCTCCAAGAGCCAGTGTGGTACAAAGTAATACCTCCAAGCAAGGCTCCAATTGCTGGTCCTGTTGTCTGAGCCAAACACCAAAGACCGACTTTCTTACCTCTGTCCTTAGCAAAGAAAGTTTCACCAATAGTAGAGCCTCCAATTGCAAGAGTGGGGCCATGGAAGATACCGCTGAAGATACGCATAGTCATAAGAGCGCCGTAGCTGTTGGTGAAGCCACTAGCAAGAGCAAAGATTGATGCCAAAAACGTTGATACGAGCCATACTGGTCTTCGACCGTATCTGTTGGAAAGAGCTCTCCAGAAGATGGTCGGCACACCAAGGAAGATAATAGGAACAGTAGGCAAATATGTGCACTTGGTAAAGGAAACATTAAATTCTTCGGAAATCATCATCAGAGATGGAATACATGTGGTACACATCAACATACCGCCCAGTGCCTGCAAAGCAACTCCAAACAAGTTCAAGTTCTTTTTCCATGATGGCCAATTCAGTGGGTCACCTGGGTCCTCAGAGGGCAAAGGATCAAGCTCCAATGTTCCGTGTCTCTTTAATAAATATTCTCGGTGTGAGTCTGAAATTTGCAAGGTCTTTTCATGGCCACCCAAGTCCGAGGAAACTGACTCCTCTCTCCATTCCACCTGGTCCTTCCGGTCCTCAATGCCATTCTCCAGGTGGTCTGGAGTCACAGCCTTGGGTTCAGTCATTGGTATAATTATTGTTGTTGTTGTTCTTTGAATTCTAATGATGAAGAAAAAAAAAAGAACCAAACTATTTCTTGGATTTTTATAATTCTCATTTCATTCGTCACCCCGCAATATTTCTCGCATTTCTAAAGGCGCTACCCCCCAAATCTTGGCTGCCCCTCTGTGGGGTATAGTATTGTTTTTACCAACCACCTTTGCCGGCGTGAGGCTGGTCCTTATCCTTATCAAGATACATCTCCTACATCTCCGGCCGCATCACCTAAGATTTTCCAACACCTTATGCGGCTACCCTGCCGTTGTGGCACTTGTTAACGTTATCCACTATGCCACCCAAATCCATCGACCCCTCGGACTCAGGGCGGCGTCGGCTACTGCGTCCGCACCGCTTGGGTTCTATGACCCAGATTTTCTGCCACGAAAACTGCTAAAATTTACAAAATAATTTACATCATACCTACAGCATTTTTTTGAGATATTCTCATCACAAACCTCTAACAGAAACTGCAAGTTTGCCTTATGCAATGCCCATCCATTGTTTTTTCGGCCTCTGTTTCGCGCATACAGCGGTTAGGTTTAAGAAAACTAACAGAATCTTTCCTATTTGACACGGAAGGGTAAATATGTGGCTTTGCGATAACGCATGGTTGTCAGCTTCGCCGTGCCCATAATTTTTTTAATTACTAATGCGTCGTTTTTCCTAGTTGAGTTGCTCCGTCATCCCTCAACACCTGTTGTATGATGACCCGAACTGGCGGGGCTCAATTCTCGGCCTTGCCTCAATTACGCTCTTTAGAGTTAAATCTTTTGCGGGGCAATGTGGGGCAGTTGCCCATCGGATTATAATAATGACACGATGCTATTCAGCATGCCATCTTAAGCGGCCATCTATACCCCGCATCAACTAACTAAATTTGTCTGTGGAAAAGACGAAAAGTAATAATAATAAAAAAAAAAAAGTTGAGAAATGACAAGAATGGAGAATTGGAGTAAATAGAACGACAAAAGGGGCGGGTTTTTTTCCTTTTTTAAAAAAAAAAAATAAATAATATTTTTGTTTGCTTATTTTTTAAAATGGGTACGCTCAGCCAACAATATGTAAACAAAAACACCGTAACTTGTTTTCAAATGAGCAGCATCAGCAAGCAGTTTTTAGGACAAGCCGTAAAACGCTGTAAAGTCACCAGCTAGAAAGCTGTACCGTGACCACTCAGTAATTTTTGGAAAAGCTGCCCCGGGCCACGCGTGCCTATTGCAGTTCTCCTACCTATAGGATTGGTCAAGTAAAGCATCGGCTGTCCTGCCAGTAATATCGCTTAGCAGAAATGTGGCACCTAGATGCGGTTATGCTCGGAAAGCATGTGGCAGCTTCAGCTGCGATGTGACCCGGTGCCACATGATTCGACGCCCGGGCCGATATACCAATATTTTTCCGTTGACTGCGCAGTCCCCCGAAGAAGACAACAATGCGTCTTTTACACGGGGATTTACGGACCACAATGGCAAAAATATTGTTTTCTTTTCTGACAGTCATCTTCCTGGTTTCTTTGGCCCTTCTTCGGCCGAGGCAAAAACAATAACAAGATACTCTTCTCAAGAGCTCTAAGTTTTTTTGCATTCCCCCCTGCCACTCAGTGAGGCAATGCCTTCGCACGTTCGATTATTAATGTAGTGCTCACGCGTTGAAACAAAAACGGAACTATTTTCTTCCCTCACAGTCATTGAGAGAAACCTGTACAAAATACATCACATTAGACGTCATATCGCAGTCTGACCTGTGCTTGTGGCTTTCTGCGTTACGTCTGCAACATCTATTTGGTTTTGTGTCTCTTGCTCCTCCTCTATTCGCGCAGCCACACGGAGGACCATTTCTTTTTTAGCCTTTTTTTTTTTGTCTCTTTCGTTTTTTTAAAAAAAGGGGGCGTCAAAAAAAAAAAAAACCGTATTAACTTTATTTTTTTCTATCAACTCTCCCTGCAGGCCGTACTTTAAATTATTTGTCAGCTGAATAATTGGCAAGCTTCAGAAAATCATCCAGCCGCCGTGACAACCACTACCACCACTACCACTACATCCCCCCTTAGTACACCAGCAACAACAACAACAACAACAGTAACGGTCCTTTCTTGTTTCCCATGGGTCTGCTATCTCTAGGTACCCCACTTAAATGGTGTGATGTTAAACAATACACTGATCATGTCAGAACTCACGGCATTGAACAGCTGATAAACATCTACAACGCAAACAAAAATATCAAAAATAAGTCCTTGCTATGGGGTGATGAGTTGGAATACATGGTGGTAGATTTCGACGCGGTTCACAATATTGCCAAACTATCGTTGAGACAGTCCGAGATTTTGGAGCTTTTGGCGACCACTGTCGATGATTCTACTAACGTATCGTTCCATCCCGAGTACGGCAGATACATGCTGGAAGCAACCCCTGCCAGACCATTCACGGGCGAGTTCTCTGATTTGCTGAAAATCGAATCAAACATGGCACTCAGACGCACGGTCGCGCAAGATCACATGACCAAGGACTCGGAAGTTCCACTAACGTTAACTTCCTATCCGATGCTGGGAGCACCCAACCAGGTATTCACCGACCCTTATCATGAACCTACAGGTCCTGCCGCGCAGTCGCTGTTTTTGCCCGACGAATTGATTAACAAGCACGCGAGGTTCCCGACCTTGACGGCAAACATTAGGTCTCGTCGCGGCAAGAAAGTCGCCATTAACGTCCCCATCTTTAAAGATGTAAACACTCCTAGTCCATTTTTGGACTACTCGGAGCAAGTTGAAGACGCCAAAGTCGACTCAATTTACATGGACGCCATGGGCTTTGGAATGGGCTGCTGCTGCTTGCAATTGACTTTCCAGGCGACAGACATTGACGAAGCAAGAAACTTATATGACCAGTTAGTGCCGCTAGCTCCAATTATGTTGGCACTGACTGCGGCGTCACCTGCATATAGGGGGTACCTGTCTGACCAGGACGCGAGATGGAACGTAATTGCTGGCTCTGTTGACGACAGAACTGATGAGGAGAGGGGCGTGGTGGCCGCCGCCGACAAGAAGGAGACGGAGACTGCGTCGTCTTCTGCATGTTCTTCAGATAACGGCTACTTGCCGCCCTCTGCGTACAACTCAGCTACTCGCATTCCAAAATCTCGTTACGATTCAATTGACTGCTACATCTCCAATACCAATGAAACCTTAAGTAATGACCCGTCGTTATACAACGACTCCGAGCTGGTAATCAACAAAAAAGTCAAGCAGCGTCTGCTGGATGCAGGATTTGACGAGTTCTTGGCAAACCATTTCGCGCATCTATTTATACGAGACCCGCTGGTGATTTTCGAGGAGCTCGTAGACCAGGATGATACGAAAGATACAGACCATTTTGAGAATATTCAGTCAACCAACTGGCAGACTATAAGGTTCAAGCCGCCGCCGCCGTCGTCAGATGACGGCAGCGACACCGTCGGCTGGAGGGTAGAGTTCCGCCCCATGGAGGTTCAGATTACTGACTTTGAAAATGCTGCCTTTAGCATATTCATTGTGCTCGTTACCCGGGTGATTTTGTCTTATAACTTGAACTTTTATATCCCCATTTCAAAAGTTGACGAGAACATGAAGACGGCTCATGCCCGCGATGCTGTGTCCAAAAACAAGTTCTGGTTCCGCACAAACATCCTGTCTTCTGACACCGGCCCCGGAGTTTATAAAGGCTTGACTGTCAACGAGATTATAAATGGCTGCGATGAGTTTATGGGCTTAATACCTTTAGTTCGCCGGTACTTGGAGTCGATGAACGTTGATCTGGACGTTCTGTGCCAGTTGGAGGACTATCTTTCGCTTGTATCAAGACGCGCCAACGGAGACCTGTGCACTGCTGCCACCTATATCCGTCAGTTTATTTTGAGCCATCCTGACTATACTCACGATTCAAAGATATCTCAACGAGTTAATTATGATTTAATGTGTAATTTACGCAACTTAACCGAGGGCCACGGATGGAATGAAGGTCTTGCTGCCAAGTTTTTGGGCAAGCTGAAAAAATAGACTCAAGATAGACAGAGAAAGAATAATACATGCATAATAATAGATTCAAGCTTTAACATTTGTGTTTGTCATTTACTTCTGTTATATATCTCATCTTATTTAACAGTAAACTGCAAATTACCTTGGTAATTCAATCTTGTATACCACTTGCCTATTTGGGCCCAGTTCGACTTAGCATCTCCCTTAACCTTAAATCTCCCATCTCATGCGGCTACCCTTCTCTTTTTTTTAAATAAAACCTGACTGACAACTCGGACGACGTTTGTCAACCTTAAATATTGGTTAATGGATCGACATGAAGAATACGTCACTCGGGCAGTGATCAATAGAAAACGTCAAATTGGCCACGTTTCAATAACTGCTTGTGATGATGATGGCGATGGCGACGATGTGCCCAACGGATTTAATACTACTAGTACTACTAACGGAACAATGAACAACAAGCCAGAATTGATGATGATCAATCCCTCTCCGTCATTTGTCGCTCCTACCACCAGCAATTTCAACATTTTTATAGAACGATTGCTTCTTTGCACACCTTTATTCTTTGTCCTGTGTGCCAGATTATTCATTTACCCGGGCGCTCTTTTCTCATGGCTGCTAGTTTCAGCAGTCTGTTGGTGGAGATTTGGTGGTGCCAGTAATGGCAATGCTGGCATCGCCAGCGGCGACTTGTACGTCTGGGTTATGCCAGTGCTATCGGTGCTGGCGTTCTTCACTACTGGCGACAATCACGGCTTTGATGCAAGTGCCATCATCGTCGACCTATGGGTCAATCTATGCTTGTCATGGACGGCATTAGGCGTGTCAAAATCTTTCAATGCAGTAGCAGATGGCATACTGTACGACATAATGGTGGCTAGAAAGTCACGGCTATGGGGCGCTGCATGCGGCCACTACGGCTCCACGGGCCCGCTGGTTCTGCCTGTAGACCTGCACTTGACTGTGTGCCAGGTTCTGGAGTATTTGTGTGATACCTCTTTGGGACCCACTGAGTTGAGATTGCTGTCCGTTCTGATATGCAACCTCGCGTTCCACGATTGGGCTGCGACAGAAACCAGCGTGTACATCAGATCTGGTCTGGTTTGTGCATACCTAGCTGGCCTATGCTGCGCGCCGTTTATAGAGCGAATCGCTGCAATCTCAAGAATCATTGGCAAACACAAGCGTCCTAAAGATTCGGACGAGATCAAATTGCGATGGGCAAAAATTGCTCTGCTGGCGTTTGCCGCATGTTTTCTAGCCTATTTCAAGATGTTCTTAAAGCTGTCACCTTCAGTTACTACAACCTCTACCTCCTCTTCAAGAACATCTTTCCGACCAAGGCTCGGCTGGTCTTCGTTTTCTTTTGAATTCACCAGCGAGAGCTCAGAGGCGGTGTCGTCGTCTTCGTCTTCATCCTCGTCGATGCCACTGACACCGCAGAAATTTATTTATTATCTTCTAGGCAACCCTCTGCACGTCGAAATTATGGCATATTGGGCTGCAGTGCTCAGCGCAGTGTTCTTGCTGGTGCACTCGAAAGCAAGCTCGTGGACTTTAGACTATAGAAGAAAAATTTGGCATCTCTGCGTGGTTGGCTTGTTTGTACCTCTTGGACAATCTTATGCTGTGACGAGCTTCATTGGCACATGTTTATCTGTGGTGCTGGTGATATTTCTCTGTTTAGAGGTGGTGCGTGCCGCTAACATCCCGCCATTCGGTTTAAAGCTGCATACTGTGCTCGCCCAGTTCACTGACCACAGAGACAACACTGGTCCTGTGATTATATCTCATATCTACCTTTTACTGGGAATTGGCCTGCCTATCTGGATATGCGGATCATATATTGGACTAATATGCTTGGGACTGGGCGACACGAGCTCGTCTGTCGTGGGCCGTCGCTGGGGCAACGTGTGGAACAAGAATCTAAAGTGGTTTGGTGACAAGTCAGTTCCTGGAACTTTAGCATTTCTCACTGTGGTTGGTTTGGCCTTATATTTATTTAACGTTGACGGGATCGTCGATAATAGTCATGACGATTCTTCTGTCAATTGTATATTTATTGTGGCTGCTGCTGGTGCGTTATTAGAGGCTACTAGCAGAGTTAATGACAACGTCATAGTACCTGTATATATGCTGGCGATATCTAAAGTAGTAGCTATGTTTAATTAATTTGATTTAATGTATTTTTTTTTCTTTTTATTTTTTTATCTCTTTTTTACTTCTCTCTTCTTCTATTTACTTCTCTCTTCTCCTATTTACTTCTCTCTTCTCCTTTTTACTTCTTTCTTCTCCATCTTATTTCTTTTTCTTGTTTCTTCCTCCTTGTTTTTCTTTTTCTTCTTTCTTCCTTTTTATTTTTCTTTTTCTATTTTGTTCTTTCGTTTTTTTCTGGGCTTCTACCATATATGCATCTCGTATAACTCCGCGGCTTTTTTTAAAAAACCGTCTACCAAATCTCGCTAAAAATGCCACCTGTACTTTCCGCTTATCTCCACCACCCACGCCAACCAGTCACAGCCCCGTGCGCTGTCTTAGCGAATTCTTTGTTTCAGCCTGAACTATCCTTTCTTCTTCTATCAATGTCTCACTCCCCGCCGTTATCTTTCTTACATTCTTGGTACTGCCGAAACGGATCTCCTCGGCACGTTTAACTTTTTGACATGCCTACATATGTCAAATTATTTCTTGGCTATAATGTTTATTATTCATCCATTTATCCGACCCCTATCCGAGATCCGGCATGTCACATGCCGTGACAGACGAAATGTCTGCATGCAAAAATGCAATTTCTCACTGGCTGATCACCTGTCTTTTTTCTTTTTCTTTTTTTTGGGCTTTTTTTTTTTTTTTTTTTTTTTTTGTTATCGTCATTTTCGACCTTTTACTTGTCTTTCCTTTTTGTCTTATTTACTGTGCCCGTCTTTTTGGGTCTTCCCTCCTGCCCTTTTCGCTTTTCCCCTCATTTTTCGTCCTCTTTCCGTCCTTCACCCCACTCTGTTGGGACGGGACGTGCTAGGGTGGGTAATGATTAACCCAACGTTATCTTATCATTGTTCTTTTTTACATTTCGCCGGCTCACACCGTTGCCAACTTTTTTTATTTTTTTGGTCCCGGCTTTGCTTTTTCTTTTCAACAACGGAAAAGTGGGCATTGACCCAGACACGGCTGAAACTTAGATTAGGGTATTACATGGTCACAGCGTCCGCGTATGCGGCTGTTTGACTTTTACCTTTACGTTTTGGGCAAGTGTCATCGTTAGCTCGTGCATTAGTTAAGAGCTATTAAATTTTGATTGATTGCGCTAGTCACGGGGCTAAGATTCCCTTCCAATTGACAGCGAAACTGCCACTGCATGATATTTGTGGTCCACATAGATTAGTAAATAACAAAAAAATTTGCTGAAAAAAAAATAACCAAATTGCCGTCCCGCCCACTGTCTAACTCATATGTCCTTGCCGCCCATTCCTGTGCCCGCCCTTTGCTCATCGCCCGCAATTCCTTATTGTTTCGTCTCTTTTACACCTCCACTAGTCAAACAGACCGTGCATGTAAATGTATGTCACAAAAAAGTAAAGTTTGTCACCCGCACGCCGATCGATACCCGTATACGGCTAGAAACATAAAAAAGCAATTCGAGTCCCCCATTTTTATTTGTTGTTCATTTTTATATTGACTGGCATATCCTTTTTTTTTTTTTTTTCAATCTGGTCTTCGCTTATTTTTTCTTTTTGAGGGGTAACACCTTTATTTATTAATTTTTATTATTTATTCTGTCAATGTTCGATTTTATCGCCCACTATGCAATCAACTACTGTAACTGCTCCAGCAAAACACCACTTGCACAGTGTGGCCACCACTGAAAAAATATCACTACCTCATTTGTACGAAATCTTCCCACCCCATACAATATGGAAAGAACAACGCGAAAGACAGCAACAACAACAGCAGCGTAATGAGCGAGAAGATTATCGTCAAAGTATCACTAGTGCTGCGCCTTCTTCGCAGCAGCAACAACAACAATCACCTCATCAGGGCTCGCCAACTTCACCTTCTGACCAACTTTTCGCTCGACAAAATTCACTAGCTCCCGTCAAGCCGCCTTCGCCGCCGAGTCTAAATGACAACAACAAATATCCAAGCCCGAGCTCTCTCTCGAGTTCTCCTTCTTACCCTGTGGTGCGCCGTCCTCCGTCTCCTGATACCAGACCACTTCATATGCTCGTGTCTGCCATAACTGAGCAGCCACAAGCCACCGCTCCTGGAGGAGTAATACCACCACCACCACAGTCATCACAATTACCGACTTCCTCGCAGCCACCATCTAGTACTGCAAACTACACACACTATCCTGAATACACTCAGCCTTCTTATTCTCAGCAGTCTACGGCCAATCCTCCGCCTCCGCCACCGTCTGCTCATCATCATCATGTCCATCACCAACCTCATCATCACCATCACCACCGTCCTTCGTACGACCACTCAATGACTGCACAGCGGCCACCCTACGATCCTATTGGTCGCCATCCTTCCTATGACGCGAACCGTTTTGATCAGCATGCAAATACCCCTGGTGCTCACGTGCCTTACGAACACGTTCCGCCATCTGGTCAATTTCGTCATTCTCAGTCTTTTGCGGCTGCTGGGCCCGCATATGCTCCGTCGGTGGCTGCTGCACCTCCTGTGCCAACTCCTCCTGGTCCTGCAGCGGCTCCTCCACCTCATGCTGGACCAGGTGCTCATCATGACCAGGCTGCTGCTGCCGCCGCTGCCGCAACAACAGCTGCCACTGCGCATTCGATAACTGCCCAGCCGTATATCCCTCCAATCAAACGCCGAGGAAATTTGCCCCGCCAAGTCACTGATATACTGCGGACTTGGCTGTCGAACCATTTACATTATCCATATCCAACTGAAGCTGAAAAAGTCCAGCTTATGAAAGAAACCGGTCTGTCACTCAACCAAATATCCAATTGGTTTATCAATGCACGAAGAAGAAGAGTTCCTGCAATATACAAGTCAGGCCGGACAACCTGATCGCGGTGACAAAAAAAAAAACAAAGGACAGTGAGCAACGACGACGATGATGGTCGCGAAGAGACAATTATTATTCAATTAACGAAGTTACGATGTGATTTTTATTTTTATTAACGAAGGTTTATGTATAGAGGTTAACTAGCTATGTATGTATCTATGTATGTATGGTTTTGATGTTTGGTGTGTGAGTGGTGGTAGTTCATTAGATATTGTTGTTTTTCTTTTCTTTTTTTTTTTTTGTCATTATCATTCATTGTTGCCTCGCTGCAGCCTCCTCTTCCCTCTGACTTGCAGCTTCCCATCTCTTACCATACCCGCCTCTGCCCGGATCATAGTCCTGTCTAAAGTCATCCCTCACCTGTCCACCACCAGCTCCTCTACCGTACTGTCTGCCATCAACAAACCCTGGATCTAGATCGATTGTAATAATTCTGTCGTCCAGTTTGGTCTCATGAAGATACTTTACAGAATTGACTGCCTCCTCATGGCTCGCAAATTCAATGAAACAAAATCCACAAGGCGTCCGCTGTATCCTGTCTAATCCCATAATTATCCTCGAAATCGTGCCCGCCAAGCAGAATAACTCATATATCTGCTCTTCTGTTGTATAAAAACTTAAGTTCCCAACATACACTGTCTTTGTACTTCTCACAGCCTCTAAATCTTTTTCTCCTTGTTTGGACCGACGAGCCTGACGAAGTATGTAACTACTAGGCCCGTCCATCCGCTCCGTCGAATTCTGAGCAAATTGTTCCGCTGACATGATGACGATGATGATAATGCAATCTGATGCGGTATGCTATGCACGATGAACTTTCCGATGTTTTTCTTTTCTCGATCCGGCGGGATTAACTAGCCGATACGTTAACTAACTTTGTGTGTGCCCACTGCTATGTGTGCGTGTATGTACCGTGTGTGTGCGTGCGTGTGTGTGCTCGCGTGTGTGTATGGCTGAGCCCTAATGCTTCTTTTGGTGTTGTATGCCAGGGTTAACAAAACCTTCTGCGGGCCACGTGACCGGGCACTGCAATTGACAGGGTGAAAAATTCGTGAAAAGTTTCTTGAAATCTAAAATTAATGCCAATTAAAAAATGTAAAAAGGATATACCGTAAAATAAAGCAAGAAAATCTTTAAGCATACCTACAAGAGGACCCTCAATTTATCCTAAGTGTTCCGTCTCCTCCTCCTCCTCTTCCTACCCTTCTTTCATGCTTGCTTTACCACATCTTTTAATTAACTAGCCTAATTTGTGCTATACTAGTAGATCATAACGGCATATACCCTAACCTGCGCCTCTCCTCCCTCTTCTTTTTTTTCCCCCTTCCCTCTTTGTTGTCCGTTGTGTGGGTGGTATTAATTATATAATCGGCCCCGACTGTCCTAACTTACTTGTCATTCCTCTCTCCCATGGGAAACACTCCATCAAAAGATGTTGCTACAAATAATACAATGACATCGGCTGCGACCGCTTCGTCTGGATCAACTGGTGATTCCGCCGACGGCTCTGGTGGCGATGATTCTAGTAGTAGTAATAGTAGTGGGTGTAGTGGCTATAATTATGATATAACTAGAGAATCGGCAAGGGCAATGTCGATTCCACTAACTGCAAGCAAATTAAATCAAGCAGCTAAATATTCTCCTAAATATGCAACAACCGCTGACAACGACGGCACTAAAGAAAATAATAATAATAATAATAAGACCAATAATCTGGTTGCTGCGGGGAAAGCTTCCTATCCTTTCAACGTCGTCGCCGAGTCTCCATCAGCTTTGGGCCAGTCAGCTATTGTTCCTCCGACTACGACACCGACCAACGTTGAGCGCAGGTCCGTAGTGTCATGCTCCCTGACATCGACAAATAACTCTCCATCGCTGTCTGTGTCTTCGACCACCATGTCATCTTCTGTCATCTCAACCGCAACCTCTACTACCACTTCGTCATCGTCGTCGTCCAGGATCTCTTCGTCCTTGGACTCTTTGTCTTCGTCCGTCGTTTCCTTTGCTACCTCAGCCTCATCTTTGTCTCCGTCTATTGACTATGATGCCTTAGACAGCTTTCCACTGAGTCCAGGAAGCAACAGCATAAACGGCGGCAGCGGCGGCGCGAATAAAAGGCCAAAGGCAAGATCCACATCTGTACCGGTTATAGATGTCCAGCCGTACATTGACAAGTTGCTAGAGGCCGGAGTCGCACTGAGCAAGAGGGCTAATGCGAAAAAGACCGGAAGGCCCACTAATGGCAAATCGAAAAGTAGCAGTACTGCAAATAAAGCCGCAGGAGGATCTTCTTTATCGTCGTCCCCCTTCTGTTTGGACGCCCTGACCGTCCGCAAAATATGCTCAGCAGCCGCTGGCGTGTTTATGTCCCAGCCAGCGTTGCTGGAACTAGGAACCCCAGTCAAAGTGGTTGGAGATATCCATGGTCAATATTTAGATCTTTTGAGAATTTTTAAACTGTGCGGAATGCCGCCAAATTCCAATTATTTATTTCTGGGAGATTACGTTGATCGAGGACACAAAAGTTTAGAAACAATAATGCTATTATTGTGTTTAAAAATTCAATATCCCGAAAAAATCTTCCTACTAAGAGGCAATCATGAATGCGCTAATGTCACAAAAGTCTATGGATTCTATGACGAGTGCAAAAGAAGATCTTCTGTCAAGGTCTGGAAATCAGTCGTTGACGTATTTAATACCATGCCAATTGCCGCAACAATTGGCGGGAAAATCTTTTGTGTTCACGGCGGTCTGAGCCCTAATATGAAGAGACTATCGGACATTGAAAATATCAATCGACCAACTGATGTGCCTGAACGAGGACTATTAACTGATTTATTGTGGTCAGATCCTGAATCGTCTATTTATCAATGGGCAGATAATGATCGCGGAGTATCATACTGCTTTGGCAAGCAAATTGTTGACAGGTTTTGTAAAAAGTTTGGTTTTGACTTAGTTGCCAGAGCGCACATGGTTGTGCAAGATGGTTACGAATTTTTTGCACATCGCAAATTGGTAACTGTGTTTTCTGCTCCAAATTACTGTGGAGAATTTGAAAATTGGGGAGCAGTGTTGTCTGTTGATAAAAACTTGACATGTTCATTTGATTTACTTAAACCATGATGATGGTAGGCCATCATAGATATACGTACATATATATTATATAAACATTTAGTAAATGTAGGTTCTATTTAATATCTTCAAGGTTTCGATATAGATCTAGTGAGAGCCTTCATCCTTCTTGGGCCTAGGTGATGGCTCTCTCATTTTAGTGAGCTCCCCATTGATATTCCATCCGTTCCTTCACATGGAATAATAGCAGTGACAGAACCGTGGATGAAGAACAAAAGCTGACATGCCATCTTTCCGTACAGATTCACTTGTAATCTTCGATATCCCCTTGTTGCCGATCTTCTTGTTTTGGTCATTAGCATCAGCCCCTTGGCCAGAGCTCCTCCAAGGCCATGAATCCTTTAACTGAGGACATAGTTGACATCATTGAACTAATTACAATGATTTTTATTTGCCCTCTAGATCTTCAATTGATCGCTTGAATTCTGTCACAGTGGGCGTGTATGCGAGTAAAATGACATGCATAGCATAGTGTAACTTAACAATAGAAATTCAGCTAAAACAATCGCGATTTTTTTTTCTTTCTTTTTCTAGCGATCGAATGAAAATAAATGAGATGGATGGCGAAGATTAAATAAATGAGCTGCCAATTAAGCGCGACTTCTATGTCTGGAGTCCTTGGTCGTGTAATATGCATATGCATGCATGCCATTCTTCCGCCGATTCTTGACGCAAGATGGGCAACCCGTAAACATAAGTCGTAAACAATTAGTTAGCAATTACATTAGATCCACCTATTTAATATTGACAACTTCGCTACTTTCACTCGCTAGAGCCTTTATCACCTTTTTTCTTACACTAACCCGACGCACCATACGAACCAGTCCAACTACCGCTAGTGCAACGCCACGAAATGTAGGCCGTCTTCGCTGCTGGTGCAGACTATTGCTTTGTGCAGCTACTAACTGCCGATCACTACTACTACTGCCGCACAAGATCTTTACAACATAATCAACCAGCCATTTGACCCACGCAAGATGCGCAGTCAAATAATCCTTTATTATTTGGCAATCCTGAGTACGCATGCGCGCCTGATATTTATACCATCTTGCAAGAAGCTGGAATCTCCGGCCACCAATAATAGCGTGAATATTCAACGCGCCATCTCTACGCATTGCTGTACGGTCAGCATCAACAACAACAAGACTGCTCGCGCGGGCGCGTCCGCTGTGGTCGCTTGTGCTGTTGCTATTGGCATTGCCTTCCGCATTCAACTTGTCTGTTGCTGCCGAGCTCGGCCGCGGCTTGCATTGGTCGCCTTTTTTTAGCTTCTCGCACGCGTCGAGCTTTTGCCGCAATTCCCTAATTTCGCATTCCATTTCCTTATTCTCTTTCAATTGCTTGTCAAATTCTCTTTTGTAGTGCTCGTTTTCCTCCTGTACTGCACAGTAGCTAGCCAACGCTTCTTCGCTGCTGAAAACTGATTCAAACATGTTGAGCTTGATTTTCAATGAAAATATTTCTTCTTTCAACAAGCAGCAATTATTGCACTGATCTAAGCAAAAGTTCCGGCGCTCGCTATTTCCGCTTTGACTTTGATTTTCTTCTCTTTTTCCTTCTCCATCTCCTTCTTCTTCTGGCCCACTTAACGTTTCTTCCTCATATTCATAATCAAATAAACTTGGAATACCCATGACAGACACCCTGTTGTGTCGTGTGACGTTAAGAAGAAAACTTGAAACGAGATTTACGCTAGTACATATTAGCTTGTAAATAATCGTTTAGTTTAAACCAAAATACCCACTAACTAACTCCCCAGCTGCATAACTTTCCAACTGTCAAAGTTACACTACCACCACCACCACCACATTTGGGAGATTACACGCTTATCTTATCAGTCCATTTCGAGAACAAGGGTATGGGTCCTACACATTTGTCCGAAAAATTGTGGTGTGTAGCACGACAAGAGCGGTAATTTTGGAATATGGCAGGGAAACTTTATATGGCAATTGGGATTTGAGCCGAACCGAAAACTAAACTAACTGACAAAAAAACGAAAGCCAATGACGCGATCTAAACCTTCAAATTCAAAATCATCGAGTGATGAAAGTAGCAGTACGTCTGCACCGAGAAGATCAAAGAGAAGGACAAATGGGCCTTCAAGTTATCAGGAGGATAATGAGGACAAGAAGAACAGTGAACTGAAGGACGAAAACGGAGGCACAGCCGGAGAACGAGGAGAAGAGGACGATGATGATGAAGAAGACAATGGAAACGACCAAATGAAACGAGAAGAACACGCAAATGGTGTAAACAATAACAAGCACAACAACGACAGCAGCAGCAGCAATGAAAACGACACCAGAGACCCTCCTCCTGGCCACGCTGATGACGACCGCCATGACCCCCAGCACGATAACAACGAAGACGCCGACGAAAGCCACGACGTCATCGACGATGACGGCGAAAATAACGACTCGGCAAATGAAGAAGAAGATTCTTCTGAAGTAACCAGATGTATATGCGGCCACGATGAATTACAGACCGGGTCAATCAAGACGAAAAACTATGATCCAGGTTTGTTTATCCAGTGCGACGAATGCCAAGTTTGGCAGCACGGATACTGTGTTGGGTTCCACTCGGAAGACCAGGTGCCTGAAGTTTACTATTGTGAGCAATGTAAGCCAGAGTACCATTTAATAGTCGTCAGACCGTCAGGCAAGACCAGTAGCTACAGCACAACACCCACCACGACCACAACGAAGGATGAGACTGAAGGAGGAGACAGCAGCAGCGACAAGAAGAAAAAGAGCAGCATAGAAAAGGAGAAGAAGAAAGAAGACTCGAGTAATAATAAGGTCAAGGAGGAAAAAGAGGAGAATAAAAGCAGCAAAGGAAGAGAGCGAGATAGGGCGAGAGAACGGGAGCGTGCCAAGGAGCGGGCGAAGGAAAGAGAAAAGGAGCGAGAACGAGCAAAGGAGAGAGAGCGTAACAGCGGTAACGAAAATGAAAGCACCGGCAACAGTACTAATCTTACGTCTCCCGGAACCACATCTCGCCGGAGAACCTTGAACTCACGCGATGCGGCATACGAAGAAACTCTTAAGCGAGTACTAGCGGAAAGCGCTAATGAAGTTAAGGGTGGTGAAGTTAATGACAAGGCTAGTAACAGCGCCGGCGGTAGTAGTAGCAACAGCAACATCAGTAACAACAAAGAAGCTAAGGATTTGACCGGCAGCGAAAAAGACAGCGAACGTGAGGACAAGGAGGACAACGAGAAAGAAGAATCTGACAAGACCAGCGATAATAACAAGCTTCCAAAGAAGCGGTCGTCAGATCGGAAGTCACCAGTGAAGCGGGACACTAAGCGAAGAAAGCAAAAGAGCAGCAGCGCGGCTAATGGTTCTAATGCTAATAGCACGGGCGGGAGCAAGGACAGCACGAACAGGCGCGAAAAGTCCAAACCGCGCATACCGAGTTCTCGAGCCACTTTGTCAGAGATGAGAAAGCGCGTTGCTGCGATATTTGAGTTTATTACTCGCACGCAAATTGACCTCGCTAATGAGCAGAAAGACCGACAACAGCTGTTAGACGACAGGAATCTCAGAAAGAAGCAACTTAATCTAACACATCCGGACACTCCAGAAACGAGATCCAAATTTAATTCGCTATTCGAGCTACATGAATCGCATATTTCGCAGATTGATTCGTTGACTCGGAAACTGTTGCAGTGGGAAGAGGAGTATGGCAGCTACGGAGATGAGACGAGGTGATGATGATGATGATGATCAAGCAATGAGAAAAACAAAGTTATTTATTAGACCAGTTAGATATAGTAATTGAATATTGTTAGCAGGGAAAAAAGCAGAAAATGCAATTGTGTGTATATTGACAAATATTTATTTCTCTAATGAGCGGCAGGCGAGCGTGCTTAGAACAATCTCTCACAGATTACTGCTTTAAAGTTTCATTGTCGGTCCGAAACCTTCCCCACGTAACGTGTAAGATACCTACCTGCAACAACAACAACAATGAACCTGTTACAGACATCTCACACGTATGTCGATAGAATAATTGGGGCATCCAATCCACTAGATGCGTCTTCGACTGCATCGACGTCTTCAAAGCTAAAAGTTTTATTATTAGACAAAGACACAACCGCCATCATATCTCTATGTGCCACGCAGTCTCTGCTGCTCAAACACCAGGTATATCTCATTGATCGAATAGACAATCCGAATACCAGCACGACTCGAGAAAAAATGCGCCATCTCAAATGCGTCTGCTTTGTGCGTCCCACGAGCGAGTCCGTGCAATGGCTAGTAGAGGAGCTGCAGTCTCCCCGCTACGGATCCTACGAAATATACTTCTCCAATGTAATCAAGAAAAGCTACTTAGAACGGCTGGCCGAGAGTGACGACTACGAACTAGTGACGAAGGTGCAAGAGCTGTTCTGCGACGAGTTCATTATTAACAAAGATCTGTTTACGCTTAACCTGTTTTCTCCGAACAACCGCATCTTCAGTTCCACCAACACCGGGACCTCGGGGCCCGGATGGGATAACGACGGTCTTGTGCGGACCTCGGAGGGGCTCACGGCCCTGCTTCTTTCTCTCAAGCAAAGGCCCCTCGTGCGCTACGATAGAAATAGCGCAATGGCCAAAAAGCTGGCCCAGGACATCAGCCACACCATCTCGCTCGAACACCAGCTCTTCGACTTCAAAAGACAGACCGACACGCCGCCTATTCTGCTGCTGATTGACCGCAAAAATGACCCGGTCACTCCGCTCCTGATGCCCTGGACCTACCAGGCCATGGTGCACGAGATGCTGGGCATCACGAACAACCGTGTCGATCTCTCTAACGTGCCCGACCTGTCTCCAGACCTGAAACAGATTGTTCTGTCGGCCGACCAGGATCCGTTCTTCTCCAAGACCATGTTTCTCAATTTCGGCGACTTGGGCGCCTCTATTAAGGACTATGTCTCCCAGTATCAGGCCAAAACTAAAACGTCGTCCTCTTTAGAATCGATCGCTGACATGAAACGGTTTGTAGAAAACTACCCAGAGTTCCGCCGCCTGTCGGGCAATGTGTCCAAGCACGTAGCCTTGGTAGGCGAGCTGTCTCGGCTGGTGACCGCTCACAACCTGCTGCAGGTTTCTGAGCTTGAGCAGAGCCTAGCATGCAATGACACACACAATGTAGACTTGCGCACACTACAGGATTTTGTTGGCCTGCCATCAATCGCTGGATCCTCCAAGGTCCGACTGGTGGCACTCTATGCTCTGCGGTACCAGCATCATGCAAACAATGTCTACCCTCAGCTCCTAGAGACGGTGCGCTCCATGCATCCCGAGTGTCGGGACGAACTAGACGGCGTAGAAGCCCTGATTAGCAAATATGGCGGGGCGCAGCACCGCCAGGAAAACTTGTTTGGCGGGGATTCGTTGCTGGCCCGTGCGCAGTCTGGTTTCAAAAAAGGACTTAAAGGAGTTGAGAACGTGTATACGCAACACAATCCCTTGCTCAAGTCCACTCTTCTGTCGCTTATCAAGGGCAGATTAAAGCGGTCCACTCACCCATATTATGCTCCTGATGATCCAAGCTCTGGTCGTCTGCCGGCTTGGACGTCAACCGACGAAGCCGAAAGGCCTCAGGACATTGTCGTATTCATGGTCGGCGGTGCTACTTACGAAGAAGCTCGTATCGTATCCGAGCTCAATGAGACGACGAAAGGAGTGCGCATCATTCTTGGAGGCACCTCAATTCATAATTCGAGGACATTTTTGAATGATATGACAGACGCGGGTCTGAGATGGTCACCACAGGGAAGGCTAGCTGGTAGGGTATAAAGCAGGCTGGCAGTATGAACACGCTAACAAGACGAAAGTAAGACATTATATATAATATTAAACAAACTATGAGATTCCAATATAGAACATTTGTTGGCTTTTCTTTTTCGTTTTCTTTTCCTTTTCGTTTTCAACAATTTTTTTTTTTTTTTTTTTTTTTTTTTTTTGCCAGTTGTTTACATACATGCCAATAGTGAAGCCCGCTTAGAAACCCCCTCCCTATCTAAGCTTTTCGGTCCGCTCCCCTCCCCACATTTTTAATTGTAAGCTTTCCCACACGTGCAACCTTAATACTAACTCATGCCCGACGACCGAAATTATCATTTCACGGTCTCAAGACCTAAACATTTCCGGTCCTCGGCGTCATCCACAAGATTAAACAGGCAACGAGTCCAGCCGTTCACTACAACAGCTGGTACTACTGCAGCAGCTGGTGCATCTCCTGACTCTTCGACTAAGGTCCTGCGCTCCAAGTCCACTGATGCACTGTCAGCCCATGCACCTAAGAGATTGCAGCCGCTAAATAAATCCAGGAGTCAGACTCGATTTCCCACGGTCGCTCAAACGCAAGCAAAGAAACAGCTTAAATTAAAAGACAAGGATAAAGACTCGTATTTCACTCATAAGCCAGTCAAACAAAGCGTAATACAGTTGGAAAGAGATGACAGTGAGGAGAGCGAAGACGAAAGGGAGCTGGAAAAAGAGGTAGCAGAGAATGGGAAACCAGATACGGCATTGAATGGGGAGAAAGTACCCCACGAGAACGGCGAAATAGAGCATCGAGAAATAAGTAGAGAGGAGCCCCGGGAGGCAGAGGAGCCGCCGCTCATAACACCATCACGAGAGAATGGGCACGAAGAAACCAATGGCACGAATGGAGTTCGCGCCCGTTCTGTGACCTCTCCGCCGGACTTACTCGACCTGTCTAAACTAACCATCAGATCCTTCGTCCAGCCTGTAAGCACGCCTGCGCCACCGCAGATCTCGGCTGAAGTAGTGGTGGCGCTCGCAGACAGGAACTCACTGACGATTGATCCTGACGATGTAGTCAACTCTAGATACCTCGATGAGGAGACGCGAAACAGCTACAAGTACAATTATAACAGGCCGGCCATCTCTCGTCACTCATCTTCGCACTACAATACCCCGTTCCCCGTTGCGTCGTGGGCAGATTTACAAGACTTATCGGCCGTTTCGAGTGCTGCAAATACTCGTAGCAATACGGGCACTCCCGCGGCGTCTACGCCAGGCGCGGGTCCCTCATCGGCCGCTGCTGGTGCGCCATCCATTAAGAATACGATGACACGAACACAGCAGAAACTGTGGCTGCAGAAGCAAAGCATCGACCAGTCACAACATCATCCTCATCACATGCACATCCCCCCAGCATGTCGCAAGGAATATGACCGGCTGTGTCGAGATTATGAGTCCATCCGTCGGCACTCTAATCCTATCGTAGAATCTCTGCAACGTATCAAGCAGTCTCGTCATCTGATCCCGCTTAACAACGATAATTCACTGCAAGGTCTGACAGCTTTTCATCCGTCTTCCTTGAACGCGACGACCACCTTGACTGATAATCGAGCCAATGGTGCTATGTCTAATTCTGCTGCGTCCGCTTTGGCTGCTACGCTTAATAAACTATGGACAGAGCAAACATGGCATGATCCTGATGACCCTGTGGTCGAGCCAGAGGAGCAGGTGGACAGTATTCATCTGCAGGCCCAGCAAGTACAGCTTCAGATGATGGCCGCCCAGCGGCAGCAAGGCATTCGGTTAGTGCAATGAGGCCCTGGGAGCAAGATACAAAAACGAAAGGCCCTGTATGGCATTTGACCTTGTTTGAAATGTTGTGTAGTTCTTCCTCTCACCGGGCAATGCTGTTGCTTCTCTGTAAGCACACGACATTATTTATTTAATATATATACACATGTAATTTGATTTAGTATGCTTTTTGAGGCGATTCTTTTTGATCAAGCCGATTTTAAATGCGCCGATAGATTGTAGTGTGGTCGCCTTCTCCTCCGTTCCCACTGGATTTTCAAATGTTTTACTTCTACTACATGGCTGCCATCTAGTTCACTCAAGCTATTGTTTATTTAATACATATTTTTGTCGGCGATTTCTCGCGGGTGTTTTGTACTCATTTTTTTAAAATGTTTTTTTGAATTTTTTTCTCTCTTTTTTTGTCCTTTTCTTTTTGCTGGGGCCGCAGGCAGCTGCTAGTTTTCGGGCACTTTAAAATTACACTTGTGCCCCTCCTTATAAACATTGTCTAATGCCTTCTGGAATTCTCCAGCCTCTGCCAACTCTCTATACTTGTAGTACAAATGCAGCGCCGTCATCGCATCTTCTATCGAATCATGGTTGCCCTTCTGAACTTTTTCTCCCAGCATGCTGTACGCCAGGAATTTCAGTGATAACTTCCTTTGGCGCGAGCTCACATAGTATATGTCCAAAGTGTCAATCACTTGCTCAGGTGGCACCTGAATATTGATTGTCCTAAAATCGTTCAGAAGTCCATGGCCTACAAATATACATCCCATATTCAGCAACACCCAGAGCCGTCGATAGGCAGTCTGGAAAGACACTAGTCCCTTGTTGCTCAAGTGCACATCTAAATCACCCGGCTCTATACCTGAGAATTTAGTCAAATAATCAACAACAGGATCTCTCGTCGCTATGAAATCGTCAATAAACGCCGTCCCCTTAAGCGGTCCGTCTCCTCGTATCACCGAAACTCTGGCAAGACTCAAGCTTTGTGGCTTCAATACAGACTTGGAGCCATCGCTTCGAATCTCTGTTTCTTCGTGCTGCAGCATTACAAATTCCGCATCAATAGCCACGAGTGTGCCGGGCCCGATTCGTTCCTCAGAAGATAGTTGGCGGAATGGCGCCGCCGCGGTTGTCGTTATCGGCACGGGCGAAGATGACGACGATGCAGAAAGTGGTGGCGGCGCAACTAAGTTGGACTTCGCTGGCGGGTCGTTGATTAACATCTCCCTATACAGCACCGACACATCCATGTCTCTCTTCCACAAGTCATAATCAAACTTCAGCCCGTCACTGTCTTTCTCGTATACGAGCATTACTGGCGTCTTCCATTTCACACTGAAGTCCAACGCATTCTCTTCGCTCAAAGGGGCAACCAAGAAATCGTTAAATAAATACCATTGCCCGTCGATCTTAATCACCGCCACCAGATGCGCTTCAGGCTCAGTGATCTCGGCGACAATTCCCACCAACGAGTATTTCGAGCGATTGCCGACGCTTGAAAGGCCAGCAGCCTTAGAAGCACTATTGCCCATCTTACCACTACTACTCCTACTACTATTACCACCACCTCTGCTAGGACTATCGCCCACCGCGCTAGGAGGGACATCCAACGGACTAGCAAATGAAGTGACCACTTCAAATCTCTTCTCTACATTGGTCATGGCAGAGCTTCTTTGCAGAATTTCTCGCTGCGGCCTCTTCTCGGTTAGATTAATGTTGAACGTCACCACTGGCGCCAACTCCATCACCTGCTGGCTGACCAACAAAGTTTGGTACTGGCCGCATTTCTCACACCACCCACGTACTCTGCTAAGCTTGTCTAGCGACGCCAACACATGACTAGGAAACGAGTCTCTGCTGAAATGCCGAGGCAACTCCAAGCTGTGGGTCGTAGTCATCCGAATGTTATAGTTAGTACACACGGTACATCGACTGCGTACCGACACCCGGGACCCAGTAATGTTGCCGAAGTAGCCATCATGGTCGCTGCCGCCGCCGCCGCTGTCGTCCTGTGCATCATCCTTAGTCAGCTGCTCCATCAGAAACCTGCCAAATTCTTGCGCGACTGCGCCCATATTTTCAATGACACTGTCTTCCTCTACGACTAAACCTAGCGCCGCGGCCTGTGGGATGGTCTTGATGCAGTTGACAAAGTTACTGGCCCTGCAATGTTTGCCCCGCGCCTTGTGCAGCATATCAAAAAGAAATCCCAGTTCGCACAGCAGGTCTGGAGGTCCGCCGGCCGCAGCATTTGGAGCGAAGTCCGTGAGTTTGGTAGCCTGTGTTGTTGCAACGTGAAAGAGCGCATAATTAAACACCCTCTTGGAATACCTCAGCACTTGCAAGAGTGCATTGCAATATGCATTCGCCACTTGTGTCTCTAGCCCTGAGTACTCGGTAGAGTTATAGTAATCGAAATCAAAATCGTTCACTCCAAATTTGGAGTACTTGATACTAAGCTTCCTGTACATCCGTGGGATTCTGTCCTTGTTCTTTAAAGTTTTCTCTTCCTCTTCAAATAATTCTTTCCTGCTCGGAGCACTAGCGCCATTGACGCCAGGCCTGCCACTCCGCTGCCGTTCACTCAAGAACTGCGGCACCGGTACAGAAACAGACGTCCTTCGCCGCCTAGCCTTACACAGCACACTGTTCCGCGGACCGTATACCTCTTTAGAATATGGCGCAATTAGGTAACTTCCACAGTCTTTGGCTCCAGCGACTAGCTTGTTAGGAATCACCATGTGTCGCATACCCACACTGAACACCATATTTGGTGTGGTCCACGCAGAGAGTAACTCCTCCTTGTAGTAAGGCATGCCAACGCTTGATAACGGAACAGCAGCGCCTTCGTCACTACTTCCAGGTCCTGCAACATAGCTGTCTTCTGTCGTGTCCATAGACAAGTATGGCAGGCCTTCGGCGCTCTGGTATACCGGATATTCCAAGACGCCAGCAAATTCTGTAAAGTGCGGACCGCCTGCACCGCCACTTCCTGCACTGGTCCCTCCACTATCCCACAAATGGATAATCCCGCTACTGTCCGAGATCGCCAAAAAGTCTCCAGACGGAGACATAGCCATGCCATTAACTACTAGTCCTGGAGCAATCGTCAGCTGCCGGATTTGCACAGCTGTGTGGTTGCCCAGATCTACAAACTGCATCTGGCCCAGCGGAGACACCACCACACATTGACTTGTCATTTTCGGATGGATACATACATAGCTTGCTCCTGCAGGCACAGCCACGGGGTTCAAAAACTTGGGCCGGCTAGGATGTCTTATATCGTACACATTTATCAGCGGGTCAGGCATATAGCCTTGCTTTCGCAGCGAGGTTCCACAGGTAACGACCGTATGGCCGCGGCACGCTAGATCATTTACAGGACCAGAGTGCGCCTGCACAGACGTCAACACCCGCAGACTATGACCATCCACAATTTCAAGACGTCCGCTCTCCAGACCCAAAACAATCACGCTTCCGCTCTCGTTGCGGCACATTTTACGAACTCCAGAACCGCTGCTACTATTAGCTGAACCGCTGCTGCTGCCTTTACCAGAGCCACTGCCAGAATTACCTTTATTTGCGGCATTACCCTTACTGCCACCACCTTTATTATTATTACCTTTACCGCCGCTGCCCTTACTGCTGTTGCCGTTGCCATTGTCGTTCGCTTTAGCATCCGGAGCGGGACTAGTTGTACCGCTGCTGCTGCTGGTGGTAGCGGAGCCGCTTCTCCGGTCGACTACCCCAGATATAGTTCCTCTTTCTACATTCACTCTGATCAGTTCTGGTCTATCTCCGCCCACGATGATTTCTGATCTTCCTCGTGTGCCAAAACAAAATGTCCTGCTGCCCTTCAGTTCGGGGCCGCTGATTGTCTGTTTGATGATACCTCGTCGATTGTACACCTTTATGACCCCATTGCTGCACAGCACCACGATCCCACGGTCCGTCGTAGCCACGCATTCAACGGCACTGTCGTCACAAACAAGGAATCGAGTATACCCCACGAGGCCACCACTGGCGCCTTCGCTCCCTTGATAGGACCCAACGCGTCCTTTGGAGTCGCCTATCCATACTAGGTCGTGACTCACGTCGAATCCTAGGCTCGTCACGACGCCGACGTTGCTTCTTCCCCCATTACTCAATCCTGCTGCTGCTGCTGCTGCCGCACCTCCACCTGCTCCACCAAAAGCGTCCATTGGAGAACTCACTACACTAGATACTCTAGTGCGCTGGTTAGCAAATCATTACCAAAAACAACAACAAAAAAGAAAAAGGAGCTGGTCAATGAAAAAATGTCAATCAGTCTTCAATATTCGCATTATATTTATCTTGTCTTTTTTTTCGCCTTCTCGTCTCCTCCTTCCTTTTCTTCGCTCTCCTGCCCACTTACCTCTCTCCAGCCCTCCATGGTAGATAGATGTACGCTAATGCTGCCTCAGATATGTGTAGTAACTTTATTTCACAGGCGGACAAATTTGTTGCATATTTCCTACGTGGTGGCTACTGCATACATTTTTTTAAAAAAAAAAGAAAAAAAAAAAAGAAAGCGAAGGCATTGGAATTCAAAGTCCTATAAAAAATAAACATCAATTTATTTTCTTTCTGGTTGCTTCTTTTTTGGTTATGGCTCCTTCTTTTTTAATTCCGGCTTTTTTCTCGGTTTGTATGACATAAAACGGCTACGGAAAATTGTTCCGATAACTACCCTTTGATGTTTCTCCTTTTTTTTTTTTTTCGGCTGGCTACCAGTGTAACCTTTTTATCTGATGATCTGCATTCTTCTTGATTTCTCTCGTATTTATCTGTATCTCACTGCGGCTCTACCATAAACGTCCCCTGCAGCGGCTCACGTGAGCCTCACGGTTCCGCTCCACCTGCGGGTATCTGCATGATCAACCTCTCTCGTCTTTCCTCCGTCCCGCCCTTCCAACCAAGGTTGGTACCGGAATACAAATGTGGAACACAAAGTTACTTTTTTTTCAGGGACCTAACATCGCCTATACTCAAATTGTTAACAAACCAATTCCACTATACCGATTATCCAATGTGATGTAATAATTTGCCACAATTCTTCTACTTCCATCCCAAATTGCTTTTTTACTTGCTTTTCGATTGTTATCACGCGGCACTGGCTTTTACCACAACAATCGTTTTCATTGTCGTTGCAACCCTCGTGCCCAATGGGCCAAGCAATCGTCCTTGCATTAAGGTACGAACGGTCCAAAATTTATGCCCAACTAGGTAACTAGTATACCCCAAATAATGAATCGACAATCCAACCGACCGATATGAATAAGAACATCGACAAAAAAATGAACGGCTGAAAGAAAAAAACAAAATATCCAATAAAATAGGACGGCAAAAGAAAAAAAAAACGCTAAAAGAAAAAAAAGAAATCTAAGGAACGAATACAACTAATCTGGACCGTCGTATAAAACGAGTATATTTAAATTGCTTGGTTCTAATTGAACTTTTTTGTTGGGGCGTCGTACAGCTTTTTTTTTTTTATATTTTTTTTTTTTTTCTTTCTATCTCCCTCCTCTTTGTTCGCGCATTTCGAGCTCTACACAAAGACACCACCGAATGTCTTACGGGTCCCCTGATGTCAATGTCTTACAAAATGCCATTCAAACGCAACTGCAAATCTATGGCTCAATGTTTGGTATGGCTACGGCAACTCTATCGGTAGTCGTAAACACAAGTGTAAACGAACCATCAAATGCCACCGGAGACCACCATCACTTCCCGCCACCACCGCCGCTGATCACCGGTCATGGATCAATGTCCAATTGTCAATCTGGAGTTTATGTCGGCACTTTCTATTACAATGATATCAATCAACTATATACCCAGAAGTCATATCGGCTACAATGCACCATTAGCGAGGGAACTCTCAACATAAGTTTCTTTCCAAGGACCGTTCCGAGACGTGATGACGATGGAGGCAAGGACAATGATAACGACCACACCAGCGGGCACCCTCAATCCCATTTTAACGAAAATTTTAATGACTATTCTCAACCACCGCCTAACTTCAACCACCACGCTAATATTAATACCAGCACTACTAATAACTTATCAAACGAATTACATGCGCTATTTATCACTCAAATCCCTGAAATTGACAAATCATTTCATGGGATCTTTGAGTTTCCTTAGTCAATCCCAACAATTGCCAGGCGGGGTGTGCATTATTGTGAATTGACGTAAAAAGGGGTATCCAATTATTTATTCATTACATGTTTGATTACGCAACAGGGAACGGGACTGTAGATTAATTAATTTTATTGGTTCATATAAATAACATTATTAATAGATGTAAGACATAACCGGTAGGAAGGAAGGAAGAAAAAAAAAATAAAAAAATAAAAAAAAGTGGAGACCGAAGAAAAAAAGAAGCGGGGACCGAAGAAAAAGGAAAGTGAAAAGAAAATTTCCACCTCCTTATTTTTAGTGTCATCTCGTATTAAGATGTTATGATCCTAACCTCTTTTGGATCAAAAAGAGAAACAAAATAAAAAAAAATCGCCTGATCGTTGCAGTATTTGATTCAGACTCCTCTTCACGGTCAATTTATCCGCCATGCGGGGAACATGAACACAAAGCGCTCGGATAGAGTGTCTTCCTTTGGTATGGAATTGTCGCCCATCCTTTTTGCGCCACTCACTATGACTATATGACTTAACAGGTAACTCAATTTATGTACAGACAGTGTAAATAATGCACAAGTTTTTGGTCCCTCGATAATCTAGTAAGCTATGTGTGCACCCATTTCAACCACGTGCTGGCTCTGCCTTGTATCTATGTTCTTCTATCTTTTAGTCCTTGTTCGGCCATTCGAGCTAAAGTCTTCCCAGCAATTTAATCTATGTAGACGGCCAATAATGTACAATATACGCCATCTTCATCGTTTGATGATGTGGCAATAATCAGCAGGCTCACGTCCATCATTCGCTAATCGTGGTTGACAGTCTCGCACTATCTTTCCATGTTAGAGTGGATAAATCCTTTCCTGACGGCTTAATTTACAGTGGCAGTTAACAATGTACAAGCTCTTCATCATTTGATAATATTATAATACAATGCAGCTTCATGTCGATCATTTCTTCTTCACAAGAGACAGTTTTGTACTTCCTTTTCCTGGCAGAGTGAATTCAATCCTTAACTTGCAGTGACAGTCAATAGTCCGTCATCATTTCATAAGCTGTAGCTTCATTTCGCTCATTCCTTGTCCACAGGGAATTGTGTTGCAGTATCTTTGTCGGCGTTGGACACCTAGATCCAATTCCAGTCCTCTTACCCAGCTGCTTTGCCGATTTCTCACCGTTCTGTCAACTAGAGATTGTTCGTCGGGAAGAACCTGCCGGGGTTATGAAATTCAAGAGAAGGATACTGAAGAAAGTGGCAAGGAATCAAGTGTTGATCGACGGTTAACGGAGAGATGAGCTCTGCTGCATGCGCCGAGCTCGAAATCAGTTTGTCGAAAAGAAAATCAAGAAGACCATTGTCAAAACGCTGAAATTCTGACCTCGGAATTCGCGCACTTTCACATGCCTACAAATTCTCTTTCGAATACGTTTTATTGTTCGTATGCAATGCACTTTTCATTTTATTTTAGGTTGGTCTTAAGTATTAAGTTCCCTATTCACTAGCGTTTTTAATAATAGGTCCGCCGCTGCCAGGTTCGTGTTTCACAGCTCCTCCGTCTATACATAATCCCTTGCTCTCTTCTTCAGGGCTCCCTGTCTTCCTCTTTGTTTGTTTGCGTCTTTCTTTTAATTTTTTTTTGTTTTTTTTTTCTTTCTTTCCTTCGTTTTGATTTCTTTTTTTTTAAAAAAAACAAAAAACCAAAAAGGAAAATATTAATATTCATTTCCTTGAATTTGTATCCCTTACGCACTCTCTTTTCTCTCTTATTCTGTCCTTCTCTTCAACCAACTTCCCAGCCATCTAGGCATGTTGATCAACCAAAGTAAATATGCAACATGGTCCTCACCATACTGAACCCAAATAAGCTTACTACATACAACACCCCCAATACTGGTATGGGAAACAACAATAACTCCGTGTGCTCTAGAAACGGCATATTACTGTACCCCATAAACGTAATTACAAAATACTGTGCCAATGCCGCGAAGTACAAGGTGTTGCCTAGAAACGAACTGATCCAGTTCGGTCGACTTAGTATGGGCAGTAGTATAAACTCCACTACATACAGACATATCCATATAATCAAGAAGGCATTGCAATGAATGTCAAAGCAGTACGCCCACTCCAGCTGTCCATCTATGCCGACCCCTGCAACACCAGTTCTACTTCCGATTCCCATACTGGTCTGCTCCTTTCTCCTCAGAAATCTATTGGCAAACAGCCACCCCACCGTAGCAACCACCACTCCCGTGACTAAAAAATCAACTACAACCATGTATATCATAAGCTTTAAGATTGAAAGCACCCCCGGACTATAGGCGAGTCCCCACCCTACAGCCGAGAGACACAAAAACGAGCTTAGCAGTATAATAAACGACGGATCGTCTCTTGCCCACGTGTTCTTGGTCTGTTTGTGATAATACAGTGACTTGTACACTTTGCGCGGCGCAATCACTAGATATACAATTTCCCATATAGCTGTCTCGAAGTCTAATGTAACAGGCCGAAACATCCTTTTGATCACTAGCGGCATGCGAATCTTGCCTCGGCTGCCGCCCCGGCTGCTGCCGTACGCTCCTCTTCCTACTCCTCCGCTGTTCCTGCCGTATGGCCCATCATTGCTGCTCAGCGGCAGAATGTTGTGTTGTATTGGCATTGGTTGTTATTATTACCCCAGTCGTCGTCTTTCGTAGGCAGTATGCAAGCAGTGTATTGTCCTATTGTGTTAATAGACTGTCAATATTGCAAGCGTTGGCTTTCCAGGCTAGTAGGAAACTTGTGGACCCCCCAGCTGACCAACAATAATAGCAGTGCACTTGTTGTCTTTCTTAAGGTTAGCTAGTTAACCACCAACACACACACACACACACACACGCACACACAAATCCGGCTACTGCCTGTCTTCCAGATTTAAGGTTATGTCATAAGCGCGCGTGGACGGCGTTGCAGCACGCCTGGTTCTTCTTCTGTTATCAAACTCTAAATGACGGTCAACGAGAACGACAGCAGTGACGGCGGCCGTTCAGACCACCACCACTCTGATGCAGCTCACAATGACCTGAGCTGGACTCTTGTTCTGATTATTTGTCTCTCGTCTGTGGGCGGGCTGATGTTTGGCTACGACACAGGGGTCATTTCTGGCGTCTTGGTGTTGCTTGGCTCTGACCTCGAGAACGGGAATCAAGGTGCGTCCGACAATTTGGCGGGCATTTTCTCCCTGTCTCATGCCCAGCTTGAAGCCATCACCTCGATAACGTCGCTTTTTGCGATTTTCGGTTCAATTTTCGCGGGAGGCTACGCGAATGACAGATTCGGCCGCAAGTTTGTCATTTCTCTCTCTTGCGTAGTGTTCATAATATCTGCAGCCCTAATGGCTCTCGCGTGGTCCTACTATGCTCTACTTGGCGGTCGCGCTGTAGTCGGTCTGGCAATTGGTGCCGCATCTGCAAGTGTTCCCGTGTATATTGCTGAACTAGCTCCTGCGCACCACCGAGGTCGCCTTGTCACTCTCAACTCCGTGTCGTGCACCGGAGGCCAGGTGCTGGCCTACTTAAGCGGGGCGATATTTCAGTACGTGAACCACGGCTGGCGATATATGCTGGGCATATCTGCCGTTCCGCCTATAATCTTCCTCCTGGCTCTTCCGCTAGTCCCTGAGTCTCCACGCTACCTGGCCCTTAAGGGTAACTATATTGAGGCCATCAAGGTCTTCGAACGACTTTATCCCGGTTGCGATGGACGAACCATGATTAACGAGTTAGACACAGTCAGCGGCACCGAGCTCCCAGACCCTGAGGACTCTGTATCCGAGTCGCCGTCCTCTCCACATTCGTCTTCGTTGCCGTCCGCATCATCGCCTTCTGAATCTTCCAGGGCTCCTCTGATGCCTTCTTCCCGTCCGTCGGCTATGGACAAGTCAACGGCCTCTCAAGCTTGGTCCTTGCCATCCTTCCGCCGGGCCCTGTTTGTGTCATGTGGGCTTATGGCCGCACAGCAGCTGTGTGGCTTCAATTCCTTCATGTACTACTCGGCCACGATGTTTGCAGCCATCGGCATTCAAAACCCTATCGCCGTCAGCATCATTGTCAGTCTAACCAACTTCGCCTTTACCTGGGTTGCTGTCAAATATGTCGATATTGTTGGTCGAAGAACTATGCTACTGCGCACTATGGGCTTTATGATTGTTGCCCTAGTGTGTACCGCCCTGGCATTCTATTACGGCAGCAATAATCTCCAGAATGGTGACGACCAGGCTTACTACTCTAAGAAGAGTGTTAGTATCTGGCTTATCCTGTTGTCCACCGTTGTGTTTGTCGCAGCATATTCCTCTGCACTGGGCAACGTTCCATGGCAGGCGACCGAATTCTTTTCGCTTTCGAATCGATCCCTTGGATCCATGTCCATCACAAATACTAACTGGCTATGTAATGCACTTGTGTCATTTACATTTCTGACCATGGTCGATACCATCACTCCGGCAGGAACCTTTTTGGTATATGCATTTTTCACTTCGGTGGCCTTTGCAGGCGTGTATCTTATTTATCCAGAAGTTGCTGGCCTTCATTTGGAAGAGGTTTCCCATATCTTTGACTACCCATTTACCGACAAGAGATATAGGCGATACGTGACATAGCTGACCATAGCGCGCAGCGGACTTATCTAACTGACAGTGTAATTTTTATTTATTTGTAATTAATTAATTTATTTGCTTGTTTGTTTAATAGTGTTTTTCTTTGTTTAGCAATATGGAAGCTGTTGAAATGGCGGATGTGAACAGCCTCATACCGGGCGAGCGTGCACAAACCTTCTGGCAGCAGGATCTGACACTGATTAACGAAAGTCATTTTTTTTGGATTGGCGAGTTTTATCAGGATGGCAATACGAGAGGAGAGGACAAAAATGGAACTTTCTTTTACGCTATTTACATAGATGCCTTTACGGTATATTCTATGGCCATTCATCTGCTTGCGTGCTGCCATGCCTTCCAAACGAATTGTTTTGCCCATTAAGCACGATTTTGCGTCATTCCTTGTCCTCCGCCAACGCCTCCATCATTTTATGTAGATAATTATCTCCCAGTACCTCTCTTTCGTACACTTGCACCTGTCGTATAAACTCCATCTTGCTTTCCTCTGATCGTCTATTTATTGACTTCCACTTTGAGATCACCTGCGCCTTGTCCAGGGGCAATTTTAATTTTTTCATTTGAGAGTAGCCAACAACTAACTTCCAGATCTCACCCTCGTCATCCTGCACAAAGTTTCCAAATTGCGCATGACAGTACAGCGCTTCCAGCTTAAAAAGAACATCATTGTTTATGTGTGGCGCTAACTTTTCCAACACCAGTAATGCTTCGTTATCGTCATACAGAATGCTGCTCATCACAACAACAACAAAATAGAGCAGTATACGGCCAAAAGAGCCTAAAACGCAGGTACATTTTTTTGACTAAGTTTACAATATTTCTTTGCGCCAACTTTCATTTGAAATGTTTCACATCAGCGCCGTGTACCAGAATCCTTTAACTTCGACTCGAATGACATTATACACAACACACGTTTCCAATGGAAACCTGTAGCCCTCATCATGCCCCTGTGCCTCCGTTTGATGTATATCTATCTACTTTCCATACGTTCCTAGCTCGCTTCTACGTTTTCCTGCGACACAATTAAATTCCTGCATGTATGCACGTTTCACGTCACCAACAAGAGACGGAGTTGAATTTTAAAGACGACAGTAAAGAGCTAAATGAAAAACAAATATATTCAGAATAAACAAGATACAATAACGTACAGCTATCGTCTTCGCCCTGTTTGTTTACTTGTTTGTTTACCCCACGTGTGTGCCCTTGCATATCCCGCCATCCCATGCAAGGGACCGAACTTTAATTGTCAGGCGCCCGGACGTCGTGAGCGGCCGATGTCAGCAGAAAGCGATGTATTACCAGTAGTCTCCTCCTGCCCTGTTGGTTATGTGGTAACACAAACGCAGCTATCGTCAACACAGACACAACCCGTCTATTCATCCGTTGTTGACGACGTCGAGGACGACGATGACGACTTCCTAAACGGCCTAGTAAATGTCCTCTTGATCGATGCCGGGGCAGATCTTACTTTAGACAACGCCGCCATGGCAGCCGACGTAGATCCTGAACTGTTGTCCTCCTCTCCCGATTCAGCATTGCCGACATCGTATTCATAGACAACGTCCCCGTTCTCATTTTGCATCACTATATGATTATCGTGTTCGCTTATCGTAATCGCCTCGTCTCTAATAATTGACTGAGCTGACATCGTCCTTTCGTGATTAGCCTGTTCAGGCACGTGTGCCCTTTCGTCTAGTACCGCTAGGACCTCCCCCTCTGCATCCTCAATAATCAGATTATGGCCCTCTTTGAAGATTGCCACTCCTTGCACGGCGTCTCTCATGTTTATTTCTAACTTTAGATAGAGTTGCTGATACCCTCGCTATCTAGCAAACTCTAATACGTAGTCTATCGTGATCGATCAAGAGATAAAACCGAAAGCAGTTAGCTGGCAAAAAATATTCCCGCAATCCTACAAAACAGACAATGGCAGAAGAGGAGAATTCCCATCCAGCCCAGCCAGATACAGGGCTATAAATGGCAGCGTAGTTCTAGTCTTAGTGCAATATATATCTATTATCAATCTGCGCAATTGCATGAAAATAGCATAAAACTGCCTATATTTATGTATATTTCCGCGTTCTCGTGCTTATTTTTGCATCTCGCTTGTATTATTTTCGTGTCTCGACGTGTTTTTAGATTTTGGTTTTCTCTGTCCGGGCCCTCGCCGACAGCTGCCGCCTATTACCAGAGATAACCTTTTCGGGGGTTTTTTTTTTTTTTTTTTTTGACTGACCCATTGCCCGAACATCAGTTTCTCAAATACCGCGCATATAACACGAACCGGACATAGACAAAGCGTACATGCGACCATACCGGTCAAGGCGTCAAAGACCATGCGATTACTGTCGGCGCCGTAAGATCAGATGTGAGACAGTGCGTGAAGGAGTATGCCAAATATGCGAAAAATTGAGTAAAGAGTGTACATATGTTGACGAACCACCAAAAAAGAAGAGGAACACCGCCGCAGACAGCGCGATCAGCACGAGCCAACAGAGCAGTAACGGCGGTGGACCACGCGATGGACCATATGGCCTCTATAACATAACTAACAGCAACGGCCACGGCGCGGCGGCTAATATGTATAATATGACTAACAAAAGCACTACCAGTCTGAGCACTAGTCATACTGTGTCTACGTCTCCCACTCCGCCTCCTGCCCCGCATGGCATTCCGACGAAGGCTGACATCCGGCCCATGCAGCCTCCAGAGGTCGAGGCTCTGATGGACGAGACCGAGCCGCTGCTTCTCCCGGACGGTTTCCACTCAGCGGCGGTACTGGGTCTCACAGGAGACCAGGATCCGTATCTGCTGGACATGTACAAGTACGCCGACAAGGACGACACCTGCGGGTTCATCAAACATACAGTCAGACAGGTGAATCACACGACAGGGAATCAGCCGTTCCCTATCAAGTTTTTCGCTTTCAAGGACGAAAGAAACCACACAACAATCAACGATGAGAGACAGGCGCAGAGAGAAAGAATCGCCCGTCTTGCGGGCAAGTTTGAAGAACGTCTGTTAGCTCTGTTCTTCCAGTTCATACATCCTACATATCCTATAGTAGACAAGATTCTCTTTTTCAGAGACTATTACAAGTCCAACCAGGACATCAATCCGGGTCTACTAGCGGGTCTGCTCGCTCTCAGCTGCGTGTGGTGGAAGTACGACGCCATCCTTTGTGTGCACAGTATCCCAAGCGGCCTTGCGGACTCTTTGTACAGGGAATGCGAACTAGCTGTCGAAAGAGATATCAAATACCCTAATCTTTCCACGGTCCAGGCACTGCTCCTCCTGTTGCAGCGCCGTCTGCTCATGGACCAGATGGCCGAAACATATGCGATGACTGTAGACGTTGGGCGCCTGGTGGCTGTAGCTCACACATTGGGTCTCCACCTAGACTGCACGCATTGGAACATTCCTCCGTCCGTGAAGCGAGTTCGAAAGAAATTGTGGGCCACTATATTCATCATGGAGAAATGGACTTCGATCAACTGCGGAATGCCCTCTCTTCTCAGTCTCAAAAACACTACAAATTCGCTTTACCAATCTGACGAGCCGTCAGAGCAACTGTTTGTCTACTTGGGAAGGCTTACATACATTCTTGACCGAATAGTACAGGAACTTTACAGTGTCGCAGACGTTGGATACCAGATGGGCGGAAGGGCAGACTCCAATGGCTTTGATGGCAGCAATGATCACGACAGTTTTAATGACCTCGACGGCCATACGAGCAACCACCACCACCATAGCGACGGTGTTGTTGACGGTCCTGGCGACGCTGCTGCACCTCCCGACCGCATTTACTCTACTCTTCATCGCGTTGATAAGCTGTTTGATCTTCTTCATCAATGGCGCCAGAGCCTTCCAGAGGCACTGCGAGACATGCAGTCCAGTGCGCCCGGCGATTTCTGCCGTAACGGTACGCTGCATCTATCTGCGCTGACTGTGGAGGTGCTTCTCCACCGTATACGCCTTCGGCCCCAATGTATGCAGCTTCCGGAATACCCCATGTACCGTGCGCATGCAGCTGATGCTATCCGTCGTTTGATGACGTTCACGTCTGAAATCACCCACTCACATCTACACGCCTTCTGGTATGGAGCGTCACGGCTTTCGTTCTCAACTGTGGCCCATTTCGCTTTCTATCATCATATGACCAGCTTGACTGCGGAAGAATATAAAGTCACACGGGAACAGTTGAGACGTTGGTTGTGGGCGTTACGGGTTTTGTCGCAGGGATGGGAGGAAGGTACGGGGCTAGCGAAATTCCGATTGGATACCGCATTTTGGATGGGCAATAGTTTGTTTAAAGAGGACATTATTCGGAGGATCGAGCATTTGCCTACTCAAGAAGAAATTGAAAGACGACAGCAAGAGCATACCAACAATACCCTAATGACGACATGTGCTTCTACTAACTCTGAAAATAATAATGACAATAGCACTCGAGAAACAACGACGCCTGGCTCTACTACCATGCCTAATATGCCCATTGATTTCACGGATATTGATATATTTGATGATCTGGTGCTTAACGAAGATATTATGCCACCGCAAGAACAGGTAGACTTATTTGAAGGCCAGGAAGTGCCCGATGATCCGGATGCATTTGCGGGATATTTCGATAAGTTTAATGAGGTTCTTGTGTCCAATCAGTTGCATGAATTGCTCACGGATCCGTTTTATCTCAACGAAGGCTAGAACATATTTATATAGATCAAGAAAAAAAAAGTTTTCCAACATTTCGAAGGTATATACACCCATAAGAGAATTATGTTCAAGCTACCAAATTCTTTTTTTTTCCTCTCAACATATTCTAGATTTATTCGTTCATTCTATGTTCCATTTGTCCCACCCACTGGACTTATCTGAAGACGCTTCTCAATATTAGCCAAGACAATGTCCATAGCGGCCCGAGCGTCCTCCCCGCTATCATGTGAGCCCGATTGGATATTACGCCCCAAATACATAAATGTCAAACGCTTAAGCGAATATGCGCGATTAGGCATAAAAGTGGGATACAAAATCGCGGTATCTACTACACGATTGTGGATTAGTCTCATCGCATTGAGATCATTTTCCAAACTATGGCCAATAATAATAGTATTGGGGCCCACAAAATTGGTCAGCAGATTGCGTGCCTCTCTAAATGTCAGTCCGTCGGCCACAGAGGTGACGCCCGAATAACGGGTATTCAGATCAACCACTTTGCCAAAAGGTTTGACAATCTTATCAAGCACAGTGTTGCCAGTGTCCCAGTCCAGTACTGTCAAGCGAATAAGTTCACATCCATATGAAGTGTACCCCATCTCACAGTCTATAGCAACTGCGAACAGTTGAGACGGTCTGGTCTCAGTGATCCGGGAAAATGGAATAGTGGCGTGCAACAACTCGGGAGTGTTTAGTTTGAACACGTGAGAAGACGCAGTCTGGCAGCCTCCAGCATTGGTCCAGATCTGTCCACAACACGGATGGTAGTCATCTTTCCGGCCCGTACTCGGATCATACACTCGCCTGCTGGGATGATACGCACAAGCCGAGGATGCCAACTGGCCAATTCGGACTTCACGGCCACACCTATCGCACTGAGTTAGCGCGTCTGGCTGAAGCATTTGCGACTGCTGGGGCTTTTCCACAACATAGTCATTGCGGCGCAGATACTCTTCCTTTATCACCAGTTTAGCCAGTTCGTCTCGGAATCGCTGCTTCTTCTCGCTGCTGATGCGCTGCTTTTCAACGGCCATTTGTGCCTTAGATTTGGTATACTTGCCGCTTTTTATATCCTTAACAAGCTGTCTGATAGCCACAGGATACACAACAGAGGAGGAAGAACTGGCGGCTTTATATTCTAAATTCATAGCCGTACTCTTTGGAAGCTTATGGCCTGCAGACACCAATGTTTGATGGATGACTTTCAAATACGACAGCCTTTGCGGGATAGTTGCTGGAGGATAAGGTTTGACGACTTTTGGAGACAGAATCAATGCATTGTCTTTTGCAACTGCTTGAGCAAGAGATAACTTCTTGGGAACCGATTTGTTTTCCTTTGCAGGCTCCTCAATTGAAGTGCTCGGATCATTTTTGTCAGCCACTTTTTCCTTTTTTCCATCTAACTGTCCAGTTTCTTGAACGTCAACTGCGTGACTTTCAGGGCCCTGAGGCCCGATAACATTTCTTTTTGGCTCGTCAAGAGATATCCCTTCAGAAGCTCTTGCTTCCTTGTCTATTTTATCAGGGTTAGCTTTCACAGGTTGTATAAGCTTTTGTTCATCCTTGGTTATGCGTCCTTCTTTTACTGTTTTAGGTTCATGTGTTGGGCCCACCACCTCTATCGTCCTAAGCTTTTTGCTCTCCAAAGGAACAGCTGGCTCCTCGACAGATTCCAGCTTTCGCTTATGAGAGAATCCACAAAATGGGCCTAGCTTACAGGAATGACCTGCCGGACATGTCACATTTTGGAGTCGGTGTGACGTGAACATTCATTTCACGTCTGTTCGAGCGGAAGTTAAGTTCAAATTCTTGATGACAATGAAGTCCCACCAGATCGATGATGTTTAACGGTTATTAGGTTTGATCACGTGACACCACTGTGATGAAACCATCATTGTGTGAAAACACTAAGATAAAATGGGACAATTTCCAAACAAGAATTTTTTTATCGTTTAATGGCTGAAAACTCTGTCAAACACATTTTGTCCAATGTGCGGTGCAAAACTGAGTGACGGTTGTAAAAAAAAAAAAAGTGACCCAAGTGTGTGTTTGTTAGGGTTAACGTTTCTGACTAAGGGACAAGGAAGAAACGCTTCATTCGCACACCATAGGCCTTTGCAAAGCACTTATCGATAGATGCCTGTTGCAATTCGATTCGTGGCGGTAATTGGGCCGGCGAATTCGCCGCTGTATCTGAAATCATTTAAAGAAACGGAGCCGCAGATGGATCTGCGGTATCATTTCATTGCACACATGGCTTTGGATTACATACTCAGTGAGCCGGCATACACTGAGACCACACGAGAATATGCATTGCTGCTAGTGCATGACGACATAGCTGTGTATGGCAGCTCTACTAATACTAACGTGAAGATCTTTGTGGGTGTAGACGCAAGAGAGAACATGCCGTTTGATCTCATTTCTGTGATAGGAGCAGTTCAAGCCGCATACATCAGCCATATGTGTAATCCATTTAGGCAAGCGGACGAAACTGCGGTACAGAGCAAAGCCTTTGATCGGATGGTGGATAGTGCTGTTAATTCGTGGAATGACGGAGAGAAGGCGAGGTAGTGACAAAATGTCGATTATCGACGATTAAACTAAAACAAGGGGCCGACACACAGGAGCTGCCCAGTAAGCCACTGCATGATAGTGCACCGGTTCGAAGCGACAACTAATCAATCAATATAATAATCAAGAATAGAGCATTTTAACTATAGCCGCTTCAACTCTTTAACAAAAAAAGATATTTCCCCTGTTCCTGCTTCCATTTTCTTTTTTTCTTCTATTTTTTTTTTATTTTCTTGTTTTTCTAAAAAGGTATCTCTTTACGCTTCCCGATCTCATCACGACGTGCTGCGTTCAACCTTATCTTATCTACCCTACCCTGACGAATTTTTTTTTTTTTCATACAGGATTAACGAAAACACAGTACAGCACGGGAAGTTTTTCAGTGTATTTCATTTGATTTTTCATTCTTTTCCCACGCATTTTGATTTTTTTGAGTAGCCAGCTTTCGAGGAACGACTACTTTGTAAAACCAAATGGTTGATACAGCAAGTTTAGTAAGTATACGGACATTTTTCCATGTAAAACAGTCAAAACTAACCAGTCAACCTCCAGTTTGGACCCTGTCTTGACTATAGACATATTAGCGAGCCATGAGGCCGACAGCCATAACGACTTATCTTTAGAAATCATCAGCGGTTGGCTGGATGCGCCAGCTAGTCGGCTCACTGACGTGCTTGTCGCCATTGGCCGCGTGGTGGATGTAGTGAAGGGCGCAGATCCGTTGATTGAACATTTTCTCGGCAGATTGAACGTCATTCCTTTAGATATAGATACGCATGAGAGATTGGTGGCGGTTTACCGACTAATATCAGCTAATTGTGCGCGATATGCGGAGTTCGTCCCGACAAATGAGTTGTACGCTATTGTGGACCAGGGCACAGACGAAGACAAATGCATTGCACTAAGGGTCCTTGCTATGCTTCTCAGAGTATCTGAGCGACAGCGAGGCCAATGGATCAGGGCTAGAACAGAAAGAGGTGAAGACGCCTCAGCAGACCTACCGCTCCAGGAAGCAAAGAGAATAAAGAACGATAGAGAGAGCCTGTACGGAAGGAACATTAATACCACTACAACGTGTGAATGCACAACAGCTACGCCTACCACAACCGGCTCTATATCAACAGCAGCTAGCATTGCACCCAACTCAGTCGACAAATCAGGCCTGCTAGTTAATCTGGGCGGAAAGCTCGTCGCCAGATACCATCCGCACAGCCCGCCCGCGGAATGCAGCATTGTTCCTACGGCATCTTCAGCCAAGTGCCTTCGCTCGGTCGCCGAGGGCCTTTTGACGAATGAGCCAATGGTGCTTGTGGGACCCCAGGGTGCAGGAAAAACGTTCCTTGTGGATGAGACTGCCAAATTGTTCGGCACATACGACAACATGGTGCGGATCCATCTTGGCGAACAGACCGACGCGAAACTACTTATAGGTACATACTCTACCGGCGAAGAAGCGGGATCATTTGAATGGAGACCGGGTGTGCTCACAGTGGCCGTCAAGGAAGGTAGATGGGTGATGATTGAGGACATAGACAAAGCCCCGACAGAGATTCTGAGTGTGTTACTTCCTTTGCTTGAGAAGCGCCAGCTGCTTATTCCATCGAGAGGCGAGACCATCTACGCGGGTCGCGGCTTCCAAATGTTTGCATCAACAAAGAACACGAATCACAATATAATAGGTCTGCGCCACTGGCGCTCGGTAGAAGTGGATATGCCCACTATGGAAGAACTTGCAGATATTCTAGCTGGTGCATATCCGCGACTGGGCAGACAGCTCGCACAGACATTTGTGAGTGTATACGACAAACTGGTCCGTGAACAGCGGACTTCCGCCCGTGGTAGCTCTCGCCGCCGTAATGTATCGCCCCGAGACTTGATGAAGTGGGCCAAACGAACTGATCATCTGTTTACCCTCCATAGCATTGATAATCGCAACAATGACCAAGACTTTCCAGAACAGATTTACGAGGACATATTTTGCGAGGCAGTAGACTGCTTTACTGGTTCGCTAGAACACAAGACGGCAGAATGCCATGTAATCGGCGACATGTTAGGTATTGCTAAGCACCGGGTAGAGTTGTATCTTACCAAACATGTTCCAACGTACCAACTTAACGACTCGAGTGTAGCTGTCGGCCGTGCAGTAATCGCGCGCACGCCAACGCTACGGAAAAAGCGGACGAAATTTGCACTAACTAACCATGCGAAGCGGCTGATGGAACAAGTGGGTGTTTCCATCAGTATGAAGGAGCCCGTGTTGCTTGTGGGAGAAACAGGTACAGGTAAAACAACTGTTATCCAGCATCTTGCCACTCTGGCCAACAAGCGTATTGTTGTGATCAATGTGTCACAGCAAACGGAGACTGGTGATCTGTTGGGTGGATTCAGACCGGTAGATGCGCACACGATGATAGCGCCACTGAGAGATGAGTTTGACCGACTATTTGAGCAAACATTTGGCAAAAAGGGTAACGAGAAGTTCCTTGCTGACGTCAACTCACATATCGTCAAGAGTAAGTGGACGAACGTGGTCAAACGGTGGAAGCAGGCATGTGAAATGGCGGAGAAGACCCTCAAGAGTCCGGTGAAGAAGAGGAAGACCACGAAGACGGAAAAGGCTAGCTCGGGCCCCAGCTCTAGTCCTTCAGCATACGAAAGCCTAGGTCGTCAATGGGATGCATTTCAGACTAGGATTGTGGATTTCGAGGTTCAGACAGCCAGTGGCACATCTGATAGCCGTTCATCCTGCTTTGCATTTGTTGAGGGTCTTCTTGTACAGGCCGTACGTAATGGCGACTGGGTGTTGCTGGATGAAATCAACCTGGCATCTGCAGACACACTAGAAAGCATCGGAGAGTTGTTAGTGGATAACGCGGGGATCACGTTAACTGAAAAAGGTGACGCCGCTATGGTGCGTGCACATTCGGAATTCCGGCTCTTTGGGTGTATGAATCCTTCAACAGATGTGGGTAAACGGGAACTTCCTGAAGGCCTTCGGTCGAGGTTCACCGAACTGTATGTGGCATCTCCTGACCAGGACATTGGAGACTTGCTGCAGATCATCGACAAATACATTGGAGATGTGGCCGTTGCCGATGCGTGGGCGTCTAATGACGTGGCCACCTTGTATCTTGCCGCTAAAAAGCTTGCTGATGACAATCGCATCGTGGACGGTGCTGGCCACAAACCGCATTTCAGTATCCGTACTCTGTCGCGCACCCTCACATACGCGGCCTCCATAGCCCAGATATATGGTCTTCGAAGAGCACTTTACGAGGGTTTTGCTATGTCGTTCCTGACGCTATTGGACAAACCGTCGGAAGATCTCTTAGCGCCGGAGATCATGCGCCATACGGTTGGAAGGCTGAAGAACGCCAAGTCAGTGTTGAATCAGATTCCACCAAGTCCAAGTGCTAGTAGTAATAATGGGGACGAGTATATTCAGTTCCGTCATTATTGGCTGAGAAAGGGACGGTTCCCTGTTCAAGAGCAAGCTCATTATGTGCTGACTCCATTCGTGGAGAAGAATCTCTTGAATGTTGCACGGGCTAGTGCATCGCGCAAGTTTCCCGTGCTACTGCAGGGTCCGACGTCGTCAGGTAAAACCTCCATGGTTCAGTATCTGGCTGGCCGCACGGGACACAAGTTTGTGCGTATCAACAATCACGAGCACACGGATTTGCAGGAATATCTCGGTACATATGTCAGCGACGATAAAGGGCAGCTGCGATTCCAAGAAGGACTTCTTGTAGAGGCTGTACGAAACGGATACTGGATAGTATTAGACGAGCTTAATTTAGCGCCGACGGATGTTTTGGAAGCGTTGAATAGATTGCTCGACGATAATCGTGAACTGCTCATTCCAGAGACGCAAGAAGTGGTGAAGCCTCATCCGGATTTTATGTTGTTTGCCACTCAGAATCCGCCAGGGCTTTACGGTGGACGTAAGGTTTTGTCTCGTGCATTTAGAAACCGATTTTTAGAGCTGCATTTTGACGACATTCCGATCAACGAGTTAGAAGTCATTCTTCGAGAACGGTGCCAGATTGCGCCATCGTACGCAAAGAAAATCGTCGAGGTGTACAAAGATTTGTCAGTAGTAAGACAGGGGTCGCGAGTTTTCGAGAAGCACGGATTTGCCACACTTAGAGATCTTTTCAGATGGGCGAACCGGGGCGCTGTGGGCTATGAGGAGCTGGCCTGGCATGGGTACACTTTGTTGGCTGAGCGGGTGCGCAATAATGAAGAAAAAGCAGTTGTTAAGGCATCGATCGAAAAGGTCATGCGAGTCAAGCTGGACGTGGATGCCCTGTACGACAAGCTAGTCCCTCAAGAAATAGTCCGGAATGCAGATTCTAATATTGTCTGGACGAAGGGCATGCGACGACTTTTGGTCCTTGTGATGGAAAGCATAAAAAGAAACGAGCCCGTTTTGCTTGTAGGAGAGACTGGATGCGGTAAGACCACTGTTTGCCAGGAATTGGCCAAGGCCACGAATACAGAGTTGCGCATTTTGAACGGACATCAGAATACGGAAACTGGAGACATATTGGGTGCACAGCGGCCGATGCGTCGGCGTCAGGAGGTGCAGGCAGAGCTGATTGAAGTTATCAGAGGAATCTTGGATGAAGGCGCAGACGGGGCCGTAGGAGACAGTGTGGAAAGAGGAGACGAAGAAGACGGAACTAGCTTTTCGTCGACCTCGTTTAAGCCTTTGAAAGACCGGTTAGACGAACTGTCTATTGACGAGCTCCTCGCGGAATACAACAAGAGGATCGACCAAGTTGATGAGGACACTCAGGCTCGAGTTCAACGGCTGAGTGACAAATTGCAGGTACTGTTTGAATGGCATGATGGACCGCTTGTCCAGGCCATGAAGAATGGAGAAATGTTCTTGTTTGATGAGATGTCGTTAGCCGACGACTCTGTGCTGGAGCGGCTGAACTCTGTACTGGAGCTGGAAAGAACATTGATGCTGGCTGAGAAAGGTGGAGAAGAGGAGCTCGTAATAGGTAAACAGGGCTTTCAATTCTTCGCGACTATGAATCCTGGTGGAGACTATGGAAAGAAGGAACTGTCGCCAGCTTTGAGAAACCGATTCACGGAGATTTGGGTCCCTAGTATGGAAGACTTCGATGATGTCTGTCAGATAGTCAAAGGACGTCTTAACCAAAATGTAGAGCAATATGCTGAATTGATGGTGGAGTTTGCGAGATGGTTTGGCGAGACGTATGGACATGGTAATGCGTCCAGCGGAGTGATATCGCTTCGTGATGTACTGGCATGGGTACAGTTTCTTAATAAATGTGCCAGCGACGTCAGTCCCGACTTGTGGGCTTTCCACGGTGCATGCATGGTATTCATTGATGGGTTGGGTGTTAACAGTCTGGGCACGCAGGCCTCGCGTATTCAGGGAGTGGAAAAATTAGCGCAGCTCATGGGGCACTATCCAGAATACTTAGAGGAATATCGCAAGACTTATCAGGCGGAGCTGCACAGCGACCAGCTCAGTATTGGCGCGTTTTCGATCCCGCGAAGCAGCACGGCAGCTGACAGTAAAGCGTTCAATCTCAACGCCCCGACTACGGTGATGAACGCGTTGCGTGTGTTGCGGGCATTGCAGGTGCAGAAGCCGATTCTACTTGAGGGTAGTCCTGGAGTTGGCAAGACGTCTCTAGTGACAGCGCTTGCAGAACTTGCGGGCCGGCCATTGACGCGGATTAACTTGTCAGAGCAGACCGATCTCGTAGACTTGTTTGGATCGGATGTCCCTGGAGAGAAGGCAGGCCAGTTCGTATGGCGTGATGCTCCGTTCTTGAGAGCTATGCAGCGAGGCGAGTGGGTCCTGCTTGATGAAATGAACTTAGCATCACAGTCGGTCTTAGAAGGCCTTAATGCTTGTTTGGATCATAGAGCTGAGGCGTACATTCCTGAATTAGACAAGACGTTCGCCTGTGGGCCCGGGTTCACAGTGTTTGCTGCTCAGAACCCGCAAAGCCAGGGAGGTGGACGTAAAGGTCTGCCTAAGAGTTTTGTCAATCGATTCTCGTTAGTGTATGTGGACACGCTCAATATTAACGATCTGATTTCCATTGCTGGGCACATGAGTCCGCAGGGTACATCACAGGACATGATTTCCAAGATGATTGGATTTGTCGTGGAACTAGAGAAAGCAGTGAGCGAGCGTCGGGAGTTTGGCCATTCCGGCAGTCCATTCGAGTTCAACCTCAGAGATGTACTTAGGTGGATCAGACTCGTAAATGGTGCTAACAGTGATTCTGACCCGTCGGAATTTTTGTCGGTAATTATTCAGCGGTTCCGGACTGTTCATGACAAGCAGTGTGCAATTAGCCTTTTTGAGAAGTTTTTCGGCTCGTACAGTCGACCTGCGTTATTTCATCAGATCAACCCCGACTACATGAGGATGGGACACTCGTTGTTGCTAAAGCAAGGGAACAATACTTACAGTTCTCAACAGACGTTTTCATTGCAATGCAACGTGGAAGTCCTGGAAACAATGATGACATGCATCACTCGGTCATGGCCTGTGATCTTGGTAGGTCCTTCAAACTCCGGCAAGACGAGCATTATCAGGGAGTTGGCGGCGCAGAGTGGACATGAACTGTACGAGTTCGCCATGAACGGTGATATTGACAGCACGGATCTATTGGGAGGATTTGACCAGGTCAATGTGGAGCATGAAGCAGCAGACGTATGGGACAATGCCCAGACGTGGGCAAGTCAGTTGTCCGCCTCTCTATTGTCGGACACAAAAGCGATGTCGTGTCAGGGACTAGGCATTTTGAGTGCTATTCTTGTGTTGTGTCGGGAAAGTCGGTCTTGGTCAGGATTAGCCAAGTTATGCATTCTTCTGGACAAGGCGATTGAGAGTGGAGAGCAAGATGTCGCTGAGTTCAAAAACGAAGCGAGCAAGTTAAAGGACGAGGTTAACGAGTTGGTTGCCCGGACATCTAAAACGCAAGCTGGTCATTTCAAATGGTTTGATGGTATTCTTCTGCAGGCAGTTGAACAGGGACATTGGCTTGTCCTAGATAACGCCAACTTATGCAGTCCGTCTGTCTTGGACAGACTTAACTCATTACTAGAAACTGATGGAAAGCTCATTGTTAATGAGGCAAGTCTGAGCAACGGTGAGCCGCGGATCATTGAACCCCATAAGGACTTCAGACTTTTCCTGACAGTAGACCCGCGGTACGGGGAGCTTTCACGGGCCATGCGGAATCGTGGAGTTGAGATCTTTATGGAGGACCTCGACACTCGGGCGACGGAGTATGATCAGAAGCTTCTTAAGATGCAAGCCACATTGTCGTTTATAGATGACGCGCGGGATTCACGAGTGCGGTGGCCTGCAATGCTGGAGGACACAGCTACTGTTGGTCATGAAAGCCACCTCGCGCTGACGTTTGTAGTCCCACGAGACACTAAGACTCGCATAGATACAGTCGACGATTTCATCGTATTTCTTCGTCGCGGTACGGAGTTCTTCAATGACTATCTTGGCGGAGACAACTCTGATCAGTGGCAGGCACTGAGTCCACTGGTCAATAGTCACATGGCAAAGGTCATTGGATTGGATGCAGCGGCCGCAGGACACTACAAGCTGATGTTATACGCCAAATTGTACGACTTGGAATTGGCACTGAAGGCTGCCGCCACTAACGCTTCTACGTTGAAGTTAGCGGACTTGACTTATTTTGAGCGATCCGCTTCTACAAAGCAGATGCGGGACAAGCCGGTAAACGTATATGGTGTTGTGAGAACAATAGTAGAGTATTGCTGGAAGAGCGATATAAAGGTGAGTAAAGACAAAGACCCCTTAAAGGAGAAAAAGAAAACAATAACTAACCAGATTATTCAACTACTGAGATTGGCAGACATTGCTCTAGATATTGTGAAGTTGTGCAGCTCTTCATTCAATTTGGCTAAGCTGCCAGTATATCGTGACCTAATCGACAAGTGGATCCAGGAGAATGAAGTTGCTGAGCTCAGCAAGGCTATTGATTTTGAAGCAAACAACCTTTCATTGACTAGAGGAACTTCAATGAGCCTTATATGGAAGAGGTACAAGGGTACGTATCCCAAGAAAGTGAAGGATTGGGACAGATATAGCCGACTTGCTGGGCTTGCCGGTCGTTTTGACGACATTTGCGGAAAATTGTTTGCAAGCGACTTGGAAATGGTTACCAATATGAGAAACTCGTTAATTAAAGCATTGCAGTTCAGCGTCCGCGGAACTGGGGACGATTCCACTATTGACATGCTTGAGCAAGGATTGAATGAATTGGAACAGTTGACATTAAAGTTTCAGGAATCTCGTGTACATGTGTTGAGAGATGCCTTTAAAGCACTTTTGGAAATGGTCGAGTTAAAGGTGAGTACTTTTTTTTTTTTTTTTTTTTTAGATGAGCTATGCTAACCAGATGAACGCATCATTACAAGTACAAGATATCGACACGGTTGCCTTTTATTCTGGAGAGAGCACCATTCATTTGGCTAGATACAGTGGATCAATAGGTAAGTTTGGATGATTTTGCAACAAGTCAAGTAAAGAAAAGCGCACGTATACTAACCAGATCGACCATATGAACCTGTTCTTGACAAAGTCGGTCAAAATGCGGGAATGTTTTCGGAGAACCTTGTTCATTCTGTGCTGAGAGCTAGGTGAGTAATTTCTTTGAAATTGTTTTGTTTTCTTTCGGAGTCTTTTCAAGTTGCTAACCAGAAATAAATTGAACCACACCAATGGAGGAGATTATCATCAAGCGTCTGAAGACATGATAGTACTCAAGCAAGAACTTGTCAAGTACAGTGAGATAATCATGGAAAACAAGGTCGGATTATTTGCACACATTTTGAGACGCCGAGTAGATGATTTAGTTTCTATCCATCAGCACTTGGACGTCAAACCCGAAATCAAGGAGAAATTTTCCACGGTCTTCGCGCAGTATATTGAGCCGTATGTGGTCACTGGAGATTTAAGTACAATTGAAGGATTAGGCAGTGCGTGGATCATGTATGCGGCGGCTATGGTGTTGCTGTATGTACCAGATATTCCATTTGATCCGGCATTGTATCAGCATGTGGACCGCGAAAGGCTGCTTGTTCGGCAAGAGAAACATAGGCAGCTGGTTGAGGCATGGACAGCGATAAAGAATGTCTTCATTTCGCCCGAGAAAGGATTGGTAGATGATGCTTTGGCGGCTGTGTCTCCGGAATCTTCAGAGATCAACAACCCTGAAGCCGAACAAGATGTAGTTTACCGCCCAGAGCAGGCAACGCCGATCTTTGCCGAATGGAACGAGATGGTGCAGGCTAATCTGGGTCGTCCAACTGAATGGGTCAAGGTTTTCACTAACTCTGTTGAACAAACAGAGACTTGGCACAGTAACTGCGATCGGTTTATTGCGCGGATGGAGAAACGCGGGCTTTACGAGTCAGACATTGGACAGATTTTGTACGGAATTGTGCGAGCTATGCAGTCCGGTGTGAGACTCTTAGTCTCCGGCCTCGAATTGACTAAAATGCGGAACATGTGGTGGCTAGTGGATCCCGTCAGCATGTGCTGGACGAAGACAGCTGATAATTTAGCTGTCGACGATGACAACTCTGTCCTTATCCAGGTTATGGAGATTGCCAGGTTAGTCAAGGACTATGAGTCTGCCAATCGTGTGGCAAGGACCTTGTACTACCAGTGGCACTTGGAGGAGACGAGAAAGTTGCATGAGGCTCAACAGAAGACCACCATATTTAGGGACACCAGTGAGGAGGATGCAGAGGAGGACTTCAAGCGGATGTTCCCGGATTACGAGGAAGTCATTGATGTTGACAAGAAGAGTACAGACAGCAGTTATGGAAAGTTTGTGGGAATGTACTTGGATATGTTTGACCAAAGTATCAGTAGTAGCAGTAACTCTTCTGCTGCCTCGACCTCTATGGAATCTGTCATCACTCAGGGTGTGCGTGTGCTAGAGACGAAGGAAGAAGTAGGCCGAGGACATGTGGCGTACACTGGACTTATTGCATTGAGCGACGTTGACAGAAATACCCGTGCGGACAGCCACAAGAACTTCTACCATGACTCCAACGTTAGCGAAAGTCAGCGAGCTGTAAGACTGGTAAGGAAGACTCGTCACCGTATTGTTGCCTACTTGGAGCAGTTTCCTGAACATGCGACGCTCTACAACATATTGACGGCCATTGATGAATTGACAGCTTATCCTGTGGCGGCCCCTGTGGCCAAATTTTTGGCGAAGATAGAACAGATTTATGTGTTCTTAAATGAATGGGAGAAATATGCACATTCGAAGGTGAGCGTCAGTGAAGACATTAACGAAGTGGCACAGTTGATTATTTCATGGAGACGCTTGGAATTGTCGTCATGGGCTGTGTTGTTTGATACTGAAGATGCGGCCATAGCTGATGACGCGGCCACAAAGTATTGGTTCCATTTGTACAAGAGTGTGATTGTTCCGCTTAACGCTGCAATTGATGGTGACGATGCTCAGCCCGAAGCCGCTATTACAGAAGACGAACTCGTCGGATTAGTGCAGACGTTGACGGTGTTTATTACCGAGTCTAGGATGGGAGACTTAACACTGCGGTTGCGTATGCTAAGATGTTTGGCGGCGCATGTCAAGGTTATTGGTACAGCAACAACCGCTATGACAGCGATCACAACGCCCATTAGTCAGGCGATTTTGAACGTTGTGGGATTCTACAGCCAATATGTTCCGCAAGTCGAGCAGCTTCTGAAGGACGAGAGAAAGCGACTGAAGAAGGAGATGCAAGAGTTGATTTTGCTTGCCAGTTGGAAGGACACTAATCCAAGTGCACTGAAGGAGAGCGCCAGAAGGTCACACCACAGACTGTATAAAGTTGTGAGGAAGTATCGCGAGACAATCACTCGAAAGGTTGACTTTAGCAGTGGTAGTAGTTCGGTCGAGACGACATCGGCCACCACCAAAAAATCAGGCAGAAAGTCGAATCCTAGTGCCACCAGATTGTCGAGTAGCGACGCTAGTATCTCCGGATTGCTAAGTGAGTTCTCCACACTTTTATTATGGAAGGCTCGTCCCAAGCGGTTGCAATATCCTCAGCAGACAGCTGCCGTGATTGCTAGGCGATCCGCTGACATTGCTATTCCCGATACGTCGGACTTGATGGAGCTCGCTGAGTTTGCGGTCAAGGAAGCAGATCGATTGAGAAAAGCGACCCCAGGCTCTTTGACTGAGGAGACTAAGAGTGTTATTTCGCAGCTGCGAATGGAAAAAGCCCAGACGCTTGCAGAGATTTTGAAGAGCCTGCGGAAGGTTGGCGGGTTCAAGTTTGCGGTGCGCGCAGATGTGGCGGCGAAGCTGGCTCTAATCAGTCGAGTACTCGCTAGCAGCGGCAAGGTCGACGAGAGCAATGAAGGAGAACGGTCATTCTACAATACCTTGGACGTTCTCCTGCGAACTCGTACGTACGTGACTGAATCTAATGGTGATGTCGGACCGAATTTACAGCGGGCTATGGGCCAAGCTGAAAATGCAGTTGCTCTCGTTATTAGGCAGCGAACCATGCTCTCGCAATTGCACCCGGAAGTCAACAGGTTGCGACAGCTGTACGACGTGTTCAACAAGGTGATCTTTTTCCAATTAGTTGCAAGGGTCGAGAATGGCGGACCAAGCATGTGGGAGAGCATAGATAAGATTATCACATGGACGCCCGAGATTGCCAAGGTGTGCCTCTCTATTAACAGAAGCATTGCAGCGGATACGTCGTCGGTGTTCAACCAGATCATAGATGAGTTTCATGACCTCAGAGTCCGATGGTCGGCGGTCAAGACGGCAGTCGACGGGGGAAGGATATACTGCAGTGAATGGAAGCTTATTGAGTCAGATGTCTTCCAGGTGCTCACTAAAGTTCGTAACGTATTATCGGGCAACTCGATTGCAGGAAGCTTGATGATAAGATGGGTGGATACAGTACTTGGCCGACTACAGATGAGCGAACAAAAGACTCTGAATCAAATGGTCAGTGACAGTGTCTTGGAACAAAAGGTATGCGAACTCAGCGATAGTGTATTGGTTGCTGTTCAATCCTTAGGCAACACGAAGGTTGAGAAGAAAAAGGAGAATCAAGACGATGGCGCCGACGACGAAGAAGAAGAAGAAGAGCCGCTTGACAGCGTCGTAACCCGATACTCGAAGACACTCAGACTTTTGCGTGTTCAAGAAGTTTGCGACAAGATGTGCGAATGTTTGGCCATGATATCTCAAAGCTTTGGCCCTATTCTCAGCACAGCCATTCCTATTGTTGGGGCATACTTGGAGCTTGTTGAACGATGTGTGCAAGGACTCGAGCAAAATTATGTTGAGACGAGTCAGGCGGTTAACAAGTTGATTCGATGCTTGGAGTCGTTAGCTCGCGATGGATTCTGTGGACCGCAAGAGCCGTCCGATAAGGACGAAGACAGTACTGGTAAAGAGCAAGAAGGTACAGGACTTGGAGACGGATCAGGCGGCAAAGATCATTCCGATGATATTGAAGAAGACGAGGACATGAGCGAACACGCGCAGCAGGAGAACAAGGAACAACAGGAGAAGAATGAAGGCGAAGAAGAACAAGAAGACAAAGCTAAGGAGATTGAAGGAGACATGGAGGGTCAAGTAGAGGAGCTGGAGGACCAAGAAAAGGAGGAAGAAGAAAACGAAGAAGAGAAAGAGGACCAAGAAGAAAATGAGGAATTGGATGAAGAAGTAGGCGATATCGACGAGTTGGATCCCAACCAAGTGGACGAGAAGATGTGGGATGAGGAGTCGAGCGAGCAAAAGGAGAAACAGACGGATGAGGCCGTGGGCCAGAATGCTGATGACAATATGGAGGGACAAGAGGAGAACGACGCCAAAGAAGATGAGGGCAAACAAGGAGAAGACGAGGGCCAAGACGAAAGCAAAGAAGAAGACGAGCAAGATGAGAGCAAGGAGCAGAAGGAGCAAGATGAAGAAGGAGAGAGCGACAACGAGAGTGTCGGTGAACAAGAGGACACAGTTAAGCAGGACGACCAGGGTGAAGAGTTGGACAACGCGCCTGAGGCCGACGCACTGGAGTTGCCTGAAGACATGCAGTTGGATGGCAATGAAGGAGAAGAGGAACAAGAAGATCAAGGCGGCGAAGAAGACATGAACGATCAGATGGACGAAGACGAAATGGAAGTGGATGACATGGAGGAACAAGGTGATGATCGTGCCCTGGACGAGAGTAAACCTGATGAACTCGAGGACGAGAAGGAGTCTCAAGAAGAGGAAACTGAGGAAAGTAAGGAGGCTGACCATCCCATGGAGGACGAGGAGGCCGCCGAGCAAGAATCGGAAGAACAGGAGAAGACGGAGGAGGAGTCCAACGAAGCCGGCAATGAAGCCGACGAAGATCAGGAGATGGGCGAAAGCAAGGGCGAGTCAGCACATGTGCAAGACCAAGATGAAGCTGCTGCAGAGATGGAGGAGACAGAAGCTTTGGGAGAACAGGACAAGAGTGAGCCCAGTGAAGATATGTTGACTGCATCGAACGAAGGAAAAGATGACGCAGTGGATGCACAGGCTGAGGAGTCGCAGGCCGATGTGGACGAGACCAAGGATGAAGCGCGAGAGAAGGCGCGAGAGCAGATGCGCCAATTGGGAGATGCACTTGAAGAGTACTATAAGCGACGCGAGGAAATTGAGGAAGCTACCCAAAAGGACGAGCAAAAGGAACAGCAGCCTGAGGAGAGTGCCAATGTCAGACCGGACAAGTTTGAGCATGTGGAGGGCGAAGAGAGCGCTTCACACCAAGCGCTGGGAAGCGCAGATATGACCCAAACGATTGACGAAGACATGGCTATAGAAGAGGAGGAGGAAGAAGACGAAGCAATGAAGGAGGAGAAACAAGCTGAAGAGATTGGCGGCGGAGGAGCAGAAGGAGAGGGCAAAGAACAACAGGCACCAGAACAAGACGAGGAGGCGCTTGAAGACGAAAAGAACAAGGCCATTGCGCACGTTAGAGGTGACAATCGCGGGGAAGAAGCGGAAGACGAAATGGACATTGATATGGACGAGGAAAGTGAAGCCGAGTTTGTCGATGCACAAGAACTGGAGGACTTTGCCGAAGGGGATGGCGAAGATGCGGCGCGTTCGTTGCCCGAGTCGCGGCAGCTGTGGATGAAATACGAATCGAGCACGCAGCAGTTGGCACTAGCATTGTGCGAGCAGCTCCGACTAATCTTAGAGCCTACTCTGACGACTAAATTGCGAGGCGATTTCAAGACCGGAAAGCGGTTAAATATGAAGCGGATTATTCCTTACATTGCCAGTCAGTTTAAGAAAGACAAGATATGGCTGCGAAGGACGAAGCCAAGCAAGCGGGAGTTCCAGATCATGATATCGGTCGACGATTCCAAGTCGATGGCAGAGAGTCAGGCAGTTGATCTGGCATTTGAGACGATTGCACTGGTGGCCAAGGCATTGACACTGTTAGAATCGGGTCAGTTGGCCATCACACGGTTCGGAGAGCACACAAAGGTTTTGCACGGTTTCAACAAGCCGTTTTCCGCCGATTCAGGCACAGAAGTTGTGAGATGGTTTGGCTTTAATCAAGAGCACACCGATGTGAAGAAGCTGTTGGAGCGATCGATTGACCTATTTGAGGAAGCCAGGAACCAGAGCCCCAACGACATGTGGCAGCTGGAGATCATAATCTCGGATGGTATGTGCGAAAACCATGAGACTCTTCGTCGGTTAGTGCGGAACGCATACGAGAACCGCATTATGCTGGTTTTCATTGTAGTGGATGGTTTGAACCAGAGCTCAGTGTTGGACATGAACCAGGTGGCTTATGAAACAGATGAGCAGACTGGTAAGATGCAGCTGAAGATGACGCGATATCTCGATACGTTCCCATTTGAGTATTATGTGATTGTGAAGGATGTGACAGAATTGCCAGGAGTTTTGTCGTCTGTGTTGCGACAGTATTTTTCGGAAGTTGCCGAAGTATAGACTTATAGATATTGATTATTATTATGTATATATAATATTTATATATTTTTGATTTATATGAAGTAATGTTTTTTTTTTTTTTTCCTCTTGGTTTCTCATTCTCATTTTTCCTTTTTTTTTTTTTTTTTTCTTTTTTTTTGGTTTTTTTTAAAAAACACCTTTTTGATACTTAGCGAAATTCAAAAGTCTATCGTTTTTCAGAATTTGTCCCGCTCGGAGCGGTTAAAAAGAGCCGTGCGGCCCCATCTTTGTCGGCATGCAGCATGTCAGTTGAAGACATTAGGTCGACACCATCACGTTTAGGAGCAGCATGGAGTGCAGTATATGCGTCTCCAGCGACATGCGAGATGCATCATTTTGAAACTGCTATGCTGAATGTTATTCGTCATCCGAATGTTAATTCTACGATTATTTTGCGAGCAGACATCTTAGAGGAGACTGGAAGCACGGAAAAAAAGGAGCAAGTTGATCCGAGCGGCCAAACAGTACAAGAAAGCAGTGAGGCAAAGATTAACTGCGTGAACAGCGAGCTGGAGGGCTCTCAGAGTGCGGAGGACTCTGCGGCCTTTGAAGCGTCGTGGAAAAATGAATGCAAGTTCTCGGATGAGTTCAAGCTGTCTCGATACATTCTCCGAAGAATCATTCCACGGAACCCCCAGAGGGACCCGTCAATAAAACAGTCATGCATTGTCTGGAAGAATCCCGAGGATACCGTCATGGCCGTAATCTATGTACCACATCTAGATTCGCTGGATAAATATCCATTTTATTTACCACCGGCGGACGCAGTTGCATTGGTTTATGAGAAGGGAGCGGCAGAAGATTCAGATATAAACTCAACTAAGGTCTCTGTCCATTATTTGGGTTTGAATCGAACAGAGGACGTAGAGGATCAAAGACAAGACAAAGAGGTAGAAGGAACAGCGAGCCAGAAGAAAGAAAAGTCGAATGAAGAAGAGAGCGAAGACAAACATAGAGGCGAAAAAGGAGTAGAAAATGCCACTGCTGCTCCCGCAGATGTCGCCACGGAGCTGGGTTCTCGGTCAAGCCGAATTGCGCTACATCTGTTGCAGACTATTGTGAAGCATTCGAATGGAGTAATGAACGGCTATAAGAAGCGAGTCCATCATGATGTTGTGGTCAACAAAGTAGCGTTCCAGGACAGATACACGCAGCTCAAACAAAAATACGCCAAGCAGCTGGTCTCGAACTGGGTGGAGTCAACGGATCCGCGGAAGCATGTGTTTGAGGATCTTGCCATTGCCTCGTTCCTCATTGAGCTGTGGGATCAAACGTACAAGTCTAAAGATGAGTTTCAGTTTATAGATGTTGGATGTGGTAATGGACTGTTAGTGTACATCTTCATCATGGAGGGATATAGAGGTATGGGAATAGATGCTCGAGCGCGAAAGTCCTGGGCACAGTACCCTCCGGATGTGAGGGACAAGTTGAAAGAGCAGATCATCGTGCCGAAGCAAGCGCTGGGCGGTACCACTACAACTAACAATAATGACACTACAACGACTAATGATATCACGAACCTGAAGACAGCCGACATGGACGCTTGGCCGGCTAACAGTTTCCTTATAGGGAACCATTCGGATGAGCTGACAGTGTGGCTCCCGCTGCTGGGATTCCCGTTCATGGTGATTCCATGCTGTTCGCACGCGCTGTCGGGAGCCCGATATCGGTTCCCGCCTATTGGTCCCAACCGTCCGTCTTCGACATATGCGACACTGGTTGATCATGTTCAGCAGGTTGCTGCAGCTGTTGGTTGGGACGTCGAGAAGGAAATGCTGCGTATTCCGAGCACACGCAATGCTGCTTTAATTGGACGAAGAAAGTTACCTCCCTCGTCAGACACAAAGACAGTTGACCAGGTCGTGCAAGATGAAGGCGGCTGTGATGGTTGGGTTGCGCGATGCGCGTCACTGACTACAAAAGCGCCGCGAAATCACTAAAAATTGCATTACTAATTAGAATATATAAAATTTGATATAATCAAAGAAATCATTAATTACATTGCTAATAATTAAATATGTATAGTATGCGCCTCCTCCTTCTTCTACCTATCTATCATCTATTTTCTCATCTTCTTGAACTTCCTCTTCTTTCCGATGATGCTGCGAATCTTTGCATCCTCATCGCCACCTTTTGCAGCCAGGGCAGCCTTTGCTGCAGCAGCAGCTTCTGCAGCTTCTTCTTTAGCCTTTTCTTCTTCTGATCGTCGTTTTTCCTGTACTTTCCTTACGCGCATCTGCGACTCACGACGACGCTTGACTACTTGTGCGTGCTCAATAGCAAATTCAACAACCAGTCTTCGCTTGCCCTCATCTCCGGCCAACTCCTTTTTGGCATTATCGTCTAGTCCGACGGAAATTTCGTCCTTCGTTACGGCGTGTCCATTCAAGTACCGCAGTGCCATTAGCGCGTTCTTGTGGTTTCTGAACTCTAAAAACCCGTATCCTCTGCTACGACCTAATCCACCGCTCTCTTTGTGCTCCGTAATAATCTTGGCTTGTCGGACTACACCATGCTTCTTACTGCTACTAAGCTCTCCAATGATTTTTTGGTATCCTATACTTCTGGTCACTTCTTCTTGAGTTAGTGGTTGTCTGTCACCCTGTTTTACCTGGCTGGCGAATTCTACTACTGCCTTTCTTCCTAATGCCTTTAAAGCCTTAGCGTTCATAGATCTAGGCAAGTTGCGGATAGCCAATCTCACCATGGAGACATGCAATGCAGGGTTCTTCTGAAGCTGGCTTTTTCTCAAATCGTATGACTTCTGCCGAACCTCTAGCTCGCTAGCGCTCATCCCTATAGCCAACTTGCTCTTCTCGGTGATGCGTCCCTCATTAAGCAAAAATGTGTTCCGTTTGTCTCGCTTATTAGGTTCCTTGCCTAACAACTTCTTTCTCTCTTGGGCGCCGGCATCTGCCAATCTGTCTGCCGTCTCTCGCTGAACAGCTCTAGTGACAGATAGTACTCTTCCAGCGAGTACGTATCTGGGGTCAGTATCATCGGCAATTAACAGTGACGTGCTTCCAGTGCTAGGGCTTTTGTTTAAACATTCTTCAAATGCCTCATTACTAGTAAATGCAACAAAGGCAGTTCCCTTTGGTTGGTTAGTCGATTTATCAATGACCGGCAGTGCATATTTGACGGGACCAAATTGCTCGAAATGCTCTTTCAGTGATTCGGCAGTGGCATCATAGGGGATATTGCGTACAAAAATCGTGTCGATAACTTTCCTCTGTTTCCGTGGAGGTTCAGGGGATGATTCTTCATCTTCTTCATCCGAATCGCTTAGATCCTCGTCGAAGTCTTCATCAGAATCCTCGTCTACATCCATGTCGTCGCCCTCCTCGAGTTCTTCGTTATTCTCGTCCTCGCCCTCCTCGGCTTCGCTTTCACTGTCTTCACTATCCTCTTCGTCTGCGAAGGTAATGTCCTGCTTCTCTCCCTTCACGTATTTATCCTTCTCGACGGCCAGCGCAACGGAGACTTGTCTTCCATCAATCTTCAGGTTCGCACTGTCCTCCAAAGCTCTCTTGGCATGGGCCACTTTTCTCATAGTAACAAACCCAAATCCACTCATCTTGCCGTCTTTCTTTCTGGGGATAAAGGCTTCTAGTACCTTGCCGTATTTCGAAAACGTTTTTTCTAAAATTTTACCGTCTTTAACTGACCATGGCAAGTTTCTCACAATAAGTCTGGGACGTCGCTTTTCTATTTTGGGGGCCTGTGTAGAGCTGCTGTCTTCGTCTTTCTCCTTCTTGTCACCTTTACTTGCACCATCCTTTCCTCTTGTTCTCGGCTTGGCGATCTCTGCGTTTAATTTTCTGTCTTTGAATTTTAAAATCTTGCATTTGTCGATAGCCAATTGAGCATCTTCAGGTTGAGTGAAGCTGACGAACCCGAAACCTTTAGAGTCTCCATTAGTGTCTTTGACAATTACTGCGTGTCTGACTGGGCCTATTTCGGCAAAGAACGTTGTTAGTTCTTCAGATGTTGCATCCTTTGGAATTTGTCGGATGAAAAGTTCTGAAGACATGGTCTTTTTTATTAGGAATAAAGTGTCTTGATCACCCAAAAACTGAAAAATAACCTTAGGAAGGAAGAAAAAAAAAAAAAAAAAAACATTAAAGTTCTCAGCCGTGCGAAGCGAGACGACGGAATCCGGAGGAGAACGACGTAAAGGTGAAGAAGGTTCACAAAAACGTCCAACGGTCCTAAGTTGTCAACCTTAGAACAACTAGTGTTGTGCGAGCGCAGACATGCCGGCAGAATCTCTTGCAATGCCCTCGGGCTTTGTAGACAACGAATTGTCACGGAAATGCCTACGAAAAATAAGGCTTCTGCCGACGCACGATTTGAGAGAATTACTGTCGTCTTTTGATGCGGACATTGTCACGGCGGCTATGACAAGGACCGAAATCCTTGGCTCTCTGTCGTCTTATCTCGACTCAGGTATTGACCTCAAGCTGGCTGCACACGTGTCCGCCGCCTATATGACGCGAGCATCTAACAAATGGACATACGTCCGATTAAAGAGAGGCACACTGTTGACATCAGCTATCAACCCTGCAGTTTTGTCACAGGAAATTAACAAACAGTTGTATCCACTGGTCATTAACTACATCGATGTCGTCTCCATTAACGATGCACTCGTGATAGTGGTGCTGCCATTTGATTTGCCCGCTGCCACGAAGACAAAACGGTCATCACCCTACGGCAGCCGCGCCGGTTCGGTGTCGTCCATGATACTTTCTCTAGAGCCCATTGTATTTGGGCTTCTTTCGTCCACATCCGCCATTGTGCACACATCAGTTGCCGCAACCACTGACTCTTTGGTTTTTGATGGCATTCTGCTGGCGCTTGAACGCGCGCTCTCTAAACTCTGCCGTACATCAATCGTGGTTGACTACAGCCACGACGCCGGGTTGCCGGTCAAATCGTTTGACAGTATATGTGCCTTAGTGCAGTCATCCAGGTTTAAAGAATGTGGAGGTGTGTGGTCGATATACGCAAAGGGTCTTGTAGATGAATCGCCGTTGGCCCTGTATCCTGAACCGGGACGTTTGTCAGGCTCAATACCACTAACATCATTTCCAAGTGAAAGACAAGCTATTGCAAACTACAAGTTTACCGGCTCTACTGGCACGGAATATGTGTCATCTGATCCGCTGCGAATGGTTGAAATTCGAATACAGGAGCCTTTAAATGGGGAAGAAGAAGAAGAAGAACAAGAGGAGCAAGACGGACAAGGCCGCCAGAACCTCAATGAAGACATAGGGAACGCTCCGCTGATCACCCTGAGATTAGAAGGCTCTGACGTCTATGGGGGGCTATATTCTATGGCGTGCACCGGAGACTGCATGGACACCGAAAACCTTCCACGTTGGCTAACTCAAGAGATTGCATCAACTGTGATTCATAGTTGATCATCATCATGATCATTTATTTATTCATATATTTATTTCATTAATTGTTAATTCATTCCAATCTCAATTAGACTGTTAATAGTAATGTACAGTACATGCTCCCACGCCTTTACAAGATATAATCAAGACATTGACAACCGCATCCTGACGGACACTCTTGCCCCTCGTTGTCTACAAACCAATCTCTGCCACATGCTAAATGCACAATATGCTCACAGTTACTACACTGTATAAAATTACTTTCCACAATCAATTTGCATAAATGGCAGATCCGACAATTTCTGGCTTTACTCCGTAGCTGGATGTCTATTCGAGCGCTATTAGCGTCAGCGACAGTGTCGCTGATAACCTTTTCATTTTTCTCGATAGCCTTTTTCTCCTCGTCACTCACATAATTAAATTGTAAGATCTCCACTCTCTGCACACGAAGTCCCCATGCATACAGCAACGACGCATACTCGTCTCTGTACCGCTCGAATCTGGACTTATGCTTTAATGTGAACTCAGTGTACAGATTACTGCTAGTACCATCATGTGCATACGGACTTTTCAATTCTTCATTAAAAGTCTCAACAATTTCGTCATTCAAGATCGTCAATCTGAGTCGCCGAGGAGGTTTAGACAATGCAACCTGGGTCGATGCCGGTGCAGCACCCACTGCGACACCCCCTCCTGGGCTCGTGCCGGAAGGCGGAATCTCGTTAACACTGGTCTGACTTGCCAATCTAGATACTGGCCGACTTCCAAAAAGGGCGCTCAAATCGTTCTCTGACTGTTGAGGGCTTCGTCCCATTACACTAGTAGGACTGTTTGAATATCCCGGAGAATAGTGGCCTGGGAGCTGCGTTAGGAACCCACCGCCAAGATTGCTGGGACCCGCACCGCCACCGCCATTAGCTCGCCCCCTGACTGGCGACTGGATAGCGCGCGGCCCATATGGGTAGTTTCTTCGATGGAATCCTCCTCTCTCGGGCGATGAGCCCAATGAGCCATGATGCGAGTCATGGGACGGTGCAAATGGTGAGCCAATCGACACAGGCTGAGATCTCAAATAAAGACTTGGGAAATAGCTATCCTGCGGCGTATTAGGCGTAGTGTGAAATGCGGCCCCTTGAATACTAGACAGTGGTTGAAGACTCGTCTTCGTGCGTCGAAGAAGGGGATTTGGCGTAGGAGTAGGGGTAATGCTACCGCCAAGGTTAGTGGTCCTTCCCGACAAGGGAGTACCAGCCGCCGGCAACGGCGGAAAGGCTGCGATCGTCAGAGTATTAGGTGTCATAGTCCCCGTGCCGGTCCCCGGCGTAGTCCCATGAGACTGTCTGCTGCTGTTAACTATACTGTGTGACGTGCTGGCTGACGAATGGACGGTCATTGAGGCCCCCAGCGCTCTAAGTCGGCCGCCTAAGATACAGCTCAGAAATGCCAGCATCTGGGTATTATGTACCTTTTCAAAGTACTCAAACATCGCGTCGACTAGCCATCTGTCGCCGAATGGGTGTCCGTCCCACGACGTCGAAACAAGCTCTGCAACTAGTTTCCAGCAGTAGCTTATCTCGTCCAATCCATACTTGTCAGCGACCTGGGAATTCCATAGTGCAAGCTCGCGAGGAGCTCCATCCAATACCCTGTACTCTGCCGCCAATTCTACTCTCGACGGTATCAAATGCCGTAAGTTAATGGTTTTTACGATATTCTTGAGGGGCGTACCCGTGGCGGCGGTGCGGTTGGCGTTGCTCTCAGAAACGTGAGACCCTGGTATTCTACCGCCGCCACCATCACCGCGTCGCCTATTTCGCTGTTGGTCGGAAAGGTGGTGCTTATTATGGTGATGATGATGGTGGTGGTGGTGATGATGATGGTGACGAGGATGATGGTAGAATTGCAAGTCCAAATCTTCGTCTTCGTCAGTCAGAGAATCACTGTCTATACCTAGACTATCCTCAGATGCGGACCCAGTGTCTGATTCATCATATCGGAAAAACCCATCTTTCGGGTCAAAGCTCCGTTTGACTTTAGGTTGTTTAATCGACGCTCTTCCAGCTCCATGAGTATCCTTCATTATAAAGAAACATACCAATTCACCAGTCTTGGTCCATGACGCACCACATCCTTTTGGCACAGGAGTACTGTCGAATACTATTCCTTCTTGGTTCTCAGTCTGACTATAAATATTTGCAGTTTTCTTGAGCTTCTTGATATGACTCTTCTCGTCGGCCCGCGACTTATTTTTCTTGTGTGCCTTTTCCTCATCTGACGAAGATGAAGAGTAGCCAAACGGGTCCAATCGAGCCATTATCAATCCTGGCTCTTCCTCCTCATGGATATCTTCATCAGTCGTTGCCTCCACCAGTACATTGCTTTCGGCTACCATAGGTTCTTGCAAATAGTCTATCAGATCCACTGGCTCTCCCAAAAGCACCCTCAGACATGGCTCAAAAGAATATTTGCCCTTAGCTGCCATAGCCTGTGATACATGGTCGAGCTCCTCGTACATTTCAGACAACTGCTCAATGCTTGATGTCTCTACGCTGAACGTTGGCGCGGTAAATGGGTAGTCAAACGGAAACCGAATTTGAACTCGCAGGAAGATTCCCTCTCCTTCGTCCTCGCTGCCTTCTTCCATTGAAGAAGTTTCATTCAGCTCTGTGATCTCATTATTATTATTGATGTTCTTGTTGTTAGTCATTTCTACGTCTCTTTTCTTGGATTTCCGATCTATTCGTGCGTTCCATCCGCTTTCAAGGCTTATCGTACACTCTCCAGTCGATATAGAGATTTTCTCAAACTGTACTTTAGGAAACTTTCTTCCTACTATGCTGATCTCCTCTCCCAGGTTAGCTGGGCCATTATGGTCATAAAAATCAAAAGCAGTAGTGGCCCCTCTGGCTGGACCGGCAGCGTTGTCTCCTAGGTCGTTTCCAAAAGAGGCGAACGCCGCCCTTCCTATTCGCACACCTGAGATCCAGTCGAGATGGCTTCGGTCTCGCTCACTGGCATTCTTGGTTCCTCGCGTCATAAACGATGTAGACGATGTCTTTTGTCCAGGTACGCGCTGCTGGTAGTTCTGGTACCGTTGCTTCAGCCGATGCCCCATGTACATTAGATACGAGTTTACAGGGGATAGAGAGCTCTTTTTCTGTGCATTGACAGACGAACTATAGCTCTCCAATCCGCTTGTCATACCGGTGCCACCACCACCGCCACCGCCAGGAATAGGACTATGCAGAGTTGATACTGGCGAGTACCCGAACAGAAACCCGCCACTGGCAGTAACGCCAAGAAGCGGCTCCTCGTGGTAGGTCTCATACTTAGCACCGCGTCTAGTAAGCTTCATAGTTAGTGGACCATCCTTAACAAATCCGGTCTGCTCCAGTATGTCGTCTTCCATTCGTGGCCAGAGGCGTATATCGTTATCCTTTGACCACGTGACTAGCTGGAACTCGCGATCGTCGACGTCAGAATTTCCTCCGCGAGACCTCCACACAAACTCCCTAACCGGAGCCATGTGGCCGGTGAACGAGTATATGGGATCAAGCGAAACAGTTTCCTGCTCTTTCGGGGTGGGCTGTATATACACTTTGTTCGAGCCGCCTCTCAACGGCATGATCCCAATAGCGTCGCCGAACGGCGTATGACGAGCTCTCCAGATCGGAAACCTTGTGGCAATTGTGTACTCGGCCACGATGTTGTCGCCAGGGTTAGCATTGGCATAGTCCCATCCTTTAACCGTGCCGTCGCTGGATGCAGTAATCAGCTTCGTTTCGTCGGTGCGACAAAAGTCTATAGAGTTAACTTTGCCAGTATGGGCCTCAAAGGTGTACACAGGGATGGACTTTTTCCGCTTGTCCCAAATGTAGACAGATCTGTCGTGACTGGATGCCAAATAGTTTGGATTCAGTCTGTTCCACTTGACCTGAGAAGCCCCAGCGGACCACTGAGCAAAAGAAGTTACGGGCTTTTTCGGCTCACGCAAGTCCCACACGTGGACAAAACTGTCGACAGAGCACGTAGCTATTATGTCTGCCGATTCGGAGCTGAAATTGATGTCAGTAATTGCCCTCTTGTGACCGTGCAGTACGTGTTCTACAGCCTTGTCAGAGCTCAATGCCAAATTCCAGACAAGCGCCTTTTGGTTGGAGGTAGAAATCACCAGGTACGGTTTAAATGCATGCGGAGACCACTGTACGTCTGCCACCTCCCACGAGGTAATGTGGTGCAGCCATCGTGGAGGACTAAAAGGGTCGTCTAAGTCTACAATGAATAGACCTGATCGGCTTGTTAGTAAGATGCACTATAAAAAGAAAAAACGCGAAAAAGAAAAGAAACTTCGACAATGCCAGCCGATAGCAAACAATTACCATGGACATGAACCAAAACAAAAAAAAGGCTCTGCTTACCTGGACAATACCACATCTCGTCCGCATGGGCTAATGCTCATTGCACCGACGCCCTCGTCTACTCTCAAAGAGAGCGCTTTTCCAAATGTTGATTCCATAGGAACTACTGCTGCCAATTGCACCACCACTGTCTGTTCATTTATTTAGTGGTGTGCACACATCCGCCCACACGCTCATCTCTCATTATTTTAAGCTTCGTCCGTCATGTGATTGAGTGTGGTCTGTTTTCGGAAAGCCACAAAATAATTTATTTTGTTTTCAAAAAAATATATTGAGAAAAAAAAAAAAAAACTAGCCCAACTTTATAAACGGCTGCTGCAGACCTAACCCCGATACTTAGTAATTGTTCGGTCGTCTCCGCATTTTAGAAGGTTCTTTCTTTCTTTATCTTTGTATCTATTATGGCCACTGTCGAAAACGAATCTGTATCAGCAGCCACTTCTACACAACCATATCAAGTAAATCTTAATGTCCAACTAGTTTGCCCAGAATGCAGGATTGTTCCGCCAGACATTGTCGAGCGGTTTAGCGAAGGAGACATGGTATGTGGAAACTGCGGATTAGTACTAGGAGACAGAATAGTAGATACTAGATCTGAATGGAGAACATTTTCGAATGACGATCAGGGCAACGACGATCCTTCGCGTGTTGGAGATGCCGGTAATCCGTTGCTGGATCATAATCAGTTAGATACGATTATTTCAGCAGGACAGCCAGGATCTACGCTGGGCCGAGACCTGAGTCGGCTTCAGAGCAAGTCGTCGCATGACAGAAAAGATACAGTGCTGCAGACGGCGTTTAGTAGGATAACACAGATGTGCGAAGCGTTTTTGTTACCGAAGGTCGTGCAGGATGCCGCAAAGGAGGCGTACAAGATAGTATATGAGGACCGCAAACTGAAAGGTAAGAGTCAAGAGAGCATCATGGCCGCGGCGATCTTTATTGCCTGTCGACATTCTGGGGTTGCCAGAACGTTCAAGGAAATCTGGGCGCTCACGAGTGTGCCGAAACGCGACATTGGAAGAACGTTTAAGATTATGGAACAAGTGCTTATCAATGCGGGTATCAAGCTTTCACACTCTTCTAACGAAGAGTACCAGACAACACAGACGAACGCTCAAGACTTGATGAGAAGATACTGTTCTCACTTGGGCCTGTCTATGCCTGTGACAAAGGCGGCGGAGTATATTGCGAAGCGGGTAGATCAGGAGGGAACACTTGCGGGACGGTCACCTATATCTATTGCTGCGGCGGTTATCTATATGACGTCTTGTTTATACAAAGAGTCTTTGACTGCGAGTGCTATCGCTGACAAGACTGGTGTGTCGGAGGGCACGATTAAGACGTCGTATAAATTTTTATTTGAGGCGCGGGAAAAATTGGTAGATCCGAAGTGGATCGAAGAAAAGAAGGTCTCTTTGGATGACTTACCAAAAGTTTAAAGCTAACTATTACTACTACAGGATGATATATACGATATATATTATAAATTATTAAATTAAATTAAACAAAGAGCGTTTCTCATACTCTCCTAAATGCAACGGTAATATCGGCCTTGCTGAACTCAATCACAGAGTTCTCCGCCTTGTCCATATAAAATCGTTCCTCGTATGATGCCAGCTCCTTGTATAATTGTCCATACGCTGTATGTATAGCATTCCATACTGTCTCAACCAGAGTGCCTGAAGTCGACGACGGCGTTGTTGGCCCTCCTGTCTCATCATCGGCGCCAAAATGTTTTTCTACTCGCTTCCGTAATGTCTCTACACCTTTGCGGATTTCCTTGCCGTCATAGCCGGCGACGGCCTTTTTGAAAGCCGAGCGACTGTACCCATGTCTGTGGACCGGGTTCTCAGATGGGTTCTTCGCCAGCAGGTTCTTAAGACCGTCTACAAAGTCTACGATCTTTCCCAGCGGCCTGTGGATTACTTGCCGCACATACGCCTGCAGTTCCGTTTCGTACAGCGAACGAGCGGTCTTCTCTAAATTGAGCAGAACGTCGCTAGGCTGCCTGACTACATCGGAGAACCTGAACTTCAGCACGTGCATATTTTCTACCATGAGGATATGATAGTTCAATATATCCTTGTCCTCGGCCGACTCTCCCGACGCTGACGGAACCATGCTCGTGCCGTTGACCTCCATGTGCGCCACCTGAATCTCCTCCTTTGCCAGCCTCTGCAGGCTGTGAATAATAGCCCGACCAATCTTGTCGTAGCTGTTGTCCACAATCTGTCGGATGCCCGCCAAATGGCTCGCACTTGTTGCGTCCGCCTCCAGCCGCAGATTCGCAATGTCTTCCTCGAGCGCATGACAGAACTGCGCAAACCCGCGAACTCCAGGGATTACGCCTCGCCGTTTCTTCAGCCCGTAGCCGTTCACTGCTCTGTTCATTAGCTCGACCTGCGCGTCAAGTGTCTTCTTCCACGCGGCAGCCAGCTTGTCACGAGCCTTGCCAAACAGCTGCAAGAGGTAGTCCTGGTCCGTTTCATCCAGCCGCTTGATATTAATGTCCAGCAGGGCTATCAGTATCAGACTGGTATACCGCGCCTTGTTCAGAACTGTGTCTATAAACTGGCCATTAAACTGCTCCTGCAGCTTGGTGAACACTCCTCCAACGGCCGACGCCAGTTGTTGCGCCTTCTCGTAGTCGGGGTCAATCTCGTGGATGCATTGCTCAAACACATACAGCACCTTGTGTGGTCGCTTGTGCACTGGCATCTGCCGTACAAACTCAGGGAACGTCTGGTTGTTGCTGCTGCTGGAAAAGTGGAACAATCGCACAAACACTTCTTGCTCGGCTACAATCGTTTCCACTATGCAGTCTAGCATAGTCTTGTACAGCTGACGAATTTGCCGGCGCACATACTGGTCAGGAACTATGACACTGTTGCTGCTCGACACAGCAGCCACGGCAGCAGCCTCTTTTTCCTTCTCGCGTCTCTCCTTAAATATGTCTCGGTCTTTCAGCTTGGCCAACGTTCCGCTCCGTTTCACTTTGGTTGTGCGGCTACTCATCAAGCTGCTGGCGGTAGTCGTGGGTGTTAGCTCTAAGTTATCGGCAGAAGCCGCAGCAGCACTGCTCGAGTACATAGCGGAAGCGCTGCCCGTAGACATGCCAGCAAGAGCTGTAGTGCTGGCGCTAGTAGTCATGCCAGCGCTAGCATTAGTACCAGCGTGGCCGCTGGCGCCAGCGCCAATACTAGCATTGGCCTCGTCCGCGACAAGGCCACCAAGCTTGTTCCTTCGCTTGGCAAAAAAGATCTTGATCATCTCATCATACTTCTTCTTGACATATCCCTCGTACATCATCACCAGTTCCCGATACGCCTTTTCGTCTGTCTGTTTCACAAACAACACCAGCCCACTGTATATATAGCTGTTCTCCAAATAATAGAAGCCAATTCTAGGGATCTCCGAGTCGCCTGTTAATGAGCCGCTCACACTGGCCCTATTTGACCGCTTGCCCACCTCTTTAAAGTGAGCGTCCAAAAACTGGGCAAAATTGCTGACAAAATGCGAAACTGTTCTCTCAAACATTTCTCGTCGCTCCGTCAAAACTCTCATTGATCGCTGCTTGTCACCATCTCGCTTTCTAATAATCTTAATTGCCCGGTACAGCTCTACGGCTGCCATCTCACTCCTCTCAAGCTCATCATCAGGTGCAAACCGGCCGCGATCCACAATCTGTACCAATTCATTAGGCATGTTAATCGTCTGCAGCATGTTATGCAGCTCAGTCCACAGGGCCTTTTGGTTTGTCGTCTCAACCTGTAATCCCTGACTTTCGCCTTCGATGTGGGCAATGTCATCACCGAAGCTTCCCAACTGGACAGCAAAAAACGACACCATATTTTCCAAATCGACACACTCACTGACACCGACATTCAGTGTCCGATCCAGCTCATCTAATCGGTCATCAAGGTCAACTACATTGTGCAAATTGGCCGTCTCCATATTGGCCAGTTCCCTCGATATCGCCAGTTCTAAACTCTTAGCATCCTCACGACCAGTCCAATTGAACTCTGCCAACGTCTCTTCCACTGACGTGCCATATGTGCCAGACTCTCGCCAGAATGCCGGCTGACTGCCGCGCTTACGCTCTCGTGGTTGCACCTCGTTAGTGTTAGTGGTTGCTCGTAGTGGTGGTGTCGCGGCAATCTCTTCAACTCTATTTTCTTGTTTGCTCCGATCTTCGGCAGGGTACGACCTCTCGATGATTTGTTCGTGGCTAGCCTTAAATTTGGTGCCCGATTTCGCATGTTCCCATTCAATGCTAGACCGCCGAGTCTCCCTCACGATTCCATCAGCTGGGTAGTTCATACGCTCTTCCATGGTAGGTGACGTGGTCGTGGGGGTGCTGATTGTTGGCATGGTCACCGCGGGTACCGGCGCAGCCTGTAATGGCGATGGTGACGACGTAGTTACCGGCACGTTGATACTTATGTGATCATGTTCTTCCTCTTCCTCTTCGTCCTGCGCTTTTCCGTCCTGCTTATTGTCTTCGTCTTCATCTACTTGGAGTGTCAATGCTGGCATGCCCTTACTTGCAGCAGTCAGCACTTTAACCGAGCTACCCGACGTCTTTGACGACGTTGATGACGAAGTCGGCTCCAATTTGGAGGTAAGCGGTGCCGGCAATGGTTCGGTGTCTGAGTCCTCGCGAGGTAGTACTGATGGCCGCAGCGCCCTTGGGGACGCGCCAGTAAATATGCTAGACTCGCTTGGAGCACTTAATGTGGAAGCCTTTTCTGCGCTAAAATCCACTTCATTGAATGGAATCCTAATTGGCTTGTGTTCATGCTCATCGATACCCTCGGCTGCAAAAAGGTTTTCATCAGGAGACGGCTCACGTGGTGGCGCCGAAATGCCGGTGCTGTCGCCGGCGAGACCACGGCCAGCGCCTCCGAATGTGGTTGCTGCTGCTCCCAGCGCTCCAGCAGTTGCACCCACAGCCACAGGCATGGCTGTGGCTACTTGGACCTCGTCTGCTCTAATGAATGGCGCCGGCTGCGCTGGCGCGTTCGGCATTGTCGGCGTTACCATCTGTGCTCCTAATATCTCTCCTTTGCTTCCTGCCCTCGCCCTGCTCTTCATCTGGCTGCTGTCAGACCGTTTCAGTCTTAATGGGGCAGTGCCGCCCTCACTAATCTCTTTCAATGGCGGCACGGTCGGCGAGGCCATGACATTTGACATCGACGCATCTTCGTGGCGGAACTGTGCACTAGCACTGCCTGCATACACACTATCATCAGTCTGCAGCGGCGGCAGGTCACTAGGGTGAGCACGTGGAGTCTCAGACGGTGCCGGAGGAATGTGGCCGCGAGTAAACGAAGGAGGCGAAACAGACTCAGGCGGTCCGCGAGATGGTGGCGGTGATCCCGCAACAACCTCTCTCTGGAACCGCTCATATCGGTCACTCAATGTATGATCTCGCTGCTGTTGCGGTACTCCATGTTGCTGCTGATGTAAGTCCTCAGTAACGCTAGACGACGCTGTACTAGCCAGACTGGCCATAGATCGATGAGCATCTGCAGAAGGCCGTCTGGCATCGATTGATGGACGAGCATTGCCAGACGGCGGAAAGAAATGGCGATTGGACGAAACGGGTGAATGTTCGGCCGGGTGTTGTAGCATGTTGTTATTACCTGCGTATGACGGTCCACCAAATTCTTGATTATATTCCTTGCTGGAAGGAGGACTCTGTCGCCAGCCAGGCATAGGCTGCACTGGGCCCTGTCTCATTCTTCCCACATATGGCATCTGCTGCGGCTGTTGTTGTTGTTGTTGTTGTTGAGGTGGCAGGTGACCATACGAAGGAGGGTATCCTTGTTGTTGCGGTGGCATCATACCATGAGGTTGGTGATGTGGAGAGTACTGCTGCTGCTGCTGCTGTTGGTGTTGTTGTTGTTGTTGCGATGATAACTGTTGCGGTCCACCAGGTGGACTGCCACCGAATGGGCCGGGGCCCACGGACGCAGTGGACGCCTGCGAATGGTATGATCCTGCAGCCGAACCGAAGCTTGGCCGCATGGGACTGGTGGGAGTCCTCACGCTGCTGTCAATGATGTGGTCCAGCCCTATTAGCTCGGGCACCGCGCCTTTAGTGAACTTCTTATATACCTTGACCAAGCTTGTTAAAAAGATGCCTTTCTCGCGGGCCGTGTTCGTCGTCCAATAGTAGTCTTTGCCTAGTGTAACAGTGAACCCCGACGGGGTGGCCGGGTCGTTAGCTATTTTTGTCAAACTGTCTAAGTTCCAAGTCTTGCCTATTTGTATTGATCCGCTCGGGTTCTCGCGGGCTTTGTGCACGTTCACTACACCCGATTGGCGCACGGCCAGGATAACTAACCTGTGTTTCTTGTTCTGCTCGGGAGACTCTGGCGGCGGTCGAGTTGCCGGATACTGGGTGTCCTCTGTGATTCGAACATGGGTGATATAACTTTCCAGAACTTGTTAGATTTTCTGTGTCACGTATACAAGTGGACGGAAAACGAGAAGAAGCGCAAAGCAAAGCCATATACGTAAAAAAATGCAATGGGCGTGCGTACACGCCAGAATCCATCCATTGTTGGTTTCGTTCTTCTTATAGTAGCGTCCCGCGCTTCCCTTCGTTTCATCTTCTCTCTTTTCGCTTCCTCCCTCGCCGCCGCTTCTTCCATTGCTCCCCCTCTTCAATGCTACTTACCTTTTCCATTCTCATCAGTCTTTGAAAAACACGATTTCTGTATTCGTCGCTTGTCGTCATCATATTGCTCGGCCAACGATAAGTGGTGGCCCTTAGACGATGAACTAATCGAGGTCTGAGTTTCACTGCTCATTGACCCTCCATGTCCAGCGACAGGAGAACTCGGACCGTTCGAAGTGTTATTTTCATTATTAGATCCGCTTCGATGATGTTTTAAAGGATTCTTAATATGGGGACGGATGTGGTTCATTGGAGCATTTGGGTTGACGTAGACCCGGGCAGTAGAGTTAAGGTATATATACTACTATCTCGGAGAGAGCAAGATGGCAGGTGAACACCGAAAAAAATTAAAAAAAAAAATAACAAACAAACAAAGTTGAGAGATAAAAAGGAAATACCTGCTTACAAACAGCGTTCTTGTTACTCATCTCTATTACGCTATATACATAACCACTCCAAACCTCCTCCATAATCACACTCTCCTGCGTCCGGGAGGTCTGTCTCCACCAAACCGAACCTTGGATCCGTCCGTCACCCTATATACCTTATCACGGATCTTAGTTCCCTCTTTGCCGTTCAATACATTGAGGAATGCTTCACGTCCTTCGCCAAAGTTTCTAAACACAATCTCCAACCGATTGCTACCACCACTACTGCTTCCACCAGCCCCGAGCAGTTTCTCTTCCATTAACTTAAACATAGCAACACTCGTTTGAAACGATGCCTCGTATGAATTCTTCTTAGTTCCTCGGAACCCAAGCTGTCCTGAACTGATCGTGCGGACAACCTCTTGTTTAGGCCGCACTGAATCAATCAGCTTTTCTTGCCATGTCATATTTTCCGCTAGCTTACCAACTTGGCAGTACTGTCGAGAAAGCGTTAATACAGTGTTGTTATTTGTGAATTTGCCGTGCAATACATATCCCACAGTTTTCTTTCCGTCTGAAGGAATATATTCTTTCTTAGCGGCAGCGCTACTTGCGGTCGAAGCTGAGCGCGATGATAATGATGAAGCAGATGCTGAGGCTGATGACTGCGTGGCATATCCTCGTCGGATTACGTTTATTACCGACCGTCCAGCCTGCTGACTGGGTCTAAGGATGTGCATTGTTAGATTGTCGTTCGTCCCTAAGGTTTTCCAAAACAGCCTCTGAAATTGTTAAAGTTCGTCAACTCTGAGAGCACCAGGGTAAGGGTGGTCACGTGATAATAACCAGTCACGTGACAAGAGTTGACGATGATGAGCCTCCAAAGAATGACAGGCGTCATGAGGGAATGTGAAAGAAGGAGTTACTAGAGAAAGCAGCGTGATTGATAATTATTATCACAGAAAAGAAAAAAAATCCCATAAATTAATACTCTTATAAATAGTTTCTTCTCACATATGCTCTCTGTGTTCGGCGTCCAACTTGGCCTTGTCGATCTCCTGGCTATCCTCCTCGCCGTCAATGTTGACCACAGTAGAGGCAAACCGCCAGGCAGGAACCTTGTTTTCGAATAAAATATCAAGCTCCTCGTACGTTCTGTTGCGCGTTTCTGGCAGTCTGAAAATTGCCCACACGACCACGCAGAACGAAGTAGCAAACCACACAAACGCAGTCTTGCCCTTTAGGTTCGCATACTGTGGGTTCATCATATATGGCTCCACTGTCGTAGATATAATGCTGACAATATTGTAGGAGTTCCGTGCAAGTGCTATAGTCTGTGGACGCACACGAGTAGCAGAAATCTCCGACGCAATAGTAAATGCCATAGGTCCTATGGTCAGTGAGTAGCAGCCTACCCATATCATCGTCAGTGCTGCCTGGCCCCACTTGGCGCCAAAGCCCTGCGCGTACGAAAGACCTCCAATGATTAGCAGCAGACATGTCATAAACGCCAGCCCGCCAATGTAAATCGTCCGGCGCCCGAAGTACGTCATGAACAGCCAAGAGGAAAGTGTTCCCGTGAATGCAATGGCTGTAGTGCCCAGGTTCAATTTGTAGGTATCTGTGGAGTCGAGCCCGGCCTGTGAAAAGAAGTATGACGGCGAGTACGCAAATGTGGACCCAGAAAACACTTGGCCGGCAAGAGCCATGCATCCGATCTCAGTTCGTCTCAGGTTGGTGCCCTTGAAGCAGTCCCAGTATGACACGCCCGTGGACATCTCCTTCTCTAAGTTGTTAGTATGTACAATCATAGCCAGTCGCAGTGGCGCCTTGTCGTGCGTTGATTTCGCCGACAGCCGTTTGATGGCCTTCTCGGCATCGTCGTTTTTGCCCTTTCGCACAAGCCACCACGGCGAGTCCGGGGCCAGGTATGTCAGTACGAACAAGGGGATTGGCCATGCCCATTGCACGGCGAACGGAATCCTGTACCCCCACTGTGTAGAGTTAGATACGAGTCCCTGCAACACACCGGCAGCTATGAACTGGCCGATGGCCCAGCACATGTTGACGTATGCAGTCATGTATCCACGCAGTGCCATAGGACACACTTCCGAGGAATACGAAGGTCCCATTGTCGCAAACACTCCCCAGGGTATACCGCACAGGATCTGGCCCGCCAAGAGCACCGGCAGATTAGGTGCGAAGAAAGTAAGGAAAACGAACGCTGACATGAACACCAGCGAGACCATGATGACCCGTCTGTGTCCGAAACGCTCCGTGAGCCATCCGTTGGCCAGTACTCCGATCACCGTGCCGACTGATGCGCCGTTACCGAGCCCGATCTGCCAGCGTCCAGGAATCTGGTATCCTTCCTCGGTGCCCATGTATGTTCCATACTTCTTGCGAAAAGAGGGGTAGGCGTAAAACGATGAAATCAGGATGTTGTCGTATCCTTCCATCACAATAGTTAGCGACATGACCAGGGCCCAAAAGACGGCTTTGCCGTGGTATCTGAGTGCGTCTCGAACGGTCAGGTCGTGCTCATGGGCGTTGGCAATGTACGCCTGTTCCTTGATGAGCTCGTCGTGGTCGATGTCGTGCACGTGAGCAGCTATTGCGGTTTTTTCTTTAATAACCATTGTTGTCTTTGTTGTTCTTGTTTGAACAAAGAAAAAAGGGCAACACAATGGATCGCATGTCGTCTTTATATATTGCTGTCGCCGGGTGTATGAATCAGACGATAATGAAAGCAAGTGGTAAGGCTGGATAATAAACCCATTGTATGCGCCTGCATGCGCCCGCGGTGCAGCTCAGACCCAAGTTCCGGTCTGGGGTACTATTAACCGGGGCCCCAACTCCTGTTTCCGTTTTGGGACATCCGGCCTGTGATCATTTTACCGTTTTGGGACGACGGACCGATTCTCGGTACACAATGTTAACTCGGGTAACGTGGGGGAAGAAGAGCAAAGCATTCTTGGCAAATGGTATCGGCGGAATTGGCTGTAATAATGATAATATCCAATTTAGCCGAGATCGGCGGTTTTGAAATATCCAGAATTCATATTTAGATCGTCTGATTGTCTGTTCTTCATCATCATCATCATCGTCTATCTGGATCAACAACAACAACAATGGAAACATTCGAAGGCGATCTTCACGCCTATTCAGACACCCGGTTTACCTACGGTATGTGGCACATCAGAAACAATGTGTCCATCAACTGGGCAACCGAGATCTTCAAGGTTACTGAAAACAAAGATCAACAATCATTGTACATGGTGGCATCGACCAAGAAGATCACTAACCGAGGCGACACTTTAAACACTCCAACTATTACTGTGAAGGCAACAAGCCCTGCTCCTGGCATCATTGGCTTCGAGGCCTATCACCATCTAGGACGAGTTCCGCTCAACGAGCCTCGGCTGACTCTCAAGCAAGCCGGCCCCGGGGAATTCCCAACTACCACGTTTGTCGATCCAAACCAAGAAACCGCCTGTTTGACTGCTGGACCGCTCAAACTTGTCGTCGACACTAAGACGTCCGAATTCCAGTTCAAGTGCACTGAGGACAACAGCCTCTGCACAAAGATGGGGTTCCGATCTCTCGGCCATGTCCGAGATTCCAGACTGTCTTCAAGTTCGCCGAACACCTTTATGACCGCGCAACTCCATATCTCGGTACAGGAGAAAATCTTTGGTCTCGGCGAGAGGTTTGGGCCCTTAGCTAAGAACGGCCAGCGGGTGGAAATGTGGAACGAGGACGGCGGTACCTCAAGCGAACTGGGATACAAGAACATTCCATTCTACATGACAAGCAGAGGATACGGTGTGCTGGTTGACAGTACCGACAAGGTGACATTTGAGGTCCAGAGCGAGCGCACGACCCGTGTCAACGTGGCTGTGCCCGGTGAGAGGATTCGCTTTTATGTGATTTACGGCCCTACTCCCAAGGACGTTCTTACACGATACACGACATTGCTCACTGGCCTGCCGGCCCTGCCTCCGCCATGGTCGTTCGGACTTTGGCTGTCCACGAGTTTTACAACTAGCTACGATCTCGAGACAGTAAGCTCCTTCGTGCAGGGCATGCAGGATCGAGATATCCCGTTGAGTGTATTCCACTTTGACTGCTTCTGGATGAAACAGTTCCAGTGGACCGACTTTGAGTTCGACAGCGACAACTTCCCCGATCCTAAGGCCATGCTAGCCGAGCTCAAACGTCGGTTCAACATTAAAGTGTGCACATGGATCAACTCGTACATTGCCCAAGAAAGCAAGCTATTTATTGAAGGAGCCGGCAAGGGCTACCTGCTCCGAACCAGTGACGGAAGACCCTACCAAACGGACGCATGGCAAGCCGGTATGGGACTAGTAGACTTCACCAACCCCGACGCCGTCGCTTGGTACCAATCCCATCTCAACAACCTCATCGACATTGGTGTCGACGCTTTCAAGACGGACTTCGGCGAACGGGTCCCCGTCCGTGACATCAAGTACCACGACGGCAGCAACGCACAGGCCATGCACAACTACTACACCCATCTGTACAACCAAGCTGTATTCTCAGTTCTCGAGAAGCGCAAGGGCAAACACAATGCCTGTCTCTTTGCCAGATCAGCTACTGCCGGCGGCCAACAGTTCCCTGTGCACTGGGGTGGTGATTGTGAGAGCACTTTCGAAGCGATGGCCGAGAGTCTCCGTGGAGGACTGAGTCTTACGCTATCTGGCTTTGCCTTCTGGAGTCACGATATCGGCGGATTTGAAGGCAATCCTGATCCCGCCGTCTATAAGCGATGGGTCGCGTTCGGCCTTCTGGGTTCCCATTCTCGCCTCCACGGATCAGGCTCCTATCGTGTGCCATGGACGTTTGATGAGGAGGCTGTTGAGGTGTTGCGCAAGTTTACCAAACTCAAGATTGCTTTCATGCCGTATATTTTTGCCCAGGCCGTTGCTGCCCATAATACAGGCATCTCATTGATGCGTGCTCTGTTCCTAGAATTTGGCGACACTGATGAGACCTCCTGGAGCATTGACACCCAGTACATGCTGGGACCCAACTTGCTCGTAGCTCCTGTGTTTGACACCAAGCGCGTCAAGTACTATGTTCCGTCTACTGTTGGTGGCGACAGCGACAGCAAGCCCTGGTACGGATACCTTGACGGCAAGTTCAGAGAAAGTGGTAAATGGCACAATGAAATTCACGGCTATGACTCGTTGCCATTGCTTGTGCGACCTGATTCGGCCTTTGTGACCAGCCATGACGAGAAAGCCCACGACAGCCCGGAATACGACTGGAGCTCAGACTTCCTCGTCAACCTGTATGCCATTGAGTCTGACAAGCAGGTGTTGAACATTGCCGATCACAAGAACATCGGCGACATAGCCATGACTGTGACAGTTGAGAAGACGGAGAATAACTGTGTAAAGGTTTCTCTTAGCAAGAAAGTTGACAAGTGGGCTGTCAGAGTGCTAGGACAGACAGGTGTCACTAGTGTGAAGAATGGAGCTGTGTCTGCTACATGTTCTGAGCTCAATTGGGTGACAATTGCCGGAGAACAGACAGAAATGATAATCACGTTATAAATAGGTTTTTACAATAAAGGAGTTTTTTACATACGCACTGTCAGAAGGCTCGATAGGATTATAGTCTTTTTTTTTCTTTTTTTTTTTTTCCTCGTCGTCTCTTTTCCAATGTACCTTCCATCGACTCCACATCTCCTTGCTTATATCAATTTGGCTCTAGCGTTTCCGGTCACATGACCATAGAGTTAAATTAGGTCCCCTTCTCCTCCTCCACCTCCTCCTCCTTCCCCCAGAAGGATAATCAACATTGTACATATTTCACCTTTAAAGGTGGAGAAAAAATCCGATATTTCTCCCAAAAATGGCCAACCGAGAACGTCGCAACTCCGCAGTTGATGCAATTCACAATGTGATGCCATCTTCAAGCATCTCGCCTGCTCAATTATATTCCACTGACTCTGGACATTTATATCATGCAGGCCGAATGGTCATTGTGTTAGTGGGTCTGCCGGCAAGAGGCAAGACTCACCATGCAGTCGCGCTGACTCGGTACTTGAGATGGCTAGGCGTAAAAACCCATGCGTTCCATTTGGGCGACTACCGCAGATCTATTGCTCCGCCAGGCTACAAGATCCCTGACGACTACTTCATCTCGGATGCCTGTGAAGAGACTGTTAAGTTCCGCCAGAAGGTCATAGACACTTGCTTAAAGGACATTGACGATTTCTTCACCACGGGCAAGGGACAGGTCGCCATCTACGACGCAGTGAATGCTACTGCCAAGGGCCGGCGGGATCTGTTTGCGCGATTCAAGCAGATGAACATTGAGGTGCTGTTTGTCGAGTGCTTAGTCACAGACAAGGACCTTGTCGCTCGCAACATTCGCGACGTCAAGATCTCGTCTCCTGACTACCAAGGCATGGACCCTGAGCAGGCTGTGGCTCAGTATCTGCGGGGAATTGAACTACGGATTCCTGAATACGAGACAATGTCTGAGCCTGAGCTCACATATGTCAAGCTGGTCAACGTTACTGAGAAGTTTATTATTAACTCTGGTGAAAAGCATCTGGGCTACCTATTTAACCGAATTATTTTCTTCCTGATGAACTCGCGCATTAAAGTTGGCTCTGTGTTTTTCGCCAGAGCCGGTCTGCCCATCGGGCCCGACGGCACTGCGGCTACTGCTAACATATACGACGTCAAGGCCGACAATCCGCTGTCTGAAGAGGGCAAACGATACGCACAGAAACTGCGCGACACGCTGTGGAAGAGAATTGAGCACCGCAAGGCCAAGGTCAAGGAGCATGACAAGTCAATTGGAGACCTCGACGTCAAGCTGGACCAGTTTTTGATTAGCGATGTCGACCAGGCGAAGCGGAGGTCGATGAGCGAGCAAGAGGCAATGAAGACGACCACTGACTATTTTAACGACGCTGACGCCGGCAGTGTGGGCGACGTGAAGAAGCTGGAAGCACATCGAGTGAACGCGCCGGAGAACCCGTCGGTCCTCGCGCAAAAGGACATTAGCAACCGCATGATGAGCCAGGTCAAGGCCACTCGCGAGTATCTGAAAAGCCTCGGTGCCTCCGAGATTGACACTGTGTCGACCCCTCCTGTGACTTCAGGCACCTCGACGCCGCTTAGCCCCGCGGACGCACTCGCCATCTCCACGATTCGAGCAGGCGAGCTCAACCAGTCTGACAAGTCGAACCTCGTAATCTGGTGCTCGACAAGACTGCGCACGATGCAGACCTGCCAGGTGTTCTGCAACGAGGTCAGCAAGATCGTCCAGCGGCCGCAACTCAATCAGCTGAACACGGGTGAGGCGAATGGCTTGACGCCGCAACAGATTAAAGAAAAGTTCCCTGATCAGTACAGCGCCTATGCCAAAGATCCTTATCACCATCGGTATCAGCGGGGAGAATCTTATCAGGACGTAGCATTAAGGTTAGAGCCCTTAATTCTGGAAATGGAAGGACACTCGGGAGACCTGCTGATTGTTGCCCATGAATCAGTGCTACGGGTCTTGTATGGATATTTAATGGCCTGTTCTGTGCCGGATATTCCATATTTAAAATTCCCATTGAACGAGTTAGTGGAGATTATTCCAAATGCTTATATTAATCAAGCTATTAGGATACCAATTGAGGGTGTTGCGCCGTGACCATGCTGCACTGCTGCTGCTGAAGCTTGAGACAGGTGAGACTGGCCGTAAGCCCGTGAAACCATAAAACGAAAAAACAAAACAAAAACAAAACAAAAAAGATTATATGTATAACGACGTAATAATGTTTTCAGTGACGTTTTTTTTTTTTGTTGTCTTTTTTTTTCCCTCCTCTTTTTCCTCCTCGATTTTATTTTTTATTTCGTTTTTCCGTAGCGCATATTTCATTATGTTCATTATGTAAGTTTCTTTTTCTCTATTGCTTGGCGCGGTCTTACCTCTTTCTTCATTACTCGCCCTATTGACCTATGAGACGGCCGGTCATCTTCATCCCGTTGAACTAACGTTAACTTGGCCCGTATTCAAATGAGGCAAAAAGCCTCAGCCGTGCAAGCCTCAATGCTTGCAGCCAATAACATGCTATACAACTCGCATAACACAGGGACCTAAACTCTTTTTGTGATGACGCAACTCAACCGTTTTAAAATTTTCCTTTACGTCACCATACGCTTACAGCTTCTTATCGTTTCATTATCCCTGAATAGGCAAAAAAAAGAAAACAAAAAGAAACACCAAGACCCTTCCCAAGGTCTCACATACGCACACCTTCCGGTTACCATTTTTGTCTACGGCGCGCTATACTGATGATAGTTAGCAGATGTTTTTAAAAAAAAATTCCATCGGTTTCTTGTTGGCTTTTTTTTCCCGGTCTAACCTCTTTAGGTCTACCTATCTCGATTACTTATCTTGGCAGCACCTGAATTCATTCGCTGCTTACAAAATGTAAACTCAAAAATATTCATTAAAAAAAAAAAAAAAAAAAAAAAAAATCCGAACACCCACAGGAAAAAGTAAACATTCGGAAAAAGTAAACGTCATAACACTATGATGTAAACGGTAGATTATGCTTTCCCCAATTTGGTCACCTAATAGCTTGAGGTTAGTCAGAGACAAAATAAAAGAAATGAGACACAAAAAGAAAAAGAAAAATAAAATCCACAGCAAAAAACTATATAAGTACAAACAGATCCCACGCTGTCCTCTTCTTTTGTTTGTTGTTATCAAACTCTTTCTTTCTTTATCTAAAAGTTACTTTCGTACAACATGTCTTCTGCAAGCTCACCATACTTTGACTCAGGTGCAACCTCACCTGTTGACACTACCAACTCTGTTTCTGTCAAGATTGATACTAATGGGATCTTATTCGACTTAGATGGAACCCTCATGTTGTCCACTGAGTGCGTCGAAATGTTCTGGCACGACTTTGGTCTGCAACACGGCATCGACTCCCACAAGCTGCTCGAGACCTCGCACGGTCGAAGAACAATCGACATCTTGAGAGAGTGGAAGCCCGAGTTTGCTACCGAGCAGATCTCCGGAGAGCTTGAAGCCACTATCCCCGTCAGATGGGCTTCATTTGCTACTCCTGTTCCTGGTGTCTTTGAGCTCCAAAAGGCTCTGCCTCCTTCCCAATGGGGTATCGTCACCTCGGGCACTCTGCCCATGGCCACCGGCTGGTTGAAGCACTTCCTCAAGTTTGACGCTCCTCAGGTCTTTATCACTGCTGAGGACGTCAAAGAGGGCAAGCCCGATCCTACTGGCTACAAGCTCGGTGCTGAGAGATTACAGCTTGAAGACTTTTTGGTGTTTGAGGACGCTCCTGCTGGTATCAGAGCCGGTAAGTTGGCTGGTGCCACTGTTATTGGCATGGCCACTACTTACACTGCCGACATTGTTAAGAAGGCTGGTGCTGACTATGTCATTCCCAACCTCAACTCTGTCCAGGTTGACTCTTTTGATCCAGTCACCAAGCAACTTTCTCTCACATTAACTAATGTTCTTGCATAGATTTCTAAAAACATTTTAACCGACCTCAGTGCGAGTGGTTCTATTTATACAAAAAAACAACTAAAAAAACATATATACATTACAGAAGATATTATTTGGTCTTGAAAATTATTTTTTTTTTTCTTGTTGTTCCTTTCTTTTTTTGCTTGCTCTAGATAAATAATATCGTAGGCCATGTACTATAAACTAACGACTACTTCTCACACACACAAAATTAAAATGTCATATCATCATTCATACACTATCTATCTATCTAGATTTAGTTCTATAAGCCAAAAGCGCCGCTAGACTCTGCGAATTACATCCTTTTCTCAAAAATTCATGTCTGAGCAGCTCCTCTGTCGACGCTCTAAAGGAAACGTCAACACAGAGACAGACACTCAGGAAGCTCTTGATCTCCGCTGACAGCTTGCTAGGATCTTTCAGCTTGGGCGTACCGTTACTGGCAATTAAATACAGCGCCTTCAGCGGCTCCTCGTTCAAGTACGGTGGCTCGCTTTCAATCATTTCGATCGCCATTATACCCAAACTCCAAACATCAACCTTGGCACCATACTCCTTTTGCTTAACGACTTCTGGCGCCATCCAGTACGGCGTGCCGACCATCGTTGCGCGCTTGCTCTTTTGCTCCGTCAGCTTGGCACAGAACCCGAAATCAGTGATCTTGACGTTTCCCTGAGCGTCCAACAGCATGTTGTCCGACTTGATGTCCCGATGAACAATCTTCTTGCTATGCAAGTGCTGCAGCCCTTTGCATGTCTCTAGACAGATTGCCGCTATCTGCTCTTCGCTCAGCGTGTTGTGTTCAATAATGTCTGTTAATGCGCCTCCCTCCATATACTCCATTACAACCCACAGGTCCTGGCTTCCTCGCAGATACGAGTCCAAATAGTTTACAATATTAGCATGCTGACTTTCCTTCATTACTAGGATTTCATTGACAATAAGCTCCTTTCTTGGCTGTGTGCTCAGATCAATCTGCTTGATAGCAACCCGTCGATGCGTGCCCACGCATGGCGCTCCTGCCAACGGCCTGGCGACATACACGCTGCCACTGGCTCCCTGACCGATCTTCTTCAGTTTCTGATATAGCGGCGTCGGGTCCGCAGGATTGATCACTGACCGCAACTTGGCCATGATTTGCGCCTCAGACATTGTCGAGATACGCTTCTCAACAACGTTCTTTGGCGGCGCTGGCACCTTGACTGCCCCGCCTTCTAGCGCAGCCTGTGTGGCCATAGTCGCCATCTGTTTAGTCATTGGCTTATTGTGATGCTGGTGAGTCTTGGGTTGTTGCTGGTGGTGATGAGCCCCTTGTTGATGTGGTAGTGGTGCTGCCTGTTGTGGTTGCGCCTGTAGCGGCGGTCTTTGCTGCTGTTGGCGTTGCTTAGGCAGATAGTTCCCGGTCAGGCCGTATGGCTGGCGCAAATCTCTGCTTGGCTCCTGCTGTGGTTTAGGCGGTGCAGGGCGCTTGGCCTGTATTCTCGGTGGGTACGCATGAGGCGGCGACGTCGACGACGGACTTGTTCCGCCGCCATGGCTGTGTGTCGGCGTAAGCAGAGCTCCATTGCTGCTACCACTACTGGCGTTGTTATTATACTGCTTCATATTGGCCGCCGATTTGTTTTTGTGTAGCGTCAGTGGCTGCACTGGCTGCAGCGGCGGCAGTCGTGACGGATCATGTGGAGTTACAGGCGAAGGCATAGTATTAGACCTCTGGTACGTCGGGATCTGCAGCTGCAGAGGCTTCTTAGGCGCTTGTGGTGTCTTCGGAGGCGATGTTCCTGATGATGATGACGACGGTGGTGGTGGCGGTTGTCGCAGTGGTGCGAGCTGTGCCAAGTGGTTCTTGGACACATTTTTGTTCGATACACCCGACTGTGAAGAAGACGGCGACACGGCCCACTCCTGTAGCTGGCTGGCCAACGCGCTGTAGCTTGCATCTTTGTCCGGCGAGGTGTTGCTAGCCTTGTCGCTTCCGCTGCTGCTGCTACTGCTATTGCTCCCCTTGCTCGAGTGAAACGTGCTGTTGTTGTTGTTGCTGTCATTGCTGTAGCTCACAGAGCTCGAGGACTTGCCGTGTCCGAGTGTATAATTACTGCCTGCAGCAGGCAGCGGCGGAGGTGCTATGCCGTTGTCGTCATTCATGTTCTTCGAGTAGAACTCCAGCACATCCACTACCGCCTGCGGGTCCCGGTTAAAGTCCTCCTTGGTAATAGCACTGGTCTTCAGCAGCTGCGCCCACTCTGGCGGCAGCCCTGTGAAGCCTCCCGAGCTGGGGTCGAACCCCACGTGGACCTTGTGCGTGAAGTTCGTGGGGCCCGACACGCCCGTGATCGGACTCTTGGAATAGATCTTGTCAATCCAGTCATTGCGCTCCTGCTCATTCTTACACGCGATGTATATGCTGTTTTTCCCTCCGCTTCTCAGGATCTCAAAGCAGTACGGCTTTATGTCGACTCTCGTCACGTTCTGAATGCTGTGCAGAGGAACCATCATCGTGCTGCTTGACGACACCGAGCTCTCGTTCTTCTGGAAGTGAACTGCTCCGTCTCGTATGACCATGAATTTCTTGGTCCACATGAACTTCATTGATCCGTCCTCTTTAATTGTCACCCACCCTTGCATCAGTATGCGCGGCTTGCCAGTGTTGCTGCTGCTGCTGCCGCCGGCACCATTGATACTGTTGTTGCTGCTACTGCTATTACTGCTTCCCGCGGACGGCGTGTCTAGTGGACTAGTAGCGTTGGCTGACACAATGGATCCGTAAGAATTTGAGTGACTTAGCGAACTGGCATCTGATTTCTGCGCCCGGTGGTTTTGAGGTGCCCCCAGTCCTCCTGCTCCTCCTGCTCCGCCCTTTTGGTCTGGCGGCAGCGGAGCCGGCCCTGGGTTCATAAATGCATTTTGAGGATATACGGCAGCACTTGAAAATGACATGATACAAAATCAATCGGTTCTGTAAACTCGTCGCAGTCGTTAGTAAATGTACTCGTACCTCTTGTCTGCTCAATTTGCCATTAAATCAAAAAAATCAATTTACTTTGAGTTCGGCGCTTTAATTTCCCCCTCCTTTAATTTATCGTTAATTATTAGATTAATATATCGCTATACAACGAATGGCCTCCTGCTGGTCTGTCAGTGATTTATTTTTGTCTTTTTTTGCTCGCTCGTTTAATTTCCTGGTCGCACGACTTCTCCGCTGTTTCGCTTCAACCTGTCGTTTCTTCTGTCTGTTTGTTAATATTTTCCGCTCCTATCTAGGGGGGAATCTCGTTAATTTACCTTTTGAGGTTCCAAAAGGGTCCCTGTCCTCCCAACCCTCCTAAACAAAGTCAATAATAAACACAATTACGTAAGGCTGTCCCATTTTAGTCAAAATTACCATATGGCTTGAGCCCCTTAATTTGTTTGTTTGATGGATCATCTTATAAACTTTCCCACCTCATGGAATGAGGTTGTTTTTTTTGTTTTTTTCTTTGGGTTTTTTTTTTGTAGCGCGAAGTTGTGCTAGTGGCTGTTGTTTTTGTTTTTGTTTTTTTCTTCTATTCATTTACTCATTTATTTATTAGTTGTCTACTATTTTTTTCTCCTCTTTAATAATTTCCTGTTGCTGTTATTTTTGTTACCGTCTGTCACTCCATTCTTGCCTTCCCCTGGCTCCTCACCATATAGCGTCGCAATGTACCCACTTCTCGTTTGGTAACTTGCATTACATCCAAAGTGGGGCAACTGACAAGCTACTACTAGCGACCACTACGGTTTATATATATTAAACCTCGCTCTTCTTGGTATGTTTGTTAACCTTTCTGTCATCGGTTTGTTTCTAATTACTCAATCATTCATTCATTCATTCATTCATTCATTCATTCATTTATTTATTTTATTAGCCCTCTATGTCCCGGTAAATTAACTACTTCCATTAGACCGTGTGCCCACTGCCTACAACACTAGCGTCGCCGTTTCGTTTCTACAACTCCGCTCCTCCAATTGTCAGACGCCCCATGTCTCACATTATCCCAGATGATACCAGCTCTCGTATAATCCATGATAATGTGCTCATGGCACATTAAAGGGGTTTCCAAAAATTCCCTAACTATCTTGAAAAGACACCTAGGAGCGGTCAAAAAATAGTTTTCAACCAGCAAATACACAATCTCGGACGAATCCTCACTGATATGCGTAATGCCCTAGCATAAGGATAGTTTTCAAATTTTTGTCAACAAGGTTATTTTATACTCCTCTAGTCGATGGTTACCCGGACTAGCGGGTCAACAAATGTGGCAATAACTTAATATTCTAAGTTGTACAATAGCTACACAGGTTTAGGTTACTAGATTCCGGCAGGTTATTTGGGGTTCCACATTTGTGTCTAAAATAGGTAATACTTCTATTTATTACTGGCTGTCAATAAATATCTATGGTTTTTCTGCTTCTTCGTCTGAAGAGTCTACTCGAAACAATTCTTCTCCTTCATACAACCTCCGGGCATTTTTGCCTGCTGTTAATGATGTTTTACTCTCTCTAGCCTCATCCCGTCCTTTTCCTCCTCCTGCCCCTCCTGCTTGTTCATCATCCCTGTATCCATCTATTCCTCCTGCTGACCGCTCGTCGCCATGCGCTCCTTCATCTTCATCGCTATCGCCCGCTTGTTGTAGCTCAATGTCACTGAGATCGTGCGAGTAAAACGGATCGTCCTCCTCGCCATCCTCGTCCGCTACATTGCCAATGACATCAAACTCGTAGCTTGGCGCAGACGGGATCCGTTTGAACGCCTGTCTCTGTCGTCTTCTCCACAGCCAAATGTAGCCAAACAGACTTATTATAAAAATAACTATAACAAGTATTGACCCGTACACCCATATCAGCGTATGCTTACTCAGTCCAAATGTAGGAATCAGCGACCACGATGACGATTCATTAGTTGGCGACGCCGATGGCGATGCTCCAGCCGTTTGCTGAGGCTTGCTCGTCGCTGTCGGCTGCTGCTCCTCTGGCTTCTTGTCTTCGTCAGGTTTCTGCGTCTCTTCTGGCTTCGGACTAGGCTTGTCTTCCGGCTTCCCCGTAGGATGAGACGGAACTGGCCGCTGAGGAACATCGCTGACTGATGGCGTTGCTGACGGATGTGGAGCCGCTGGCAACTCAAATGGACCCTCAGGCAGAACCGTCTCATCCTTGTCAATATCATACAAAACTGCCTTGGACGCATCTTTAGCCTGTCCCCACAACTTGAGCCGCCAGTCAAACAGCGTTCCCTTCACAGAGTCTCTCTGGTCATTAAGCACTCGCAGTCTCCATTTGCCTACTCCGCTCTCTCCCCAATGAGCCACACTCATAAATGTCCAGTTGGAAAACCCTTCTGTCGACAAGTCTTGCGGCCGCGGAGCTGCTAACCGTGAGACGATATTATCTGGACTGATCAGGTCAATCGTCAACGATCCGCGCACCTGGTGTCCAATGTTCACCATAACGTTCACGTGCTCAACATTCTCCAGATTAGCCCTTTTGACGTCATCTTTAGTCACTTCAATAATAGAATCTACAGCTCCATCAATCTTGTCCGCGGTAAGGGGCTGCTCGGTATGCTCAAGTCTGTTCTTGTAGCTGCTACTCACAGGACTGCGCTCTTGCTGCTGCTGCTGCTGCTGCTGAGGTTGCACACCAATGTAATTGATTGGCTCGTTGACTTCCTTGGCCTTTGAAAACCACCATGTCTGCGGCTTCACTACTTTCCAGTCTTTCGCAGCTTCTACTAGCTCGTACGAGTCAATCTTTCCGTACCCGTAACTGTGATGAAACTGTTTGCCAAAACGCGTCTGCTGCCATCCGGGCTCTTCTACATTGACAGGAACTGCCGCCTTGATTGTGAGATACTGCATGTCTCTCCAGCTGAGATCAGGCCGCACTTGCAGCACTAACGCAAACACGCCAGCTGCAATGGGCGCAGCGGCCGACGTACCGCCGTGCGCATCTGTGCACCCCCTGTTGCCAACGTCAGTCGTGTGGATCTTGTCCTGCGAATTCGACGAATACGTCACTACCATGTTAGCCGAACATGCCTCTGAGTAGTACGGATGCAGGTCTTTCCTGTCGATTGCTGCAATCGTGATAGAATAAATGCTGTTTGTGTACCCGTCGAAATTGCAGTTGTCTCCAAACACCGCTCCGTTGCCTGACGCAAACACAAACACGTTTCCCTTTTTGTCTCGGCCGTTTTGAACCCCGTTTATAAGCGCACGTCGCACTACCAGTCCAGGCTCGGCCATTGACGCACCGTCGTCTGGCGGACCCCATGAGCACGAGTAGATGTCATTTTTGTCCATCGCGTAGTTGAGCGCTGCGGCCTCGTCGGCTTCGCTGATCAGCTTACTGAGAATACGCAGCCCGGCGATCTTGGAATTGTACGCCACGCCCACTCCGCATACGTCGTTCTTCACGGCCGCAATCTCTCCGCAGCATCTCGTGCCGTGCAAGTCGTCCTCGAGCCGCGGTCTCGGGTCGGGCCCGAAGTCGTTAAAGTCCCACGACCCTTCTTTGAAGTAATTTGCCTTAAGGTCTGGGTGGTCTAGATCAAGTCCGTCGTCTACCACTGCAACTGCCACATTGTGTCCAGTAATGTCCTGCATCCACAACCCGGTGACGTTCAAATCGTGACCGGGCTGCAGCGGGTTAATTAAATGCCACTGTTGGTCAAATATTGGGTCCTGAATGTCGAGCTGTTCTCGGACGTTTTCAATTTTTAACAGCGACGAGTCGACAGGAGGGTTCTTGCGACGTTCTAGTTGTTGGGGAAGCAGCGGAATAGGACTCTTCCTTTTCATTTGTCGAGTCTCGAGCACTTGAACTCGTTTAACTCCGAGAGAATCTAGTCGTTTTTTCAGTCGAACGTGGTTGTCATTGTTGTCCCCGTCGTCACGTCGTTTTATCCTCCTTTGCACGTCTCTGCCGCCGCCCCACACATGATGCGAATTATCCAGATACGGCAGCAGCTCGCTGTGCTCCGATGTTCTGTTGACTGAGAATAAATAGTTATTTCTAAGAGGCCCGTCTCCTAATGGCTGTTCAAACTTCCAGTCCGGATGGATCTTAGCGATGTCGTGCGGATCAGCTCCATCAAAGACATGCAGATTGAAGTATATCCTTTCCTTGTAATCTCTCGCAACTATCGGGCCCTGGTTTTCTTCTACAAATGTCTTCCAGTCTTTGGATTGACAATATCCTCCTGATATGCTAGAGGATATTGTACCTAGCACCGCCAGTGCGGTGAGTAGTCTCATAGGGGTGATATAAGAAGAGTTGTCGTCGTCGGCCGATAATTGGTTAATGTATTAAAGAATTTAAAATCGCAAAACGAAATAAATAGAAAAAAAAAAAAAGAAAAGAGAAAAAAAAAAAAACCACTCAACAAACTCTGTCTGATAAGATCAATCAATGCAAACACATAGTAATATCCAATATAATGTTAAATGTGTTCAAGTCAAGCTAGCCGCGCCCTGCAACTTGTGTGTGGCTTTCCTAATTAAGCGTGCCTTTGCACACAAAGTTAAATGATCTCACTACTTTTTACATTACAATGGGGAAAGTGTCAACCCCAGAGTTGAAGAAGGTGAGTTGTGTGCTGCTCCGGCGGTCTGTGGTAGCTGCTCTGTGGTTGATCGCTTTGGCTTTTTTTTTTTTTTTCTTGTCTTTCTTTTGCTTCTCGCACAACGAGCTAACAAGTACATGAACAAGAAATTGTCCATTCAACTCAACGGATCGCGTAAGGTTATTGGAATTCTCAGAGGGTATGATTTATTTTTGAATATTGTTGTTGATGAAGCTGTAGAGGAGACGTCTTCGTCGGAAAAACTCAAAGTAGGCACCGCAGTCATCCGCGGTAACTCGATTGTGTCAATGGAGGCTCTGGAAGCTATATAGAGAGACAGACAGACAGACAAAATGCTAATATTTATTACGACGATGATGATAAATAATGTCAATTAAATATATAAATAATAATACTAATAATAGATGCGCGCCTGCGTGCGTGCCTGCATGCTCGTTAGTCCTCGTCATTACTGCTACTGTCGTTTGCCTGTTTTTCGCGTCTCCGTCTCTCCTTCTCCATCCTTTTCTTGTTCCTCCGCTCCTGTTTCTTCATCCGGTGCTTCCTCCTCTCTTCAGTCTCAGAAATCGCAATCTCCGCTGCCATCTCCTCAACAATCTCTCCCACCAGCTCAATCGCCTGCTCAATGCCGCCGCCAATTGGAATAGCCTTCTCCTCGGCCATCTCTGCTGCCGCTCTCTCCAGCTGCCTGAGCTCCTCTGCCCACCCGCACATCTCTGCAAACTCAGCAATCTGCGAATCGCAGTTCCCGAGCGATATCACGTCATTGGCCCTGCTGCCCATGTCGCCTACTATCTCGTTGTTGAACAGCAGTCTCGGACACTGCTCGTACACCATGTCTGGCAGCATTGAAAACGGACTCACTTGCAGCGACGTGCCAGCTATAATCACTAGGTCTGCATTGTCAGGCAGATCGTCGGACATTCTTTCAAAAAACAGGCTCGGCAGCGCTTCGCCAAAGAACACAATGTCAGGCTTGACAATTCCCTGGCATGTGGTGGTGATGGCAGCGGCAGCACCGGACGGCGAAGGAGACTGAGACGGAGACTGAGACGAACTCTTTCTTGCCTTTCGGCCCGCCGCCAGCCTCCTCTCGCGTTTACACCTGGGAATCTCTCCGCGATCCATAAACTCTTTCAGCTCCTGGTTGCTCATCTCGCCGCGACAATCAATGCAGTGGTTGCTGGCAAACGACCCGTGCGCCTCTACTATCTTGTCGCCACTCACCCCAGCTATTCGCTCTAGTGTGTCGATATTCTGCGTGTACACTCGTCGAAGCAGGCCCTTATTTTCTACAAGCTTCATAAACAAGTGGAATTTCGTGCATTGGAATTGGCCCGGATACAGGTCTCTAGCTAGTGTATAAAATGCATGTGGATTGATCTTTAAATACTCAATGGCAAATACCGCCTCAGGATACGGCAGCTTGAGTTTGGCAAGATTGGAATACAACCCGGTATCTGGAGATCTAAAGTCAGGAATCCCTGCAGACGTTGAAATTCCTGCGCCTACCATGAACACGACATTTTGGAATTGACCCGTTTTAAGTCCGTGAGCTATTTGATTTAGGTCCATTTAGTGGTGGTAAGGTTGGAGGGTGATAGCGCGGGGACAAATATGAAGGTAACGCAAGAAACAGATGGGATGAGTTGGGTAAAGGGAAAATAAAAATAAAACAAACAAACAAACAAACAAAACTTTATTCACGCGCGACGTGATGACATCCTTCTCTTCCTCATGCTATTCTATATACATATGCCTTTCTTCTGTAGTTCCTCGTATGCACGTCATTTACCTTCCGCATTAGCTAATCGTCTCTCAGCCTCTTTCCTCAGCTGGTCTTCTTCGTACACTTGGTTCATAATGTGGTTTCCGACGTACGCAACAGCCAGAGTAGAAACGCCTACCCACAGTCTCACTTTCTTTGGCAGCGCGTTATATCTTTCCCAGAGGTTGTAGGTCATTGTATCTATGTATGTATGTATGTATGATGCAGGCAGGTTAGGTTAGAGTGGGAATGAAATTTCAAGTGTATAAGATAGATATATATATTTGTGTGTGGGGCACAAACTCAAAGTCGAGCGACCGGCACTAGCAGCTAACATATCCATGAAACAACGATTCAATTACATTGACCTGCGGGCTATATCGCTGGAACTTCAGCAATTAGTCGACTATAGGTTGCAAAACATTTATGACCTTGCGTCTTCTTCTCACACGTTCCTGCTGAAGTTTGGACTGCCGGACTCTAAGAAGCATGTCATTGTGGATCCGGGGTTCCGGATTCATCTCACTGACTATTCGAGGACGACTACGCCTGGGCCGTCAGGGTTTGTGGTCAAGTTGCGCAAACACCTAAAAACAAGGCGACTGACTAGAATTCAGCTGGCTACGGAGAACAATCGACTGCTTGTTTTCAACTTCTCAGACGGGGCATACTACCTGGTGTTTGAGTTTTTCGCAGGAGGCAATATGATCTTGCTCAACAGCGACCTGAGGATTATGTCCCTGCAGAGAGTTGTGTCGGCGACGGAGAAGCAGACGAGGTGTGCGGTTGGCGAGACGTATCCTCTGCATGAGTATTTGGGGGGAGACGAGAAATCGACTGGCGGTGAGGTTGTTGATCAGGGTGTCGTGAGGGAGTGGCTGAATCTCAGCGGCGCAAATGCTACGGCAACAAGCGACAACCACGAAGACAAGAAGAAGACTTCGCTCAAACGTCTACTGTATGTTAAGAATCCCAGTGTCTGCACCTCGTTTGTAGAATCGTCTCTCGAGGGCCAGGGCCTGGACCCCAATTTGTCGTCCAAGAGCTTCAACAGTTTGACTGAGCAAGACATTGACCGTATTGTGCAAGCTGTGCAGCAGGCGCGATCAATGACCGAAGAGCTATTCAGTAAGACTCCAGTGCCAGGTTACATCATTGCGAAGCGGAACCCGCGCTATGAATCATCCTCATCCTCGTCGTCGACGAATGGGCCTTCTTCTGATTCGTCGCCCTCAGTAATATCGCCTGACCAGTCCATTGACGTCAACAGCATCGAGTATCTGTACGAAGACTTCTCGCCGAGCATTAACCCGAAACAGAGCAACCCTGATGTGCGGATCATTTCAACCGAGTCATTCAATCGGGCGGTGGATCTATATTTCTCGACTATTGAGGCTACGAGGATGTCGCTGCGGTTGTCAAACCAGGAGATGCAGGCTGGCAAGCGACTTCAAGCTGCGAAAGATGAAAAGGAGAAACGGGTTAAAGGGTTAGAACAAGTGCAGGAGAAGAATTACCAGTACGGAGTTGCGTTACAGGCTTATGCGAACCGAGTTGAAGAGACTATTGAGGCGGTTAATGGGCTGATTGCGCAAAAGATGGACTGGATAGATATTGAGAACCTTATTAAACTAGAACAGTCAAGAGGGAACCCGATGGCGCAGATGATTAAACTGCCGCTAAATCTGCGGAAAAACAGAATTTCAGTTATTGTTCCCAAGACACAGGGAGCAGAACATGGAGGCGAGGAGGAAAGTGAGTCGGAGTCAGAGGCTGAGGAAAGTTCAGACGAAGAGGAGGAGGAGGAACAAGAAGGTGGAAAAGGCGGTATGTCATCAAGCAAACGATCAGCAACAGAAAACTACGTCATCGAGATCGATCTATTGTCGTCTGTATGGTCTAATGCGCGATCGTATTTTGATGTTCAAAAGACTGCAGCTGCAAAGCAAGAGCGGACAATGAAACAAGCGGATCAAGCGTACAAGAGCGCGGAAAAGAAAATCAAGCGAGATCTGCAGAAAGCAGTTGAGCGAGACTCGAAGCAGCATCAGCAGATGCATGTGATTCGCGAGCCGTTTTGGTTTGAGAAGTTCTACTGGTTTCTAAGTTCTGATGGATACTTGTGTATTTCAGGACGAGACGTTATGCAGAACGATTTGCTATTGCGACGGTATTTCAAGAAAGACGATATACTAGTATGTTGTGAAGTTAGTGGAGCGTCGCTGGTTGTTGTGAAGAATCATTTGAAATCACGAGAGATCCCGCCGAGCACGTTGATTCAAGCCGGTACATTTTCGGTTGCGACATCGCAGGCGTGGGATTCGAAAATGGTAACATCAGCGTGGTGGGCAACAAGAGACCAAGTTCCAAAGGTCAGCAGCCAAGGAGATATTGTAACCAGCGAATTTTTAGTGGTTGAAGGAGACAAAAACTTTCTTCCGCCCAGTCAACTTGACATGGGACTAGCATTTATGTGGTTGGTGGAACAAGGAGAAGCGGAGCAAGTTGAAAAAGTGGAAGAACAAGAAGAACGAGAAGAAGAAGAAGAAGAGTCGGAAGAAGAATTTCCTGATACTCAGTTTGAGTCAGATGAAGAGTTTCCCGACGTTGACATGGAGGAAGAAGGAGAAGAAGAAATAGAACAGGTGCCGGAGACAGAGGAAATAGCAGAAGAAGAGGAGGAGCCGGAGAAGGAAGAGCACGAAGAGTCGCCTGAAGAAGAGGAAGAGGAGGTGGCGGAGAAGGAAGAATCTTCGGCTGAAGAAAAAGAGCCGTCTGAGGAACTTGAAGAGCGGGAGGAGGAACCAGAAGAAGAAGAAGAAGAAGAAGAAGAAGAAGAAGAACAAGAAAAAGAAGAAGAGCTCTTGGATATTGAAAAAGCACTTAACGAGTTGAAAACCGGCAGAAAGGAAAAAGAAGCTCAGCAAAAGCCTCCTAAGGTTCGAGGCAAAAAGGGCAAGAAGGTGGCAGTGACAGCCAAGCCACCTAAACCAGAAAAGAAGGCCAAGCCGGCCAAAGAAAGCGCAGCTGTCAAAGAAGCCAGAAGAAAAGAACAAGAGCAACTTCGAAGAGAGCGTCAGGCAAAGGCGAAAGAGCTGGAACGGAAGCGACTTATGGAGGAAATAGAAGCGGAAGATGATAGCGAGTATCCATTTGGTCGATCTATAATTGGAAGACTGAGTCCAGGAGATGAAGCGCTAGCGGCGATTCCGGTATTTGGGCCATGGAGTAGTATGCAAAAGTACAAGATCAAGGTCAAACTGCAGCAGGGAACAGTCAAGAAGGGCAAGGCGGTCAAAGATATTTTGCACACGCTTTGCAACAATGCGAAAGTTGACAACTCGGGGCAGGATCCTGACTACCCGTGGCCGAACGAGATCAGTCTAATTCGCAATCTGAAAGAGCCTGAAGTGGTGTTGCCTATCGCAGTTGGCAAAGTTAGAGTGGCACTGGGAGGGGTGTCGAAGAATGCGTCATCGTCTAACAAAGGAGGAGGGTCTGGCAAGGGAGGATCTAGTAAAGGAGGATCAAAGAAGAAGAAATGATTGACGGACTAATCTGACAAGACGGCATGCAAAACACAAATAGATTAAATATATATTTCGTTCGTTTCGTCTAGTACACTCACCACTCACTCACTCACTAAGTCACTCACTCACCAAGCACACACAGCACCTTTTCTACTGAAACTGTTGTTTCAATTTCTCAGACAACTTGCCCTTTGCAAATTGGTAAACGTTCATTAATCCTTGTTCGCTCAGTTCAATGTTGCCCATTGATGCCGAGGCTTCGCTAACTGGAGATCTTGAAACTCTTGAAGCGATAATTGTTGGATCAGTTTCGAGGATGATGCCAGAGTCGACCATTTCGTCGACAGCTAGGGCGACCAAGTCATAGTTTTCTAATATTGTTCGTTTGTCAATTGAGTGTTTTAGAAGGATCTCAATAGCGTCGCGCAGACCAATGATTACTTGGTAGAGCATTGGTTCATTCTCGTCCATGTCTCCAATGATATATAAAGAGATGTCTACAATTTGCTTGTACAGTATAATATTTGAGTCATAAATTAGAACGTCAGAGTTTTTTTGAATCTGAATTTTATCGTGTAGTCCTTTTTCAAAGGCTTGTTGATCTTGCAATGAGAGAGCGGCAGCTGCTTTTGCCTCCTTTGATGACGATGAATATGGCGGACTGTAGTATTTTGCTAGAATTCTCTTTCCTTCATTGTCAAGGATTAATATGGCCTTGACAGAGTATAGACTTAGATTGGCGGTCATTGTTTTGTGCAGGACGAAGAGTGTGACAACACGCTATTGTTAGAGTTATTTACCTGCGTGGCTGCGTGGCCTGTACGAGTGTGCGTGTGTGTGGGTTCCTCACTCAAAAAGAGAAAGTCGTCTTGTGATACCCTAACCTGGTAACTTTAAACCAGACCCAGGGAGCGCACTCAAGTCATATCGGTAGTTTTTCAGTTCATGGTCAAAGGCGTTCCATGTCGGACTTTTTCTTCTCATTGACGAGGATATCATGTGCACAGATACTGCGTAGCGCGGGACTGGATGGGTGCTCGCCATTGATACTAGATGCAATCACAGACATATTTATTCGATATTTTATACGGCTGGCATTGACTAGTAAAAAGAATGCAGCGCTAAGCGGGAGGGACGAGATTGAGGTGCAGGACTTGGGACTTGCAATGGAATTGCTAGGACAGATAAGGCCGCGATCGATGTTAGACTATTTAGAGCAGGACGAATGGAGTATGCAAGGGTGGCAGGAATTTATAAATTGGACGAAGGGGCCTATACCGAAAGACCAGAGGAGGATATCGCAGATAGCGATTCCGCAGGCGGCGCCGAGTATTCAGACGGTTGTGTGGTCGGAGCAGCAGCAGCAGCAACAGGATAAGAAAGGGGAGGAACAGGAAGAAATTAAGAAGGAAGAAGAGGAGGGAAAACCACAAGAAGAGAAAGAGGAACAACGACCGCAACCACAACCACAACAACAGCCACTACAACCGTCGTCATCACAGCTGGAGCCACAGCAACAGCAGCAGCAGCCATTAAAAGATCACTGGCTAAATGCGTTAATAAAAAAGAAGACCAAGGTGGGCCAGGAAGGGAAATTCAAGGTTACGGTACTAGGAGACGTGAAGGTCGAAAGTGACGTGAGAATAGTGGGGCCGCCAGGATTTCGGACGGGATTGGATGAAGAGTAAAAATATTAACACTTGCATTATATATATATATATATATATATATATATATATATATATATATCATCATATTATTCATATATTATTAAATTAATTAATTAATTATATCATTTATATTAGTAATAATAATAATACACATCAAGCTACAGCGCCCGGATTAACTAGCCGGCCATGGTGATCGTCGACGGCAGGTCCTCCACGTCCATTGAAGCTATCAGTTGGAGCCCAGTTTTTTAAACACTGCTCGACACGGCTGAAGATTTCTTTAGATGTCAACTCGGGTGCTCCTCCTGCTCCTCCTCCTTCTTGTAATAAATTAGCGTGTTTCATAATTGTCCAGATATCCATTGGCACTTCAGCAAACAGATTTTGTTCCTGAATTAAAGTGTCGACGGCTTCAATTGACAAGAAATAGCCATCGTTGCACTCTAGTGAGCCGGCACTGGCAGCAGCGGCAAGAGCTGCGCCGCCATTCCCTGAACCACTGGCCGCAGCAGCAACAGCAGCAGCGGCAGCAGCTGCAGGGCTGTTAGACGAATCCTTAATATGAAGCAAATTCGGGGTAATAACAGTTGCCAAGTTGTGCGAATCCATCTTTGAACCGGTTTCCTCGTCGATATGAGAGAATGATGCAGTCCAGTTCAAAAAGTAAAACAGAACCTCCAGCACGTCTCTCTGAATCTTCGGCAACAGACAGCTTGTGTAGTGCAATAGGCGAATCCGCGAGTCATTGGGAGACACCTTCTGCGCAGTAAGCCACAGCTTCTGCAGCTTTTGCGTCATTAACGGCTCAGGCAGCTCTCTTAAAAACTTCCTCAATAACGCTGCTAGCTGGACAGGGTTCTCTTCAGACAGTAAACTGCTTTGGTCGGGATTTTTGTCGATCTTTTCAGTAAACTCTTTGAGTCGTCGGATATTTCCATTCTTGCGGAAGACTCCTTCTATTGACATATCCTTTTGTCTCATCGATGTAATGCAGTCATCGACGAATGCAGGGATTCTCAGTGTGCCCGGACCCACTCCTAAGGTGGAGTCGACGCCATATTTTTCGACTAACTGTTCAATTGGTGTTCCAAACACGCCGGTAAATTTCTTTTTGGTAGCAGCACTGTTTCCGCCTCCTCCGCCTAGCGCTTTGAATTTGTTCCATATTCCGCCTCCTCTGCCAGACTTTGCGTTAGTGCCCTCAATCAAGTCCGTCAGTTCCTCCAGAGTGAACCACTCAGAAACAATTGGCTGGATTAGCATCACTGCAATATGACGAATATAGCAGTGCTCAATGGCTGTTAGTTCGGATAGATACTTCTTTTCTTGTTCGGCTCGAGAAATTGATTTCGGGATTGGAACTGCCGAGGTAATTGATGCGGCACGCACCTGGTGTCGGAAGGCATTTGGTCGCTGTTCCCTTGCCTGCTCTGCAGCCACGATACGGGGAATGTCGTCTAACGTTAGACTCTTCTCGTTTTTAAATAAATCAGTTGTGCGGTCTAGTCGGTTCCTTGCAGTGCCAATGGTCGGTCCTGAGTCCTCTCTAATCTTGACTTCCCGCTTTCTCACACTGAAAGTCCGCTTAGGAGTCAGTCGGTTCTTGATTGACGATCTGCCCTCTTGTGACTTTGTTGGCTGTAATGAGGATGGAGAGGACGGCGAGGACGACAGAATAACAGCGGCGCCGCTGCCATCCTGTTGCTGCTGACGCGCGTCTTTTTCGTTCCTCCTTGGAACCTCCATGGACGACTTGGATGAACCAACTAGCCCCTTCTCTGAGTCTGGCACGGTTAGAACCATGGACTGACGTGCCTTGCGTGACATCTCAGATACCTGTTTATCTAACTTGGCCGATCTAAGTCTTCGAATATCCGTCAATGTACCCATGTAAGCCTTGTCGCTTGAGCTAGGTGACGAACTGACGGCGCCGCTAGCACCGCTGCTAGTGGAAGCTGGTATGACAGGTGGAGTCGGTGGAGTTTGTGGCTGGTTGTCGTTCAGACGAATAGAAGATGACGACGAAGACTTAGGACTTAGAGGCTGGCCCATAGTAGGCGAGGGCATCGCACTAGCGGCAGTCGTAGTAGTAGTAGTAGCAGGAGCACCGCCGGTACCAGGGCCGGCAGCAATGGCCGCGGCCGGTAACAGCCCATTCTTTTTGTCTCTCACGTCGAATGCCGTCAACACTAGCTGCAACCTGGCTATTGCGATTCGTAACAGAAATACAAACTGGAGCAGCCTTGGAACGTATGTAAATCCTCGCTGGCACTGATCGGCAATGTTGAGGCCAGAAGCACAATTAGCACACATGACTTCTTTTATAGACGGGTTCCACAGCGCCATATCTAGCTGATCAATCAGCTGGGTTCCGCAGTTACAGCACTTCAAACACTGCACATGCCACAGCTTATCCGCGAACCGCACACACATGTCCTCTACGGTCTTGTCACACGAAACACAATGGTCGCTGGTTGTGGCAGTCACACCAAGATGGTTCAAGATCGACTCTGAGCGCTGATGATTCTCCACCTGGGACAGGAAGTTCTCCAAAGCCTTTGAACCGGGAAACAGCCGGTCGTACTGTAAAGAGTTTGACAGGCCGAATCGAATCAGCACTTTGAGGTAGTGAGCGAGACTGGTGACCAGGTTGAGCAGCTGCTGAGTGATGCCCATGCGTTTTGAAGGGTTCCGTTCTCTAGACTTTGACACCAGTGACATGAACTCGACGACTTTTTTGCACAGGCTTTTGGGCTCTTTTGTAAGCACAGAGAAAGGTGAGTCCATGTCGTCGTCATCTAAAGGAGAGGAGGGATCTTTTTGTTCCTTGCGACTGCTGTCACTCTCTCTGCGGCCTCTACTGCCCCGCCTCACGCCCTCTAGCAGCACGTTCAGGCCATGCAGCGATGCAAACAGTACCTCGATCTTTGCAACCAAGTTAGCAGTAGCCCTCAGGGAATCCGTCGATCTGCCGGCTGATGCGCTTTGGAGCATGTCTGAAATATACGAGGCGCTTGCCTCCTCATATCCGCACAATACATTCCATATGCGGTACATTTTTTGTTCAACAAACCTCTCGTAGTCTATTGTTTGTTGCTGACTCAGGCCAGCAGTAGCACTAGGGCTGCCAGTTCCGCCCTGCTCGAGCTTGACGTTCCAGAATTTGAAAATCATGTAGCATTCGGGGTGCCACTGCTGTTCTCTGCCGTTTCTATATATTTCCACAAACTGCTTGAGGATTGAAGTTTTGCATCCTTCGCACTTCGATGCGTATAATGTGCTGTAGTGGTAGTGGCAGTAAATCTGTTTGTCGTGCTCGTAATACGAGTCTTCAGGTCCAAAGACCTTGTCGCACAGCGAGCATGTGAAGTGGTCGACATGGTACTTTCTGTCCAGCGCGGTAATGTAGGATCCGCGGAGCGCACAGTTGCACGCATAGCACAGCAAGTCTAGCCGCTTGAAGTAACAGTGCTCGCACAACGGGATTTGGGGCATGCTTGTCGTTGTAGGACCTGACAGAGCAGGATTACTGCCATCGCTGCCGTCACCACCAATCTTCTCGAGTTCTGGGTTGTCGATGGGGAAAAACTTTGACGAACACTGCTGGCCGCAGTCCCCGCAGGTAAAACACTCGATATGAAACATAGAATCCAAAGCCCGGACAAACTGGCCTGATATCGACTGGCCACATTTGCGACAGATCTTGAGTGGACGTGAGGGCTTTAGGGATCTTTCGGTGGACAAGGGCGGCAGCGACTGGTTAGAGTGGTTGGAGCCGGAAAACAGCTCTCGCTTGTGATCTAGCGACTGAGCCGATGATTGGTTTGAAACGCTATTCTGGCTTAGCGGACTGTATTGATGTGGACCTGAATGGTCACCTGGTGGTGGTGCATGACTATGGTGATGACTATGACTATGATGATGGTGATGACTGTCGCTTGTTAGCTGATTTTGTGGTTGCTGTGGTCGCTGGAACTGTTCATGTTGTCTGTCCATGTCATCGGCCAGACTCCAATTGGAGTTCCTTTTGACTGGAGCAGGGAATGTTGGTAAGTTGCCTAACGTAGTGGGAGCAGCAGCAGCAGCAGCAGCAGCAGCAGCAGTAGTAGTAGCACTACTGCCGGTATTCAATGAGGACGGAATAGTAATCCCAGCACTGGTACCGCTGCTGCTACTAGCACTGCCGGTATCGACGACGTTTCGCATTAAATAGTGACTTGTGTCGCTTTCGCCATATATTGTTGTAGGGCGAGAAAAGTTGCGACTATTTCTTCCAAGTGTTGAATAAGCCGATGATCGATTACTGGTAGGAATATTATTGTTATCGGAATCTCCTAAAAGTGGGGGTGGAGCACGAGGAAAATATCCTGAAACACTAGCCGACGTACGATGGCCCGGGGGTTTATCTTTTGAGTCCATCTGGTGTTAGTTGTTTTTTTTAAAATAATAAAAACAGTAGTAACAATAATAATAATAATAATGATAATAATAATATTTATTATCATCTTTATTTTTTTTGAAAATTAACAATTGAAATTGCTTACCTTTGAGTCATGACCTAATTGTGGAGTTCCTCATTCACACTTGACCCAACCGACGACCAGGGGAAACAAAATCTAACTGTTTTCGTGAGGTCGTGTTCATACACACACAGGAACGAGGGAAGAGGGAAGTCACGTGACGCAACGGTTGGGAGGATTGTTAAACGGCGGGCGCGGGTAAGGGTTTGCTCCGGACAGGAAAAATTGAGTGAGTGTTTTGTGTGTTGGAAGGGTGTATAAAAATAGGTAAGACAATAAACAACAGCCAATCTTAGACACAAAAATCAGGGAACTTTTTTTCGGTGAATGTTTTTTTCCCCCTCCTTCTATGTAAAATTTCATTTATTTATTATTTAAATTGTTTTATGTCATCTTGTTCGGTGTCTCAAGTAATCTGGAGACTAGCAGGAATTTGACAAAAACGTTTTGCAGTTACATTCTGATGGTGCATGGATAATTGCTTTTTCTCATTTTTGGTCGGGGTAAGTAGTGGCATGCATATATTGAGCATGAATGATTTGAGAGAAAGAGAACAGTAGCAGAAATAAATAAGGAAAAAAACAAAAAAAAACAGAGCAGCACAAATTACAAATATCAATCAATCAACCAATCAATCAATTAATAATAAATAAATTAAATATATTCATGTTAGTCATTTATACTTATCTCGTACATGCTCCATTTGATTTGGATCCATTTGATTAGTCATGCCCATTAGCGTTTTCGAGACTGCTTCTGAAGCTCCAATTATTGGACGCAAAACTGCAACAGGTGCTTGATGCGCAACAGCGATTGCAGCCCCTTGGGCGCTGCCTCTCTGCTGAGCTTCAACGCCAAGTTCTCTAATTGCTTCCTTGGCTCTAGTTAGGTTTCTACCCATTGTTTGCCATGCATATTGAATTCCTTCACTGACATCTTGCGGTGGGTTAGCGTAGTGACTTATTAGACGACCCTCTTGGCCGCCATATCCCACTTGCCCCAATTGGCCAGTGGTTGGAGCCACGTCTAGTTTCTCCTCCTCGTACTCGTCAGGGTCATCGTACGGTGACATCCTACTACTACCAACACCACCAGCAATACCTCCGCCGGCACTGCTGCCCACAACTACCTGCTCAGCCGACTCTAGGAATGCTTGGGTGCCGGCTGCGACCCTTGCACCAAGTCTGGCAACTTCGTTTGCAGTATTTGTCGCAAACTTCCATGCTCCCCGCTGTATGCCATTAACGATTCTGCCATCATTTCCTTTCCGGTACTCTTCAACAGGGATCCAAATTAAGTCTTTAAATCCTCCTCCCAGTCGTACGATTGGCTTGATTGGGGCGATTCCTCCCAGTACCTTGTCTAGTTGGTTGGTTCTAATATCCGGGATCCAAATGTCGTTCAATTCGCGCGACAATCGCGGGAACCCATTAACTCCGTATAATATTACATGCTTCAATACAATATTTGTCTCTTCCAACGGGAAGAAATTCATAAACTCTATAGTTCTGCCTGACCTCAGCCCCGAATAGTCGACTTTTTTCGGCTTGTAGTCCAGGCACAGCAGCACCTTCCGCACGTCGGCCTTCTGCAAGAACACCTCCTCCTGCGCAAACTGGTTTGAAATAAACCTCTCGTCCTTAAACTCAAAGAACCGACTAATAAAGTCGAGGGTGTCCTGGTCAACATACAGCCTTAGCGGTAACGCGTTCACCACTACTGAGCTCTCACATGCAGTCGAATACGAGACGGGCCGGATGTTGTTCATTTGAATTTTAATAATATTCGATGTCGCTTCTCTGACACCGGCATTTCGTTGGTAAGACAAAAATTTCTTCCAGGTGGATGTCGGCACATTATCGATAATTTCTGCATCTTTGACCTTGGCATCAATCTTAGTAAGCACGATTCCCTCTTGGAGAAGTGTCGTTGAAGACGGGTTCTCAATGTCTGGGTAGACGTCAATATCAATTTGAATGTCTGACAATGATATTCTCACTTTGTGCTCCTGCGATCGACTGACATTGAGTGGCTTTCTGCGTGAAGAGCGCTGAGTTGACGAAGAAGGAGACGACGGCGACGGCGACGAAGAAGTTCGCGGCGAGGAGGACACGGGCTGCAACGGCGGAGACATGGTAGATCTGCTGGTGCGCGGAGATGATGATGATGACGAAACCGACGGAGTCGGTGAAAAGTCAGAGTCTCGCCGGCGGCGGCCATTAATTGTCTCGTTAATGGTGGCACTTAAATCTTCAGGATCTTCACCGGCAGGAACCCCAATATAAATCGATCCAAATAACAAATCTCCTACAATAGGGCCCTGTTGATCTTGACCAGACTCGCCAGATTGCTCCTCTTGATGTCTAGTAGGATCTTCCCAGTCATCGTGCAACTTGCGCGCGACTTTCTCGACTTTGCGTACCGTATTAGTGATTGTATCTTTAGTATAAGACCAGTCATATCCGTCATGCAAATCCCATACTGCCTTAGCCACTTGAACGTGCATGCGCAATATAGCCTTGTCCTTCACTATTTTCTTTGTCCCGTTTTGTCCACCCGTGCTGCTGTTACTACTGTCGCCATCGCTGCTGCTGCTGCCGTCTTGGTCCTTTAGGGCAAAGTGGTCCTCAGTAATCAACAAAGAATCAAACTGCTGGATCTTGTGCTCAAAGATTCCAGCTCGACGGTCCATAATAGTTGAATATCCTTGATGGTCTTGGTTCTGGTTACCAGAAGTACCACCACTAGCACCCGTATTATTGTAATGGCGGTACCGGCTCTGAGTAGGATCTGATTGTTGCTGCTGGCCTGCAAGAATACTCAAATCTTGGTCTAAAAGCAAATCGGCCTTTGATCGCTGAGACGATCCGGCGCCGCTGCTGCCATGGTTCGACGAGAATGCAGACGTCCACCGCCGAGAAGACGTACCAGAACCTCCATAATAGCTCTCGACAAACTCTAAATTCGACGGTACATCGTCCTCTACCATATCGCCAACAGAGTGATCTAGTCGTGATGCAGCTGACGACGATCCAACCGATCCAGTGGTTCCAAAAGCTGTCTCATCAATGTCGGCAAACACATCGACACTCGGAACCTGAGTTCGGTACCGCGGCATCTGCTGGCCTGAACAACTAGCCGGATCGTCTAAAATCGGCTTGAGTCCGTTAAGCAGCTGCAAAAGAATCTGTGTAGAATCAGCACACGATTGCAAATGTCCAGACATTGCATCAACATTGATCCTACTTTCTTTGCCAGGTTTAGTGACAACGCCAATGGTCACAGTAGATACCACGCCCAACATGACATACCCCTGGTTGATATACGTATTCACATGAGACAATATCGGTGGATCAGCGAACGTAACTTTAGACCTAGTAGAAACGGCATTATTACTTTCGCCTACATTCGATGCGCTCACATCTAAAGTATTGACGTCATCAACAAGTAAGACATCTAGGCTTTTGATTCCTAAATGTACATTGATAGATCCATCAGACTGGCCACGAATAAGCGAGCGACTGTCACGAATGACTAACAGCGCACGCGACGGCATTCCAATTGGGTTAAGATTGAGTACACAGTTGATCATACGAACCGAGAATCCAAAGTCTGATGCGGCAGATCCGTTGGCGTCACTGCTACTACCGCTATCACTGCCATTAAACAATTTTAACAATCGCACATGATAATTTAAAGCCAAATTATACAGTACGATATTAGTGCCTTCGCTTGATAGTTGTACAAACACAAGTGGTTGATCCTGTTGTTAGAAAGAGATTTCAGAAAAAAAAAAGAACTTTTCGTTCCAACTTACCCTAAATAAAGGATTTGCTGCAAATATTATAGAAATATATCCACATGACTCGTCAATGTCGGAGAAGTCACGTGACACAAACACACTTTGAACGGATAGTTGAAGACTGTGGTCGACAAAATTAACGCCAATTTGTCCCAAATCAACGTCGATTGTTCCTAATGGAGATCGGAATTGGATTTGGCATTCTGCTTTGTTAATAATCACAGCCATAGGCACAGAAGGTTTGGCCGCAAAGGACGACGCTCCAAACTTGCTACGTCTGGGTGCTGTTCTATCTGTCGCCGTTCTGCCTGGCATTCTCGACCTCATCATGCTCGACCTCGTCGTTGACCCTGTCGTCGTACTCGCCCGCTGTCCATTAACTGACTTATTATCTAATCGCGCCAAAGTCTCCTGTAATCTCTCAATCATTGGCTGCACTTCTTCTAAACGATGCTGAGATAGTTTCACTTTCACATTGTCAATCATTAGTTTACATCCGCAAGACACTGTAATACTTTTACCATGATGCACAATAGTAGTCTGCGCGGGGCCACCACCGGCTTCGTCGTCCTGGGTATGCAAATGCACTCCTGAGATATCAATAATGTTGTCCATTCCGAGATCGACGTGCACTTTGTCTACCGACAAGACCCCTTGATTATCCATCTTGATCGGATACACGATTAGTTTGATTCCATTCAGCAGATCGAACTGCATAGAGTTGGTCTGGGCTACAAACTGAGTGGCAGCTTTGTCGTCGCCAGTGCTTAAACAGGGCAATAACGACAGCAGTCCACTGACGACGGGGAGAATGCCATCAACGTCGTCAAAGTCAATGTTAAGTAGTGCAACCTTAGGAATCATTAATGTTGTAGTTGTCTCTTTATCATGCTCATCGTCAGCACCCTCTTGTCCAAAATGCACAGTAATGTCGGGACGTTGCAAGGCAGCGGTGCTGGCACCCACAGTGGCATCCTCGCTATTCTGCTCATCATCCTTTGTAGTCTGAAACTCAAAACATGTCTTTTCACCATGGGTCAGTTTGACCACATCGATGGTCATAAACAGTCTATCAAACTGCACGCGCTCAATGGACAAGCTGAGTGCCGATTCATCTTCAAGCAGGCCGTGTGGAAGCAACGGGCTGGTCGTCAGCAGAACTTTGTCCACGTTGACTAACGACACAGTAGGGTTAACAGGTACATGAGGCGAAGAGAGTGACGAAGAACCCGGCGGTGGTGGCTGTTGCTGTTGTTGCGGCAGAGAAGATGACGACCGCAGCGACATTTGGTCGTCACTGAAATCATCATCCTCATCGTAGCGCTCCTTCTCTCTCCTAGCCGCGCGCTGGCGTCGTTCGATTGTCTTCATGACTGGCAACAGTATGTCGCACACCCCCAGTAGATCGCCGTGAATGTTGCCGACGACTAATTCTATATCTGTAAACACCTTCGAAAACGATATCTGCCAGCTGTCGATCCACAAGAGATTAGCGGGAGGCTGTTCTGGTCTTGCGCTTGACGACAAGTTCGACAATGCACTCATGTACAGACTAGAGCCTTGGGGGCCCAGCAGCGTGCTGTGCATCATGCTTGCGATATTTTCGTCGTCAGAAGAGTCGTTGTCGTTGCTGTCGCTGTCCAGACGACTGCGATCGTCGGTGTCCCCATCGTGGTCGCCATCGCTGTCATCGCTCCTGCTATTGGCCCTACTACTGCCAGTCGAGTTCCTCCTCGCTGTGCTACCAACTCCACCGTTAGGACTCATCAGTTCGATGTCTTCAAAATTAACAGTTCGTCGTCCGTCTATCGATTTGTACTTAATCTTCGAAACTTTGACATCCAAAATCAGAGCTTCGTCAATTATCATGCGAATATTAATGTCTCGTAGTATGATTTCGAGCTGACCCAATGCAATATCTACTAGTCGTGGAATAATATTAATATTAAAGTCCCCAAAGCCGTAACCTTCTTCGTCGTCAGAAGAAGAAGAGGAGGACGACGACGACGACGAATCGGCGGAATCGCTACCACCGCTGTCACTACTGCCGGTGTCATTGCGAATATTATTATTCGTCCTCCCATCACCATCGTGACGCTGTCCTAGCAGCTGGGTCTGCTTTGAAGACGCTCGCTGACGTCCCAGTGCCTCTCCCTCTCTTCCCAGCAAGCTGCCGGCAAGATCATCAGTTGTCTTGCTCAGCAACACTGAGAACTCATCGTCCTGGATGTTTTCGCTTGTCAAGGCCAAGGTCAAGTTAATGCCGTTAGCGTCTAGTTGTACATTGTTAATGCCTAAGGATACATTAACGCGATCCAGTTTTCCGTCTCGTACGAATATGCCACTGTTATTACCACTACCACTGTTGAACTTGTCGGGATCTAAGCTGACGTCCTGTAGGGATAAATTGGAAGTCTTGCCAAAGGAGATGTCTAGATTGTCCAACTCTAAATTAGAAAACAAGGCCAGACGATCTAACAGATACTTGAATGTTCGCTTTTGGATATTCTTTGGTAGCATCCATGATGGCATGACTTTGTTGTGAGGTATATATAGATGGGGTGGGTGGGATTGATTTTGTGGGGCAAACTATAGGGACGGACCCTTGCACAGCTGATAATAGACCAGACATTAACTTTATTTGGTTTATGTTCTTTTATTTCTTTTTTTTTAAAAAAATACGAATTAAAAAAAAAATAATTTAAACAATTTCTGTTTTTTAAAAAACCTGCAAACAATTTGTTTTTTTAAAAATAGCCCCCAGCAGATTAGTATAGCCGCGTTCATACAATTCACAACTCTAATTTGACCGCCTACAGTCGGGCGCATAGGCTACTCATAAGCTAGGCAATCAATGCAAAAAACTAAACCAATGTAAGGGTTAAGAGAAATGAAGCAAATGGGTGCCGTTTTCAAATGCCAAAAATCAAAGGATGAATGAATTTTTGTTCTCTGTTAGGAAGGGTGTCTCATGTTTTTCACGTCCGATTCGAGAGCAAGCAGCAGTACGGCAGAGGCCATACATGGCCGGATTGCTTCGCAAGGTTAGAGGTCCGTTCTGTTTGCCAATAATCATAATACTGTAGCGCCAGGGAGTTAACCAAGTGATATATCAAGTTAAACATAGATCATCGAGCAGGGCGCAAAGTCACTTTCGTAGAAATGCAGCGCTCGTAGCTGCATTCCATGGCAGGGTGCCACAGTTTTAACAGAATGCCTTGAACGGCATGCAGTTGTCCATACGGGCATACTAGACAACAAATGAAATTGCACAATGGTTCCAATTGGGGCCTGTCCAGCACACGTGAAACTTTTCTCCCAATTGGGGCCTGTCCAGCACATTACTATGGTACCAAGTTTAGCAAAATTACTATAGTGAAACTTTTCTCCCAATAATGATTCAGTCCGGCATTCGCATAATGAAAACTTTTCTCCCAATTGGGGGCCTGTCCAGCACACGCAAAACTAAAGTACTATAGTGATATCCGGTGGGGACCCAATGGTTCCAATTGGGGCCAGTCCAGCATTATTATAATGCGCATGTCTTCCACAACTTAAGCGTAGTAATAAGGGCCTAAACGAGAACAAAATTTCAATATTTGTCCACGAAAATCTGCTCGCAAACCCCATTATATTTGGGCACATTTAAATTTGGCTTCCCCGTCCTCATCCCAAAAAAACTCCTTTGAGTCGCTTTTTGCTTAATCGCCGTCTTTTAAATTAATGCCTAATGAAAAACGAAATTGAACGATATGCTATATGCTCCCTAACATTAGCTGGCGTATGCTGATCTAATTTTCTGTATTTGAGTCTCGTGATAGCTGTGAAAAAAGACAAGACGTGCCTACGGCATGCATGCTCGCCAAGTAATCGGTACAGCAGATCCTTACTGTAATTATGCAGTGGACCACGAGGAAGCCATTTTCGTAAATACCATTGCTGTGTCAGTCCTCGAAGACTTTACGGTGGGCCAAATTGCCAAAGGGGATACTTTATATATACATATATTAAAAAAAGAAAAGAAGAAGAGGATAGCGTCTCCGCCATTAAGTTACTTCTACTCCATTATAGGGGCGCCTTGAATGCTTACACTTCATTTGACTCAGAGGATAACGCTCAAGTCTACAGGATATATCCTTCAATCTCGATGACGTACAGAAAAAGGACAAAAGGACATGCGGATAACTCTGAATTGTAAACATTTCTCTTGTTTTTAGCAGGTAAGATGACGTTCACCCGATTACTAGGTACTTTTTGTTGTTGTGCAGCACTCGAGCAAATTGCGACAGCCAGATTACGTGTAAGACGAGCTCAAAGTCATAATCCATTAATACAGTGCCCAACAACAGGTTATATAACGTGATGGCCGTGCCCGTCAAAAAGGGATGTCCAATGCTAAATGGCAACAAGCTAGTTCCTTCGCCATTAGCGTCTATTTTTGCGTTGACACTCGTATCAAGGGGCTTTCGCCTTCGATGAGGCCTGAACATTTCAGTTAATCGAAGGATAGTATTTGGAAATCGATACGCGCCTATGAATTAAATCTGGCTTGCTTTCCCTTTTTCATTGCATCGATTGTAGCCGTGGTCTGTATTCTGGCCAAACCTGTGGCCAAGCATCCCCATTATTGTACCGATTATCAACACGATTCGGTGGTTTCAGGTGTGGTAGGAACACTACTACTGGTTGTGGTGTTACTTGCAGGACTATGGCTATCGTTAGTATTTGTAGAGCTGGCGTCAGTTTCCGCTATCACTGGACCGCCACTGGATAACCCATTACTAGAGGCCGAAGAGTTTATCAGTGACTCGAGCTTCTTTGCATCAACTGGATAAAGCCCCGATTCAGAAAAGCCTTTTTGAATATTGCTGGCTGTGCCGATCTCAATGCGCGAACGATAATGGGACGCCAGCCAGTCCAATCTTATGTAATCGTTGTTCAGGTCACTGTACCGGCTATAGCTTTTAGCCTTCTGTTTCACAGCCTCCTTGAGAGGGCCAAAATACGCCGTCTCCAATGGCTGGGCAATCTTCTTTCTATCCGAAGCAAACTTGACTAGTTCAATATTGTGGTCTTTTGCGTAATTCCTTATTTTTTGAGTGTGGTGGGTTTTGGATCCGTCGAGAACAAGCGCTCGGATTTCGCTAGGATCATCCGGTTTTGTGGACTTGTCGAAATGTTCCAACCACTGCAAAAATCGCTTGCTATTCATGTGGCCAGTTTTTTCTCCATAGAAGACCCAATCATCAATTGTTGCTTCTTTTATAAGCGACAGGTCCCTTTTAAGGGTATCTCCGTATCCGTCTTTGGTTTTTGCAAACATGACGCACGGAGGTATTGTCTTACCGACTGCGTTTACACACTCAACAATAGTAATATAAGCAGGATCACGGTAAACAGGCACCACAAGTGGGCCGCTGTCGCGCGGTGCTACATAATACTTGGGACGATAGTCGTTAACGTCGATTCCAAATTCGTCCATATTATATAAGTTTGCTGGTTTTACCTTTGTCAGGATATCGCCATACGTGTCAAACCATCCGCGACGCCCATCTAACTGAATAATATCCGCATGCCGGCGGACAAACTTTTTAATCCATACTCAGGAATTGGTACTGCAGGAAGCCCCAGTCTTTTCTGCTTCATGTCTTGCAACTTTTGTACGAGCTCCGTAACCTTAGCAGTGGAGCTACACGTGTTATCTCGCGCGTTCAGGTCTTTGATATGCAGAGCAAGCCGCTGTTGCTCGTCGGATGTGAATTCTACCCTTGCGCCCGGAGGCAGATCGTCTGGAAGCGACCGACTGGACATTTCCAATTGCCGCTTTAAGCTGGGAAGTTGAGTGCGAAAGCCCGCGCAACATAAAGTGCGAGTTACCGCCTTCTCTTGGCGATTGACAATGGTTACTTTGTGTTCGTACCTGATGAAGTATCTTGCAGCTACCAAAATTCGTTTCCTTGTGTCTTCAATCTTAATTCCTGGCTGCAACTTGAAGCGATCCCAAATGACAGCCGGCTCGGGAGCATAGTCATAGTATTTATCATATTTCAATTCATTTTCCAGTGCTTCAAATTGGGCATCAATTACGTCCTCATCGGGTCCCAAAATATAAGAAATATCTCTATCCATGCTGTATTTACGCGTTTGGGTAATTATGTTGCAGCACAGGCTTTATTTAGCATCTTAGCCGCGCCTCACGTGAACGTCACGTGAGCAGGCGCGTGTGCGCGCGTACGTCTTGGGCTTGGTTTAGAAAATAACAAGCTGGGGGAGACCGGGTTAGATATTATGACTGAAAATTGAGAGCGATCTTTGCAAACTTTGTAGACACAGATGTCAAAGTACTGGTGAGACCAAATAATGCGAGATAAGTTTATTTTAAATTAAATATTTCTATTATTTATTATATGCCAAAATGGTAAAGTCAAAATGTACCTTACAAGAAAAGAGCAGCCAATACACCAAGCGCCAACGAAGAGGCAATAGCTTTGATACCAACAACGTTATTGGACTGTTCGATAGAAGAAGAAGATTCTTGGGCGACAGGAACGCTTCCCTCAGAAGATCCTGATCCAGAGTCAGATCCCGATCCCGAACTAGATCCTGACTTAGTTCCTGAACCGGAATTAGAGCCGGATGCCGCCAACGACGTCGATGTAGCAATAGAGGCACCCTGGCCGGCGTCGTTTCCTCCGCTTCCCCTGGCTGCAGCACCGGGCGTACTACTGGAGGAAGATCCAGCCGATCCAGACGTGATTGCAGTTGTAGTAGTGCCAGCAGGAACGGGGTGGGTCGCAGAGCCTGATACAGTTGCGGCTGCAGTGTTACCACTGGCGACAGAGACGGAACCGGAAATAGCAGCAGAACCAGTGGTTGAAGCAGCAGATGAGACAGCGTCAGTACCTGAGACAACAACAGCTCCTGAGCTAGCGGCAGAAGTGGCTGCAGGTACAGAAGATTGAGCAGCAGAAGCAGTAGGGCCGGCGTTGGCCTCCGACGTGACAGCGGCGCTGTTTCCAGAGAATCCAGTTGAAATGGCGCCAGACGAGGCAACAGCAGTGCTGGTAGCTCCAGCTCTTGTGGTTGTAGGGGGACAGGCTAATGCAAGAGAGGGGAAGTCGAATGGAGGTAAGTTGTACTGTGCGGCCAATGCATTAAGTCGGTTGTTGCTCGCTTCAAAGCTAACACTTGCACTTTCGGCTTGCACGCATGACAAAGTTTGATAAGCGGCAGTTTCAGTGCTGATCAAAAATTGAGCCAGCTGGGTGATGTAGCTAACCATTGTGCTCGTGTCGCGCTTTTGTTTTTGGGTAGTAGCGGTATTGCTCGGGAGCGAGGCAAGAGCATCGGTTACATCCAACAGAATGCCAGCAATACTCGTAAATACGCTAGCCAACTGGGTCTCTTCGGCATTAGATAGCGGGCCTTTTCCAACGGCAGAAAGCGCAGAGATCAAGTCGTCCACAAAGCTGGCGAGCGCAGTAAGAACGCTGGAAAATTCACCCTTGCCTGCAGTGAAAGCAGCAAGCGCGTCAGACATTGCTTGCTCATCGTTATATACAGCTGCAATAGCAGTAGCGAAAGCGTAGGGCATGTCAGTGCTAACGGTAACCGAGGCAGTGATGGTCTGGCTGCCAACAACAGAGACGAAGAAAGAGCTGGTCTGTTGAGGCGCTGCAGATGAAGGACCAGCGACAGACGTGCTTCCAAAGTATGCGGCCGAAGAGGTCTCAGAGGAGCCAATGATGGTGGTGGCGGTAGCTCCAGAGACTCTGCTAGAAGCATTTCCAGAAGAGACAGCAGCTCCGGAGGTGGCTCCAGAAGCAGCGGCGGAGGCGCTGGAAGAAGAACCTCTAGCTCTGGTGGCAGCTCCAGACTCAGCGCTCGAAGCGTTGTCAGAAGATCCGGCAGCATTGGTGGCAACTCCAGACACCGCAGATGAGGTATTGGCGGAAGGCCCGGCGGCAGCCGTGGTAGGTCCAGAGACTGCAGACGAGCTATTGACAGAAGATCCAACAGCCTTGGTGGCAGCCCCAGAGGCCGTGACGGAAGTCTTGTCAGAAGACACAGCAGCGCTGCTCGTGACTCCCCCGACTAGGGACGAGGTTTTGTCAGAGGCCCCAGCAGCGGTGGTGGTGGCTTCAGAGACAGCGGACGATGAGTTATCAGAGGATCCAGCGGCAGCCGTGGTAGCTACTGAAGCTGCAACCGAGGTGTTATCCGAAGACCCGGCAGCTGTGGAAGTAGCAGCTTCATCTGTGGTAGGGGATATGTCACAGCTCGATGGGCCGACGGGAAAATCGACAGGACTCAAGTCGTACTGCTCAAGCAGTTGAATAAGCAGGTTATTGGTAGATGCAAAGTTATCACTTGCGATTTGGGCTTGAGCACAAGGAAGAGACGTGTACGCACTTTCTTCCGTTTGAATCAGAGCTTGAGCCAGCTGATGGATGGAGTCGGTTAAGCTTGTTGTGTCACGCTTCCTCAAGCCCTGGTTAACAGGGAGACTTAAGAGAGCTTGAAATATGTTTGCGAAGGTGGAAGCGACGTTGACGATTGAGCTAGACAAAGCTGAAACGGACCCTGTGCTTAGCGAGCTAGGACTTCCAAGAGACGAAAGTGTACTGGCCAAATCTTGCACCAAAGAACTGACCGCATCAACAACTGCAGAAAGATCAGAAGAGCCTGAGGTCAAGAAATTTGCAAGAGCATTACTAACATTTGAAGCATCATCCGAGACAGCTGAAAGAGCATTAGCTAATGCGCTAGGCACGCTAGTGGAGGCCGCGGCTGAAACGGTGGTAGTCCGCGTGGCAATAGAGAGCGCGAAAGTGCTAGTCCGTTGGATTGGTGCAGACGACTTTGAAGACGGGCCGACAACAAACGAGCTTGCAGAGTATTCAGTAGAAATATTCTCAGTAGATCCAGCGGGTACCGTAGTGGCCGCGCCAGAGGCCCCGATCGAAGTACTGTCAGAAGCTCCGGCGGCAGTCTTGGTGGGTCCGGGGGCTGCGGTTGAAATATTGTCAGAAAAAACAGTAGCCGTCGTGATGGGCCCCGCTGCTGCAGTGGAAGTGGCTTCAGATGGTCCAACGGCTGTAGATGTAGGACAATCAAATCCAACAGAGGCCAAAGTCACCGGATTATCATATGTTTCGAGCATTTGATTGAGTAGACTAATGGCAGTTTCAAAGCTACCCCATACGCTTTGGATATGAGCGCACGACAGAATTTCAATAGCGTCTATCTGAGCTTGGACAAAGCCGTTGCCTAGATCGGAAATGTAGTTTATCATAGTGGTGTCGGGGTCAAGTTCCTGGATATTCAAAGCAGTTTGGAACGCGTTTATGTAAGTGGAAGCAACATTCTTGAACAAAGTGACCAACCTAAGCTCTTCCGCCGAAGAGAGCGGGTCAACAAGTGCATAATAAGCACCCCCAATAGCCATCAAATCTGAGTTTAATTGGTTGACAGCGGCATCAAGTGCCGGGATGTCAGCGGAGCCTGCGCTGAACGCGGCTAGGGCGTCGGCAATTGCTTGCAGGTCATTAGAAATGGCCGCAGTGTCGACAGCCAAAGCATACGGCACACCATTGCTGACTGTAGTCGAGGCAGTGGCGGCGGCCCCAGTAGCGGCAGACATGATAGTCTGCCCGACTGAAGCCGATGATGCCAACGAAAAAACAGTAGCGGTCGTGGCGGGCCCCGCTACTGCAGTGGAAGTGGCATCAGATGATCCAGTAGCCGTAGATGTAGGACAATCAAATCCAACAGCCGGGAAAGTCGCCGGGTTATTATAGGTTTCGAGCATTTGATTGAATAGATTAATGCCAGTTTCAAAGCTACCCCATACGCTTCGGATATGAGGGCAGGACAGAATTGTAGTGGCGTCTACCTGAGCTTGGAGGAAGCCGTTGCCCAAATCAGAAATGTAGTTTATCATCGTGGCGTCTGGGTCAAGTTCCTGGATATTCAAAGCAGTTTGGAACGTGTTTATATAAGTGGAAGCAACATTCTTGAACAAAGTGACCAAGCTGAGCTCCTCCGCTGAAGAGAGCGGGTCAACAATTGCAAAATAAGCACGCTCAATGGCTACCAAATCTGAGTTTAATTGATTGACAGCAGCATCAAGTGCCGGGATGTCGGCGGAGCCTGCGACGAAAGCGGCAAGAGCGTCAGCAACTGCTTGCAGGTCGTTAGCAATGGCCGCAGCGTCGGCAGCGAAAGCGTCGGGCACATCTGTAGTGCCTGTGGTCGAGACAGTGGTGGAGGTCCGAGTAGCGCCAGACGTGACAGTCTGTTGAACTGCAGCAGATGATGCCGACAAAGTGGCTCCCAACGATGCAGTCAAGGTTGCCTCAGACGATGCAGTCGCAACGAGAGTAGTAGCCTCAACTGTACCATAGACTGTGAAACAATCGGATGGAGCAGGAGGGATCTCGACGGGACTCAAATTGTATGCCGCAAGCAGTTGAACAAGTAGGCTATTGGTAGGTCCAAAGCTAACACCTGCGCGATATGCTTCATGGCAGTACAGACTACAGTAAGCCATATTCTCAACATTGAGCAAAGTATTGGCTAGGAATGAAATAGCCCCGCCCAAACTTATGGTGTCACGCTTTTTCAAGTTCTGATTACTCTGAAGATTTAAGAAAGCTTGGAACACGCTCGCGAAAGTGGAAGCAACATTGTCGATTAGGCTAGAGAAGGCAGAAGCGGAGGTAGAACCTAAAGGTTCAAGATTTCCAATGGAAGGAAGTCTAATGACGAAATCGGTTGCCAACGTGTTGATAGCCATAGCTACGCCGGTAGGATCAGGGGAGCCTGAGGTCACGAAACTGGAGAGTGCGTTTGTAACATCAGCAGCATCTTGCGAAATAACCGAAAGAGCGTCAGCCAAGGGGCTAGGCAAAACAGCTGTGGAAGACGCAGCGATGATCTGACTGCTCGTGGGAGAATGGCCAGCTTCTGGCGCGGTTGGGGAAGGAAGATCGGAGCTGCTAACTACAGGGGCAGAAAAAATAGTCGATGGAGCAGTGACGGTCAGAGGTGCTGTCTCGGTAGATTCAATTGAGGCGACTGGAGGAACGACAACAGTCAGAGGGACAGTCTCGCTGAAGGGTCCAATGACAGTGCTCGCGGAGATGAGTCCGAGATTACAGTCGGCGGGAGGGGATGGGAGCCCGATAGCGCCCAGATTGTAGGCTACAGCCAACTGGTTGATTGCTGCATTAGCGCTAGCAATGTTGGAGGTTGATAGCGAGATATCTGAACAAGAGAATGCACTGTAAACAGCATTCTCAATTTGGACATAGTCACTCAACAAACTAAGAACGTTGTTTTCAGGAACAGAAACGGGGCTCTCCAACAATGCCTGAGAGATATCCTGCAAATTGGCCACGACGTCCCGAGCTCTGGACACGACCTGGACGTGGTCTTCGTCCGTCAACGAGCTCGTCTGCCCAATGGCAGAAAGAGCTGTCGTCAAGTCATAATCCATTGTACCAGCAGCCTCGATGACACCTAAGAAATCTGAAGGGTTTAGCGAAGTCTGGAAGTCGTTAATGGCGTAAGCAACATTGAGAATGTCATTTTGAATCACATTGCTAAAGTCCGAAACCGAGATTATGGCCGGTCCAGGAGAAGGAGGAACTGCAGGGGTGGCTGAGGTTAATAAAACTGGCGAACATAGAAGAACAAGCAAACGCATGGCAGTGACTTACCTGAAGGGTCACCAGCATTGGGGACGGGACTGCCCAGGACGCATGCCTGTTGACGCACCAGCATGAGCGCCGTCAAAACGCTCAAAACAGAGCGATCCATTGTTTCAAGCTGTCACTTTAGAGAGGTGGACGGAATGCGAGACGGACTGCGGGGATGGACTTTATATTTCCCAAGTTCCCTGTCGTGCCATATCATCTCTGCTGCCCAGGTAGACCGTAAATAGCAGGGTGCGCCAAGCGGCTGCCTTTTTTTGATCCTTCTATGCATGCTTTTCGATCATAATTGCTTTTTCTGCTCCACTATCTAACGGTTGTCTGAACCTTGTTTTAAAAGTTGCTTCTTCTATGTCTTAGTTTGTTCGCCGTTAATCTTCGCCCTCTTGGCCAGATGAGGGCTTGCTTGACGATTTTTTGCGTCTACAACATGACCCGATTTAATTCTTTTTCAGGAGAGCCTGTCCGCATTGCCATATATATGGGGGTTTACAAATCAACAAAAGGAAAACCGGTGGGCGCGAAAACCCTGGGCAGTTGAAAAAAAAAAGCGGCCTCGTTTTCCCAAGCATGGCTGTTTCTGGAATTTGCATATGCATAATGCATATGCCAAGACCAATCGCCGATAGAGTTAAGATCGTATCGTTTAAGGCATGATCCTGGCTGAAAGAGGTCAATGATAAAAAACGCTCGACACGGCTAAGAAACCTTCTTGTACCTATGTAGATAACTGGCCTATCTTAGAGGTAATACTCTGATTACTATGGCTGTCATTAAATTTTAATGGATGGCTTTTGCGCGTACATAATCATGCTTTTAATTTTTCTTGTCGGTCGTCAATGCCCGCAAGCAAGTTTGGGTCGCGTCTATCATCATCAGGCCAGGACAGCGTTGAGCCACGGCCTGTAAATACGAAGACATAAAAAAAGATAGAAAACTAGAAGTAAAAATAAACAAAGAAAACAAGCCCAAGTTCCCGCATTTCAAATCCAATTGGAACCGTGCCACCAGGATTGTGATCCAACGCTACTCAGCTTCGCTTGATATTCCCTCTACAGCAAACAGGTAGCTCCTCTCGTGTAGTCTGCCCAACCTCTCAGTCAGGACCATTCAGCCGTGCCGGACCCGAATTCCAACCATTGATGTGGCACGCGGCGTACGCCCCCCAGGCGACAAGCGATGAACCTTATCTTACTGGCCACTGTTAAAGTCAGACTAAGAAAAGTTCTTAGAAAACCAATAAAAATAAAAGAAAATTCTGTGTTGCGTAGCAGATTGTTGGCTAACTCTCCAATCAATAGAAGGGATATTATTTATACATCTGTGTCAATGCCCAATTTGGTCATTATGTCATCAGTGATCACTGTTACGACTCGTGCAAGTAATAAAAAATACATCATACCACAGTACACCATGTTTGAAGTGTGAACGAACCCCGTTTCCTTATCTTGTTTAATGCAAAAAAAAAAAAAAAAAAACTTCCCAATCGTACATGCCTTCTGTCACACCTGGTCTATTTGCATCAATGCCTAGCGCATGTGGCAACTGCATTGCTGTATACCTACGATGAATTTCATCCATTCATCCAGGTATTTAAGACTAGACAAATCTAATTCTTGGTTTTGAGCCCCGATGTCCGACGAATCAGTTCTGGTTCTTGCACGTGCACTATGCGTGTTCTGTTTGTTCATACCCGTTTTGGGCCCACATCACGTGCGTTATGGCTGCAAGCAATCTGTATGGCGGCCTCGAGCTAAATCGCAAAGATATCTTTCGTCTATATTGCCCGCGCTTAGATCGGAGAATAACGGCTAGACCAGGTTGTATATGGTTACAGAATGTCAAGAGCGATGAAATGCAGTTCTTCTAGGTCAATGCACTAATAAACCAAATAATACAACATAAATTTTGTTTCCAAATTCAATCGTTATATTATTATATATTGTATGTCAAATTATGAAGTCAAAATCAAAGTTATAAGAGAAGAGCAGCGAATACGCCAACAATCAAAGAAGAGGCGGCAGCTTGGATGGCAACGGAGCCATTGGATTGCTCGATAAACGAAGCTGACGAAGATTCTTGGGCGACCGGAAGGCTTCCCTCAGAATACCCTGACTTAGAGTCAGCGTTAGATCCGGAGTTGGAAGGCGAGCCAGGCCCCAAGTTTGATCCTGAACCGGAGTTGGCGCCCGATGTCGAATCTGCCAACGAAATGGTAGTAGCAGCAGAAGCGCCCTGGCTAGCGCCGTTCTCTCCGCTTCCGTTGGCTGCAGCGACTGAAGTACTATTGGAGGAAGATCCAACCGGTCAAGATGTGATTGCAGTTGTAATGCCAAGAGAAACGGAAAAGGTCGCGGAGCCTGATACAGTGGTGGCCGTTACAAAACCGGAGCGAGCTCCAGTGCTAACGGCACGAGTGGAAGCAGTGTTATCGCCAGTGAGGGAGGCGAAGGCGGACGTAGCCGCAGAACCAGTTGCTAAAACCGATGAGACAGCGTTAGTGTCTGAGATAGCGCCTACTGAAGTAGTGGCAGAAGCAGCTGCAGATCCTGATGACTGAGCAACAGAAGCAGTAGGGCCATTGTTGGTCGCTGACGTAACAGTAGCGCTGTTTCCAGGAGGTTCAGTTGAGGTCACGCCAGGTAAGGCAATAGCAGTGCTCGAGGCTCCAGATCCCGCGGTATTGGTCGTTCCGCCACAGGATGGTGGAAGAGTGGGGAACTCAAACGGAGCCAATTTGTATTGCGCGGCTAATGCATTAAGTCGGTTATTGCTCGCCTTAAAGCTAACACTTGCACTTTCGGCTTGCGCGCATGACAAAGTTCCATAGGCAGCAGACTCAGTGCTGCTCAAAAAGCTAGCCAGCTGGTTAATGTATGTAATCATTGAACCTGTGTCGCGCTTTTGTTTCTTGGTAGCGACGGCATTGCCCTGAAGGGTCGCAAAAGCTTCGGTTACATTCAAGAGAATGTTGGCAATACCCGTAAATGCATTTGCCAACTGGGTCTGTTCGGCATTAGACAAGGGCCCATTTCCAATAGCAGCGAGCGCAGAGATCAAGTCATCCACCAAATCGGCAACAGCAGTAAGAACGCCGGAAAAGTCACTGGGGCCAGACGCCAAGAAAGCAGCAATAGCATCTGAAATTGCTTGCTCATCTTTAGAGACAGCCGCAATAGCAATAGCGAAAGCGTAAGGCACGTTAGTGTTGACAGCAGCCGAGGCTGTAGTGGTCTGGCTGCCAACAGAGACAGCGAAAGTGCTGGTTTGTTGAGGGACTGCAGATGAAGGGCCAGCAACAGAGGTGGTTCCAGAGTGTCCGATCGAGGAAAGCCCATAGGAGCCAGTGGCAGCCATGCCACTAACTCCAGAGATTGCGCTCGACGTATTGACGGAAGGTCCATCTGCAGTTGTGGTAGCTCCAGAGACTGCAGCTGAGGTATTGGCAGGCGATCCGACAGCACCAGTGGTAGCTCCAGAGGCAGCGGCTGATGCGTGGCCGGAAGATCTAAGGCCACTGGTAGTGGTCCCAGCGATGGCCGACGAAGTGCTGCCGGAAGATCCGGCGGCAGTGGTGGTAGCGCTAGAGGTTGTGGCGGAAGTATTGCCAGATGATGCAGCAACATTGGTTGCGGCTCCAGTGGCTGCTGCCGAAGTGCTACCAAAAGGGCCTGCAGCAATGGTAGTAGTAATAGCTCCCGAAACTGCGGTGGAGGTATTGTCAGCGGATCCGGCACCAGTGGACCTGATAGCTTCCGCTATGGTAGTGGATATGTCACAGCTCGATGGAGCAACGGGAAACTCGACAGGGTTCATGTTGTATTGTTCAAGCAGCTGAGCGAATAGGCTATTGGTAGATTCAAAGTTAGTATTGGCGATTTGGGCTTGAACACAAGGAAGAGAAGCGTACGCGCTGCTCTCAGTTTGAATTGAAGCTTGAGCCAGCTGATTAATGGCGTCGATTAAGCTTGCTGTGTCACGCTTCCTTAAACCATGATTAACTGGAAGACTTAAGAGAGCTTGGAAAATGTTTCTGAATGTAAAAGCCACATTGACGATTGAGCTAGAGAAAGCGGAAACGGAGCCTGAGTTTAGCGAGCTAGGGCTTCCAAGAGACGAAAGTGTACTAGCCAAATCTTGCACCAAAGAGCTGACAGCATGAACAACTGAAGAAAAACCAGAGGACCCTGAGGTCAAGAAATTGGCAAGAGCATTACTAACATTTGAAGTATCATCCGAGACAGCTGAAAGAGCATTAGCTAATGCGCTAGGCACGCTAGTGGAGGCCGCGGCTGAAACGGTGGTAGTCCGCGTGGCAATAGAGAGCGCGAAAGTGCTAGTCCGTTGGATTGGTGCAGACGACTTTGAAGACGGGCCGACAACAAACGAGCTTGCAGAGTATTCAGTAGAAATATTCTCAGTAGATCCAGCGGGTGCCGTAGCGGCGGCGCCAGAGGCTCCGATCGAAGTATCCTCAGAAGATACAGCGGCGGTAGTGATGGCTCCAGACGCGGCGCTCAAGGCACTGTCAGGAACTTTGATAAAGCTAGTCTCAAAAGACCAAGCCGCGGTGGTGGCGGTCCCCGGTGCCGCAGTGGAAATGGTCTGACGCGATCCAACGGCGGCAGATGTTGAAGTGATGTGACAACTGGACGGAGAAGAAGAGTATGTGTATGGGTTCAGATTGTAGATTACAATCAGTTGATCAAACATGTTATTGGCTCTTTGAAAGCTATTTCATACGGCTTGGATATAAACGCAGGACAGAAAATTGTAAGCGGCACCCTCAACATTGACGAAACCATTACCTAGGTCGTAAACGTAGTTCATCATTGTGGTGCTGGTGTCAATATCCTGGATATTCAAGATAGTTTGGAATACGTCTATGTAAGCAGAAGCAACATTCGCGAATAAGCTAGTCAAATCGATCTCTTCCGTAGGAGAGAACGGGCCGGCAATTCCAAAATGGGCATTGCTAAACGCGATCACATCTACCGCCACACGTCTGACAACAGTATCAAGCGTGACAATGTCAGAGGGACCCCCGGCTACGAAGGCGGCAAGAGCGTCAGGAATTGCCTGCACATCATTAGAAATAATCGCAACATCGGTAGCAAAAACGTAAGGCACATCAGTGCTGGCTGTGATCGAGGCAGTGACGGCGGCCCGGGTAGCGCCAGACGTGATAGTCTCTAGGACTGCAGCGGATGATGCCAACGAAGCGGCACCCGACGATGCAGTCGAGGTTGCCTCAGATGATGCAGTCGCAACGGAAGTAGCAGCCTCAGCTGTACTATAGGCTGTGAAACAGCCGGGTGGAGCAGGAGGCAGCTCGACGGGACTCAAATCGTATGCTGCAAGCAGTTGAACAAGTAGGCTATTGGTAGGTCCAAAGCTAACACCTGCGCGATATGCTTCATGGCAGTACAGCTGAGTGTAAACCGTATTTTCAGTACCGGCCAAAAAATTAGCCAGGCCTAAGATGGCGTTGTCCAAGCTTACAGTGTCACGCTTTCCCAAGCTCTGGTTACTATGAAGATTTAAGAGAGTTTGAAACATGTTCGCGAAAGTGGAAGCAATATTCTCGATTGCGCTAGACAAGGCAGAACCGGAGACAGAATTTAATGGCTCAAGATAATACCCAACGAGGGAAAGTGTATCGCTGAGGTCCGACGCTAAGATACCGAGAGCATTACCAAGTCCGGTAAAATCAGAAACAGGAATAAGTTAACTTTGAAAAACTTGATTGCGTGCTCTTTTTTTGGTTGCGTCCCCGGCACATCACGTTCCTGGCCTGCCAGGTTGTGCTCTTGTCGTCATTCCTGCGAGAGAATCTCGTTCTGCAGACCCATTAGGCCTTTTGCCAGTTCGAGAATAAACGTGCCCTGTCAAAACCTCTGAAACACATATGTCGTTAACGATGCTACGGATGTGTTAAGAAGAAATGCAAATATATTGATCAACAAGCCAAGCGAGTTGATTATCCGCCGCTTGGCTGTTTGCTTGAATATGAGTCTACTATTCCAGACCTTACGTTGTCCCTATGACTACCTGATTAGAAATAGCCAAGCGATCTTTAAGTTTTCTTTTTCATGTTCTTTCAGCCCGCATAATTGACTGTATTCAAGCCTGGCCGGGCACGCTTATTAAATAGAAAGTTGTATGACGGATCTCCGAAAATATGATGATAATGTCAAATTTACCTTTTGAAATCTATTGCGTTATTTTTTCCAGGCTTAGTCTATATGATCTATATATTGCTCGAGAGGTTTGCCACACATGAAAATTTGCCTGTGAAGAAATGATTACCAAAAGTTCTTGGAAATAAAAGGTTCTTATGGCATCTTGGATGAAAGAAGAGAGATAACGATGGGAAATGGGAAGGTCTGTTTTCAGCATATCCTGCAGAATTATTCAGCATTACTGAAATTTCCGTTTGCCACGATGCCACAACATAACGAGGCGCAAGTTGGTGATACCGGTGAAGAGAGGGACAATAGCAGCAATAAATTGGAAAGATTAGGCGCCAACCGGAATGGTAAATTGTGCAGCGATGCTTCGAATGACAGTCGTCCGAGCTGTTCAGGTCCTATCTTCTTCGACATTTCTGATTTAGAACGTGAAGGCCGGGGCGAAATTCTGACATGCGTTTGAGGAAGCCCAAGCAATTATCAACAAATTCGTAACTGTTTGAACTGGACAGCTCTTGATTACCCGCCCACGTTAGAGACGGCCAAAAAAATAGTGGTGGCAAGAATTTTTGAATCGGCGAAAGTATTGTGTATATCAATACTTGAGAGAGGAAAGTTAGAATAGGGATTAGATACTTCAAATATTGGGCCACCTCAAATGGAGCTAGTCTAAAGGTTTCAATTAGTGACGACTACTCGTCCATGTCAACTCCCGCCATTGGGCGTATCTTCTGCGGACTTCTTGCTTTCCAATTTTGTTTGTGTTCTGCCCCTGGAAAGTATCTATATATTGTAGCCGACACAGAAATGCAAAACGGTCCTACCGATTGAGAACTTGCATAGCATCATTCAATTAGTTGTACATGAACAGCATGGGTTCGTACTGTGGGGCACAAATGGAAAGTACTTTGCATTTGGGCAATCTATCACTAATAACAAACTTCACGCACATTGAGGGACATCAGCTAGTTAACTACTGGGAGTTCTCCATGAACAATTTGCCGTTTTGGAACACATCTCAAAGTTCCCCGTTAATCCAACCACTATTAAACAACAAGGAACAAATTAGCATATTAAATAATGGATTATTTGTAACGTTTCATGATATTCCTGGTCCATCCTTCAATGACTATTATTCCAACGAAATCGCTTCCGTTGAAGGCCTTTGCCTACGTTTCGGTCCATTTTGCCACTCCCTCCTCCTCCCCCTTCTTCTTCCTTGCGAAAGTCTGGATTTCCGATTCGTGCTTTTACCATTTCTCAAACACCATAGCCACCCGAATTGATGTCATGTTTCTACCTTCCTGGGACAAGATTTGGAAATTGAGTTTTTCTACCATAGGCGATTCGTTGCCAAAACAATTAAAAGTAATGTATTTATGCTGCGGAGGATTCTTTCTCTTTGATAAGTCATTATATGTACGCTACAAACATAAAACTAACGGCAGTTATCGATATCCTCATTATATAATTGCGGATTTGTCACAAAATGGACTAAAGCACGTTTTATCCGACAGGCCATAATTTTTTTATAAGTTCAAACGTCAACCACACGACATATTTTGTCTGGAATTCGACTCAATACAGGTTACATTAGGCCATGCGGATCAACGGCAAGAACTGTCTAGTCAATTTATGTATGTAAAAGCCAATCGCTAGCAGGCACATTTGCGGTACGCGCAAAGTGAATCAAGAGGTGCACAAAATTTAGATTCAAATTTTTTCGAATCCAATCATTTACTTAGTTGCGTGCGCTGCAAGCAGTTGGGATAAAGAAAACCATAGTAAATCTGTGTTGTGTGACCCTGTCAAAATACCGTAAATAAATGCCGATTCTTAGTTCGTTTCGTCAGTTAGCCTTCTTTGCAGAAATCAACTGATGGCGTCCAATAATGTTTCTTGCAGTCGTATCGGCCGCAGTGGTTGTAGTCGTCGAAGTACCAACGCTCCACCAGATAGGTGCGAAATTATTGTTCGAGCTGGTGCAGTCAGAGGCCATGACCAAAACCTGGAATGCTCCACGGAAGCGAATAGTCGGGGTAATAACCCATGAGGTCAGTTGGCAGCGTACATAAATAATCCTGTCCCGGTCCAGCTATTGATGTGAAAGCAATGGAAACAGAAGCAGATCTGCTGCAGTCATCTCCAGGGCAGGAACTAAGTAGCCTTGAGCGGGATAAAATTCCTCTATAAATCCCTGGTCAAGACCCGCATATGTTGGCGGGAAAGAGACAGACGCCTCAAGGGTGTAGCCTCCGTTTCTATGTGAAGTAATATTTTGAGTTTTATATTGGACTCCCTCCTGTGAATAAGCGGTCGCAGACGCTTGCCATTGCGTAAACGTTCGGGTCAAATCAATCGTTGTTGTGCTACTCGATCCGCAGCCACGGCTGATGCATTCTAGACTGTGAGAAACACGGCGAATCCCCAAAATAGTATCCTTCTTTTGCTCATTCGGCGGTTCCAGCTGCTGAATACAGACTTCGGACTTTACCGAGAAAAAAAAGAAAACGTCTCCTTTTATTCAGATATGCGATATCCGTGCACGCAATAGGAAGAAAAAGAAAGTAAATACAGATTGGCAAAGACGTCTTACTAAAATGGGAAAAAAAGAAATGACAATTCCGCATTGGTCCAGGGTCCGAGCGTGAACATGAAACCCCCTGAATGCAAGGTCAACTGGACGCCGAACCTAAACCTGCCCGGGAAAATCGCAAACAGAGAAACGTGCGGCTGGAGACACGGTGATTGACCGGCATGCTTGCATGGTGCTAACGTCTTGGATAATTCATTATGAAAATAAAATAGCTGTCATTCATCCGACGTGCACCTGATGGTACATGGATACATCCTTGACGCGGTTTCGGTGGCTATCTGACCACACTTAGGCACCACACAAGTCTGAGCGGACACCTGTATTTGTTTGGATTAATATCATCAGAACCTTGATGTTTAGTACTAGCCGGCTGGGCTTACTGGAATAAGCCTACAATGGATTTACTTTCTCCTGGGTGGCGTTCTTAAAAGTAGCTCGATGTGTTCCGCCGAGGTCCTTAGCGAGACGTTATCAATCTAGGACCGGACCCAGTGCTAACTATTTGTTTTGATCGCACGCTCCTCCGCAAAAGATTGTCCCTTCTCAAGCGCCATATCGGTCTTAATGTCACCAATGCCCCAACACGTCAAAAATAACTATGCAGGTTATTTGCGTAGCCTCCGTTTCAAGCAAGTCCAGAGCTGTCCGTAGACTGCTGTTGCCAATTAACAAGTCGCTTCTCAGCCTTGCTATGGTCGGACAATTCGTTGAAATGCAATTCACGAATCCACTAGAATAAAGTCATAGAAATCTATTGAAGTTCACTCAAGTGCTTCTAAGTCCTTACACAAACAAAGCAAACAACACAACAAAAAATAAAAATTTATTCTAAACTCAATGTATATTATTATTACTTATTATGTATCAAACAAAAAAATAGAGAATTAAAAACTAAATTACAAGAAGAGAGCGGCGAATGCACCAATGACCAGCGAAGTGGCGACAGCTCGAATGGCAATACCGCTATTGGATTGCTCAACAGGAAGAGAAGATGAAGAAGATGCTTGCTCGACAGGAACGCTTCCTGCAGAAGATCCTGTGGTTCCAGGGACGCCTGCGCCATTGGCTCCGTTTCCGTTGGGTGCAGCACCAGATCCACTACCGGAGGAAGATCCCGAAGTGGCAACGGAAGCAGGGAGAGTCACAGTGGTAGGCTTGCCAGAGCTAGATCCAGTGCAGATATCCAAGGTGGAATTGTTCTGCAAAGTCTTAGTGCATCTGCACTCAGTAACTGTGATGGTCGTAGCTCCTTCAGTGATAGTAACAGCTGTGTAAGAGGTGATGGTGTTAGCAGAGC